>JAFELO010000165.1:259370-286696 GCA_017140195.1 Eumaeus atala
TTAAAGTTATGAGAAATAGTATAAACAATATAATTTTTAAAGTTATGAGAAATAGTATAAGCAATATAATTTTTAAAGTTATGAGAAATAGAATAAACAATATAATTTTTAAAGTTATGAGAAATAGTATAAACAATATAAATTTTAAATTTACAAGTTATTTCCACCAAGTGACAATACACTCCATCAACTGTACTTTATTAATTCCTTCTACCCGGAATCGAGTTTGAAGTTTATTTGATAGTCAATAATAGGCTAAGTCAGACTTTAAAATGAACCAATGAGACCAGCACTTAACTTAGTAGTTATTCACAAAATTACCTCTCCGTTTTTAATTTAAGGAATGTGTATGATATTTAAGTACCTTACCTTAAAATATCTTAATATAGAAATATTAATTACAGTATACATTAACAACACTTGCAAAGTATAGAGAAAAGCACATTGATTCATGTATTGACTGATTATATCATTAATAAAGCACCTAATATTCCACGTATAAGGAATAGTAACGAAAACTAAGCACTACACATTACATGTATATATTTACTACAAAAGTATAAATTGCAGAAATATTGTGGCAGTTTTGTATTTTTTTAATTGGTACACAGGGTAAATACACACACTTAGAATTTGTGTTCGCATGATAAATCAGCAAAGCTTTTAATAAAACTAAATAATGTGAGACCAAAGATATGTGGTTTTCAATTGTTGTGGAAGACTTAAATTTTGAGACCAAAATTCAAACTAAAGAAAAAATAGTATCGAACTTTGCTACAAATGTCAAGAGTTTGTAATCAAATATATACACAACGAATCAGGTAAACTATCTGCTGAAAAAAGTTCAAGTGACTTTCCGATGACCTAGCATAGTGAATATATGGTAAGAGATAAAACATGAAGTTAAAAAAGAAATCCAAAAGATGGTAATTTTTAGTAGTATTACAAAAACTATGTAAGTTTGTATATTTTTTTAAGTTGTCACCTGAGGTTCCCTACCTACGGTTTTTTTTTATTTTACTGAGAAATCACTTCGCATCTCGCGACAATGCAACAGTTTGTGTGATATCACATGTAGCGCAAGTCGACGTCGAAGTAGGCTCTAAAACTCATCTTATCTCGACAATTTTGTATATTATATAAAATGAATGCTTTTTAATGTATTTTGTTTAGTATACATTTAGGTTATAATATAACATTAAACCTAGTGCGAAGTGTGAGAAAGGAGAAAGTAGGTGACCTGTCACTTAACATATTTTTATTGATTAAGTATATTCTGATTATCTTTTAATTAATTGATATAATTTATGGCAGGTCCGCTGAGCTTGTTTCGCCGGGTCTTCTCAGTACAGGGCTAAGGTTGGACCGAGGATACACTTATTTGTTGACATTGAAATAGTAATTTTTATAAATATATTTTGAATAATAACATTTTTCTTTTATTTCTTTCATAATTGCAATGTTTTGTTCTATACAGGTTTAATTTTAAAAACTGTACAAAATCGCGTTGTCTTTAAAATTTTTCTATGTGGTTGCTTAGACCCTCTAGTCACCCGTAACAAATGAGTAATAAAACGGAAGAGCCAAATTCATTCATACAACCGCACTGCGATACATCAGACATGCAATATGCTATTAATAGAGATATTATATTTTTAATGGTTACTAAGAACAAATATCTAGTGTCCGACAACTGCCTAACATTTTACTAATCACATTGTATAAAATTTTTATTATTAAAATTTCTGTTTACTTTATGGTATTTACTATTACAATAATCAACTCCTCTTCCAGGAGTTTTAATTATATTCACCCCCATTAAAAAAAATAAGTTTCACATGGCTGTGTATCGTATCTGTTGACTTTTTTGCCCTTAATTCATAAAATTATGTAGGCATGTACTATTAATATAACTATAACCACATTCACCAGCCCGTAACTATGTTAATAATAGAAGTATATTATATAAAAAATAGTTAAGAAAAATATTACTCCTTCACATAAAAATAATCCATATGTATATTGTAGTTCACAATTGTATAAGTGATTGATATAGAGATCCTATAAATCAGGATTATTTTAT
Organism: Eumaeus atala; assembly: GCA_017140195.1. Classification (NCBI taxonomy): domain Eukaryota; kingdom Metazoa; phylum Arthropoda; class Insecta; order Lepidoptera; family Lycaenidae; genus Eumaeus; species Eumaeus atala. The sequence continues at coordinate 261,454 of JAFELO010000165.1, forward strand.
AAAATATTCAATAATTATAATATAGGTTCAATAGATTCTAATATTCTCTTATATTAAATGCTTGATTGTTTATAGCATCCTAAGACAATTTACTACTCTATATACAATTCTAATTTAATCATCTTACTACATATTAGGTATATAAGATTATATATAAATAACCATTTGTTTTGTAAATATTTTTGACACCAATTTCATATAATCATAACATTGATAATTATAGCGAAAGAATATTCATAAAACAATAATAATAATACATATATAATATAACAAAATATACAACTTTCAAAAATATTTGGCATTTTTTTTGCAACTTCAATGCTAGTATATTTTTATATAAAAGGCTTTGGTAGTCCAAAACAAGCTTGGTAATTGAAAATACATACTTGTTCCTGAACAATTTGATCTATATTAATTAAAATTTTAAATATATAATTAATTTGAATAACCAATCCTCTCTTTTAAACGGAAGTACACTTTTAAAGTCGGGCGTAAGATGGTGAAAATCATAGTAATGAGGACAAGAGTCAAACTAATATATCGTAAAGCTTCCCCATTGTCGACAGAATTCCACCATTTTGAGAAACATCCTAGAATTATGGTAATAATTCCCAAAGAGAATGTAAACAATCCCACAGTAGAATGAATCACTTTAGTGTATAATGGTGCTATATAATGTTTAAACTTTAGGCTGTACAAAGCTGCTAACCCTCCCAAACTTGTAAGAAGCATAAATATAAAGGAGGCCAGACCAAATTTTGCATGTAATGTTACAAAGTGATCCTTACCACCTATTATTTTATTTGAAAGTATAATAAGAAAACCAATGACAATGACAATTACAGCTAATACTTGAATCACCCAATGCCTTGCACTTCTCAGTCGTATCGGCATCCACTCTGTAGCCAAATCTCCTGGTGTAATTGCATTAACCGCTGAAGTCATTAAAATGAGCCACTGAAATTATATTAAAAAATTAGTACAGGTCAACTAAAATAAAAAAAGGGACAGGCATTTATTGCACATTAAACGCTAAATTGAATAATAATATTCAAACTTGAGGTCATTTATCATTTGGTGCTTAAAAATATATTTTATTAAAAGTTTAAGCTAAACCTTACCCCAATAGACATTAAAACGGGATGAAACGAAAATAGTGTTACGCCATTCTTAAAGGAACAATAGCTAATTATTATAACAAACACAACGGCACATATATTACTAATGATATTTAAGTAGCTGGGCTTAGAATCATCATTAGATGAGATCAATTGAGACCGTTCAGAGTTTCTCTCTGTTGCTGGCATGTTTGTTGGATAATTCGCAATTTCTTCTGATGCCATTAATAGTTTAGCGTATAAATTAAATAGCGTTTTTTTAAGTTTTGCTTTGGTTTATGATATTTTCTTTGTTTGCGCAATTTTTTAATACTCTAATCCTAGATCCCAATACTCTACAAGCACAGACACGTAAATTGTACTCTGTGGCACAGACTATCGTAATATTATGTTGGTACGTATACGTAGTGAATATCTCTGATATTTTAATACTGTGAATGATAAGTGATTGCTAAATAGTAAATACTACGTCCACACACAGAAATTCTACGTCCAACCTCCTTTCAATTTCCAAACAAAATAATATCGATTTTTCTACGAAGCTTGTCGGATTTTACTTTTTAATTTGTTCAGGTTAAAAGTAAAGATATGACTCTATACAGATCAATAAATTATACTGGCGTGGCAATGGACAGGCTACACCCTAAATTAACTGGATGCGTAATATTTCTAGATACTCCGCCAACAACCGCCGGGAGAAAAAGATTATCGAGTGGCGGCTTCATACCGCAAGACGCAAGCTGCAGTATTGGATGGCCTCCCATCCAGTGGACACTTTGAATGTTAAACCAAATAGTAATTACTTCAAGGATGGATTGATCTTACGGACAAAGACGCAAGGCAGCTGCTGGACGCAAGCAGCTATCACTTGTGACCTCTCGCGTTATCTCGGAGAGTCCTATGGCCAGCCTTACCTGCTTGCTAATGCTGTTGATAATGATGGTAACCAGGATTATATTTAATTTTTACTACAGGAGTTAGCAGTTAGGTTGGTTAAACAGTGAAGAACTTCTTTCTCGAATTCCCTTCGAGAGTTTAAATGGTTCATTGAAGAGTAAGAGGCTGTAAAAATCGAACTGAACGGAAAGTTGAAAACGTAACATTTCATTCGTAAGTATACGTTGTGTGCTTGATGTGTGTACAATATTATCTAGGATTTACAGTACTGAATCATGGAAGAGCAGAGCATGTTTTTCATTGAAAAAAGCATGATATTGCACATAATGAATGCTTAAAAAGTTCTTGTTTTTTGCAAAAAATGTCCATTCAAATTTTGAAGTTGTGGGTATGATAACGGCTCCATAACAATAGCTGCGTGGGACGTTATTTTCTTGGCTCTATTCTGTTTGTTTGGGCTATATTCGTTTCTGTAATACCAGTGTAATGATGTACATAATTACCACTTTAAAAAAAAATTGATGTTGTCAGGACACATAAATGTTCGTACAGTAATATTACGTTACTTCATCCAAGGGTGAGATGTTGAGACAGTTGGAGAATTTTTATGGCCAGATGTACCATTCAGCATGCCTTGTTGTTGGTTTGACGAAACGTCCCAGATCCAAACTCAGCTGTCATTATACTGAGGATATGCCGGACGTCAGTTTGTATGAGATCCGAATGGCTTTGAAGCAAAAAGGACTAAAAGGCAGACAGATGCTGGATTGAGGATTGACAGGGAGATGTAATTTCTCCGAAACTGTTCACTGCTGAACTGAGAGATGTCTTCAAGCTTCTGGATTGGGAGAGGATCGGCATCAGTCTCTCACCTTCATCACCTTGCTTACGATATCGTGGTCATGGCAGAATCGATGGATGACTTAATCAATGTGCTCGAAGACCTCGATATACTCGAACTCAGTTCTTGAAGTTGTTGATCATTATGTTTACCTGGGACAAACTGCCCAGTTAGGTAAATCCAATTTCAAGAAAGAGGTCGATCGTCGTATCCATCATCATATATAAAATAAAATAAAAATATGTCATAAAATTTATTGTTCTATGATTAATACTAGTTTATTGTAGAAGTTTCGTAAAATTTCGCTTTTTTTTTAAAGAATGTCTTGACATCCTAGTGTAACCTACCAGTTAAATATTTTTTGCAAATCGCTTTTATTATCAATATGTAATGCTTATTCAAAACAGCATGTGTGTGGTTAGCAAAAAATTTTATGCCTACACATTTTTTCATACACTGTTGAAAGAAGGAGATGCATACCATCTTTCTTAATATATATGTTACACCTTTTGTGAACTTCTACAGCCAAAGTAAAAAAATAAACGAGATCACGAGAAGAGTATTTGTTACCCTTTATCTTTATTAAATTGAAGTTTTTTTTAATAGTTTTATAGAACTATATAGGCATTTCATGCACTGGTTACATTTAATTTGCACTCCATGGCTTTAATGATGAAACCGGAAATGTAGACTGTAACATTTTGAGCGAGCCTAGTGGGATCTGCCAAATAGTCGTGGTCTCTGTGAACAACCACTTTAGATTCAATGTTTACATTAAAGTCATCATCTTCATCTATGATTTTGTTGATTATTTGGAAACCTAGAATTGTTAAAATAATATTAATGGACTACTTGGATATACTAAACAAACACAGCATTATTATATGCAATAAAGAAAATGTTACAGTACGAAATTTTACGCCCCCTGACAATGTTAATATTTTTTTTCTTCATGTCTAAAAATTTTGAATGAGTCACACCAACACATCGAAATATTACGATAAAAGTTACTGCATTTAATGCGCGTACTCGCGTACACTTTTGTAGTCTTTGTTTCATCGTAATCGGACTTTTACGATCGCGAGATTTGAAACTGAATTGATACACTGAAATGTGAGGAATAAAACTTGAATATTAGTAAGTAAATGAGTAACTACTGTGTTGTTAGAAGTAGTGCCATGCTGCGCCGCAGCGAGAACAGGCCGGCACGACCGGGGTGGTACCTCTCGCTCCTATGATAGCGACGTAAAGGGATAGCTATGCTATCATGTTTCATGTGGTTTGTGAGTAACTGGTGGCCCATTGTAGGAAAGGAGGAAATATGGGCAGCGCACACGCATGATAATTATAGGGATGTCTACGGCGTCGGTAGTCGTCAAAAAGCACGACTACTCGTTGGCCCCTTATACTAGTGACCAGTAGGCACATAAAATGAAACTAAAATTATCATTAACTATCGACGGGATGATCTTCATCAACAATGCACCTGAGTACAAGCTGGGGGAGGATCTGATCTTTACATAGCTTACAAGTTTAAATTACTTTTTCTGCATATTTATATCACGCAGTACAGAATAAAAATCAATTTTATGGGTGTTTTTACTGGAGTTGGTAAATATAGTGTCTCTGTGTAACATTTCAAAGCCATTTTTTTGATTTACCTTATGAAAACCAATTGAACTTATGCCAAAATGGCGAAAGCGCAACGATCGCAGGTGATCATGTTGCCGGGTGACGTTACACGCTAGTGCCGGCATTTAGCCGGACAGAACAACGGCTGCCGTACTTTGTCATCTAATATCTCAGTCATTTTTGAAGATAGGAAAAAATAAAAACAGATTCTTTTTTATTTAGTTGCCTCTTTTGTAGATATGGTAAGAACATAAATAATTTTGGTGACTCTTTATGGACACCATTACACTGATATTTCAGAACCCAAACAAATAGAAAAGAGATAGAAAAATGACTCCCACGCAGCTATTGTTATGGAGCCGTGATCTGACCCACGACCTCTGAATTTGGGTGGATTCTTAATGTAAAAACGAACCTTTTATGCAATAAGTATGTGATTTCATGCCTTCTTCAGTGAAAGACATGCTCTTCCATTATTAAGTACTGTAAATCCTAGCTCATACTTTACACACAACAAGCATACAACCTTCCGCTCACACGGAATAATAATAATGCGTGCCAAATCTGTTGCATACTTCATTTGAGCTCAGTTAGGTACATCAATACCTTGTACCTACTTCAAATAGTTTGAGTGGGTAAAATATTGATACTGCTGGGCACCCTATAGCGTGACGTACATTGTTTCCATCCCTGTTAGGTGCGACGCCTTGTCACGTCTATTGTATACTTCATCTGAGATTTATTACTACTATAACTGGAACTTTCAATTCCCTATAAATTATTTTTTTAACAAAAATAACAGCTTCGATTGTAGTCTTATTATAGCTACGAGAAAAAGGTGCACGTAATGCAATGTGTTGTTTATAATCATTAACCTTAGGTTACTAAGGTAAATTTATTCTGTAATTTACAGGTTCTTTTATTAATGATTATATTAAAAATGTTGAAATAAAAGAATTGATCAATAAAAATCTATAATAATAAGTAATATAAGAATTTGTTTTTTTTTCCACACTTTGTCTTATTCCTTTGAACTCGATGTATTAGAATAAAACTACTTTTACTCTGTGAGCATGCTGAAGTTGGCCCCGCTATTACATTAGATGGTGTAAAGCTCAAATCCTCACTAGAAAGAACACCGATTCCTTCCAGGGATTATCCGTGAGGCTGTTAAATACACTTTGTCACTACCAGACACATAAAAATTAAAAAATAATTATATTTAATGAGGGCTGCATTGTACAGTGGTGGTGGTTTTCAAGCAATAACACAAACGTACTTGTAACAATCTCATAACACTTTATTCGATTATAATTTCAGAGAAGACTGTTAGTACTGAACGTGCGTAAGGCGACGGTCCCGGTTGGGGGGATCCGATCTCAGCTCTCCTCTAAACGAGGGGTGAGGCGTATTTACTGGAACAGATGCTAATACTCAGTATGTACGCAGACCATATATGTGCGGCAAATACCCGATACGTATCCGAACGGTATTTTCCATACCTTTAAATATGCGTATGAGGGTATAACTAAAAAGGGTTCCGCTGGTATTGTACCCGTAGCTCTAAGTTTTGAGTATACGTTGGATCTGATATTAATATCTCTTGTGCTTTTAACTACCTTCGAAACACATATTTTGCGCATCGTTTCTTTAAACTTATTGCGACATAAATATACTGTTACTTTATTAAAAGATATAAAAACAATTGCTTAGATGTTGCTTCATTTTTATTATTTTTAATTGCTTTACACTTTTTTATTAGTGCACCTGTCGCTGCTTATTTGGGCATCGAATCCGTTTTTAACAATTTATTTAAGTATCTTTTGTCTTTATTTGTTTTATTGTACTTTGGTGTATTTAGTAGAAATTAGTAGAATTTTTTTTTATTAAGCACTGCATGGTGCATAATAAAAAAACGACGCACGGTCGTGCGCCATTAGATCCAAAAATTGTGTTAGAAAGCGTGCTTTGTAGTCAGAAAAGAAGACATCTCCACTGCAAACGTAGGAGTACTCCTTCTTCGACTGCAAACGATTCCGTAAGTAACGAATGACGTCACCGCATTTGGGCAATGGTGCGGACTAATGCCCAAATTATTTTCAAAGCGCCGACATAGTTCTAGCACAATTAGTATGATGTGATATAAAAGTACGTTTTTAGTTTTTATATCTTTACAGAGTAGGAGGTTTAGCCAAGATATGATGGATATATCAAGATAAGATATGGTGGTTTCGACAGAATAATTTAAATCAGCCCTACATCAAAGAGGTTCAATTTCAATTAATTTTGCAGTGATTTCCGTACACCTTTATTCCTGGCACATTCCATCAGCAAATATTGCACATCTCCAGGTTGTTACACGTCAGACATTGACTTTTCCCTAGATATGCAAACTTTGCTAATGGACTATCCATTAGCAAAGTTCGTAGTCTACATGCAAATTTTTCATAGTTTCTACTCTTAACCTGTAATTTCAATCTATGGTAAGCGAGGAAGCTCACTCTGTATGGATTTGTACCATATGCATTTATCTTTTGATGTGATTAAAGAAAAGTACTCCAGTCAATAAAACATACATTCCTAAACGTCTGTACTAGTTCTCAATAATTTGGTGAATAGGTAGTTATGTTAAAATCTATGGATGCCGGCCTAGCCATACGGTCAGTAAAGAATTAATTACTTACTTAAGTTTAATGTAAACTAAAATAATGATATAAATGCTTAATTATTTATTTGTCGAGGAAAGAATCGAACATAGGTAATACTAACTATGATATCTTTTTTATAGCATAAGGGGACAAACGAGAAATCGATGCATTTTGATGCCCATGGACATTCACATGATTGTTACGCACATGCGTAGCTCTCCTATCATAGCGCCCCCCAATGGGCCAACTGTCATTGCCTGCCTGAATTTTGTATGGAATGACAGTATATGTCAGATAACACCAAAATACGGAAACATAATTGTCAGAGCTAAAAACTCTTGAGTCCTGAGCGAACTATATATCTCTGTAATTGCTTAAGTCAAATGGTGTTAAACTCATTCATCATCATCATCATCATCATTCATTCATCATTATCAGTCCTTATCGGTCCACTGCAGGACATGGCCTCTTTCAACGAACGCCAAGACGGGCGATCACCTGCTACTAGTAACCAACTCGAAGCAGCTACTGCACGGAGATCGTCTTCCCACCTGGTGAACGGTCGGCAACACTTCGTTTTATTAGTAAAAAGAAGTGTTGTTTATTAGTAACGCGGCCTCCACTCCAGAACCTTACTGGCCCATCTGCCATCTGATCTTCTGAGTATGTGACCAGCCCATTGCTACTTCAGTGAGCTTATTCTTCGCGTGATATCGGAAACTTCAGTTCCCTGCCTTATGACTTCGTTGCGAATTCTATCAGACAAGGAAACAGCCAAGATAGCACATTCAATAGCCCGCTGAGCTGCCGCAATTTGCGGACCAGTTCTAAGTTAAGAGGCCATGTTTCGGCTCCGTAGGTCATCACAGGGAGAACGCATTGGTTGAAGGCTTTTGTCTTCAAACTCTGCGCTATAGCCGACGTGAACTTCCGGAATGGTGCCCAACCCAACTGAATCCTTCTATCGGCTTCCTTCTCGAAGTTATGTCTTAGGTAGATTGCAATAGTTGCCCGAGGTAGATGTATTCGCCCAGGGAGTACGTGTTCGTTGAACATGCCCTATGTCTTGTCCAAGTTCATCCTAGGGCCAATACGTCGGGAGGGATCTGCAAGCTCTCCAACGATTCGGCCAACACAACGATATTGCCGGTGAAACGAAGATGTGAGAGGTACTCTCCGCTTAACATTTATGCCGCATTCTGCCCAGTTTAAAGTCTTAAAAGACGACCTTCACAGCATTAGTGAACAGTTTCGGGAAAAGAACATCCCCGTCGCACACCTCGATGCATTTGGATTGGCCTTGTTTGACCTCCCGGAATCAGAACGGACATAAAATTAGTGTCATATAATGCTCTCAGTATAACGTATCCCCCATCGACCTGACATCGCTGTAAAACTTCAGAACAGCCAAGGTTTCGACAGAGTCAGAAGCTTGTTCATAGTCCACAAAGGCAAGGCACAGCGGCTGATTGTACTAATGTATCTTTTGTACAACTTGCCTAATGGTGGAAATATGGTCCAAGGTGCTAAATGCTCTGCAAAACCCAGCCTGCTCCGGTGGCTGGAATTTGTCAAACTTTGTGATGAGGCGATTCGTCAGGACTCTTGAGAACAACTTGTAAAAGTGGTCTTGGTCAAGAAGTGAAATTCGTGTGTAATTTTGAAGAAGATTTGTCACCTTTTTTAAAAAACAAAACAACGTGACTTCCAAACCATGCCTTGGGAGGTACGCCCCGCTGAAGGACAAAAATAAAAATCTTTTGTAGCTCTCGTAAGGGTTGCATGCGGATCGTTGCTCAGGGTATCGGGATGAGGAGCGTGCAACGTATACAACTTGCTATAGAAACCTCCGATCTCAGATAAGATCCCGGGCTTAGAAGAAACGGTAGGCCCCAGAATCAGTCCTAACCTTTGTCAGATGACTTTTTCCAAGCTTCTCCACAAGAACCTTCGACCCTCTATTCTGCTCAATCGCTTCTGTATACGGTATCGCTTGTGTAACTACTACTGTAATAATTTACTATAATACCTGTTGGATGTAATTTACAATAGTTATGATCATATGTTTAAGTTCTCTTGTATGATTAGTATCAAAGATTGGCATAGATTCTGCATAGACAAAATGTAACATAATTTTCTTAACAATTTTCTTTACCAAAATACTAATCACTGTTCACTTCACTTTTCACTTACATCAAGACTTGTTGGGATCCCGGTAAATATTTCCTTATGCAAGAATATCGTAGTATACGCAGAACCTATACGTGACTTTTTTGTTAGGCCACGTAGCTGAATTCAACTCTCGTTTTTATCTGGTATGCAGCATTTAAGATAAGACAGTATGAAAAACAAAAAAAATATTTCACTGATATGTGGCACGAAAATGTATGAAAATTCTTTCAAACCGAAAACTCCGTCCAACATACAAATAGTAAGACTGAAATATAGCGGCAATATTTAAATTACGATCGCCAAAAAAATTGGATGCTATTGGTAGCTTGAATCATTTGAATCATGAAAAACACACGTTTCGTGGCAGTTCATTGGCTAGAAACGTGGTATTATTTTCATTAGCTACAGGAACTTGTAGAAACAGCTTTATTGGTGATAAGTCCTTGCAGCCAATCAAAACGATCTCCTGGTGTGCCGCAGTGCAGTGCAGCATACGGTTAGACCAACTGTCAACTGTCAAAGTGAGTTGATTGTGTGAATCAGTTTTCATTTGTCGAGAATAGAGTGTGTAGTTCTTCCCAGTGTACAACAAGTGTTTACGTGCTTTGCAATAGGTAATCTCCGAATGTCGATGAGTTTTAAACTTGTTTTTTTTTCTTTACGCACAGTGTTGTGTTTTATTGTATAACATTAAACCAATTTTTTTTTCTTTGATTATTATTATAGTAATAACTCTAATCTCGAAAAAACTATTGAAATAAGTGATATTTAAGTTAAACATATTTAACATGTTAAGGTAAGTTTTAATTTTGTATATGCTTCGAATTATATTGAGTTAATATTCGGAAGATTTGTCCGGTGTGCATGTTCGAACTTGTATTCCATCACCGCACACTGACAGACAAAGCCAAGTCTTAGGTTATAAGTTTTACGGTCGAGTTCAATTTGGCACTATATATCTTAGAATATTCTACTGATTTTATTGTTCCTGGTAGTATTTCTCCCTCCTTAGTCTCATTACTCGTGATTCTTCCACTTTGATGGAACAGTTACGACAAGACGGAAAAAAATCGTCGCACAATTTGTATTTTAATAAAACGGATATATTTTGTTCTGTAAGACGTAGTGCAATTGGTGCATTGCCGCCGAATCCTCGATCGTGGAAGTCGTGCTAGCCATGACCAGGGTGTATACCTCTCTCTCACATAAATTGTACCTATATTAAATTGTTAAAATAACTTAAGTGTTATGCTGATGCATTTCATCCAGTTTGTGAGTATTCTTTTTTTTCGGATATTTAGGCCCCATGTATTTAATAAATTAAACTTTTTTTAAATTCTTTTATACAACCAAACATTGTTAGTTTACCGAATAAAAAGAAAATGATCAAGTTATAATTAAAGTAAATACTTGGAATAAATTAATCTTTAGTAAAATATGATATTTACTGTATATAACACACCTGCTCACTCAGTTCACTACATATAAAACTAACAGCTGGGAATCTCTTACTTTTATTAGGAACTCTGTTTGTATAGCCAATACTCAAAACATGTGGAAAAAATTAGTATATATGTGTTATTCCTGTACATAGCTACAACCTTGCTAAGTTTCATCAAAATCTGTACAGCAGTTTTGGCTTCATTGTGTAACAAATATCCAAACATTCTTACAAACTTATGCATTTATAATAATAGTAAGACAGATTGTGCAATTAAATTTAATTATAAGTTAACAATTAAAATCAAAATTAAGAGTTATGAAATAAAAAGTTTAACGATTGATATGTCTTGAATGAAATAATCAATTCTTATGTGGTTTGTCGCAGTTGATTTGGTTTATAGTATAATCTTGAAATGATTTAAGAATATTTCTCATTTTTTTAATGTGCATATTTTATGTGTGTATAATATGTAATAAAACCTTCAGTAGCTTGTGACTGACTGGACTGATCATAGTCTGTCACAAGTTATTCAAGGTTTATTTACATAGACACAGGCATATGGTATGTACCGTATGTCTGTCACGCATAACATGATCAAAATAGTAGATACTGCTGGGATCAACAGCTGCAGAGTCAGCAGCTTTTTTGTTGTTGTTCTTTTCAATTCTGTACAAGTATTCCTAGTAAGAATATTTGCTGTTCAAATATTCCGTATGCTAATTGTCAAAAAACATGTGAATGTTCCCAGATGTGACTGCCAATTATGCCAGCCCAGCAGAGTGAATACCTTTCACTCAATTACTGCTTATATAGTGAGGTTCTCGAGACCAATGGATAGAGCAACTCATTTGAATGACCTCCAGTCACGCTGATGAGAATTAAATTTTCAATTCAACTGTATTTACACAAGTTAATTGTAAGAGCCAATGTCAATATTTAAACCTAAATATGTATATCAGAAACATTGTGAACATTCATTCAATGGGCTGCCAATTCTTGCTAGGATTGTGGGTTTCACTAGGATTCATTTAGGAAGAGGTAGTGCCATGCTGCACAGGAGGAGGTAGTGCCATGCATAGTGCATGACACTACATCCTGTTATGCAGCGGAATTTGGCCGGTACGATCTGGGAGGTACCTCTCACCTTTCGTGCGGTTTGTGAGTAGTCGGTGGCCCATTGGGAGGGTGCAGGAGGACAACGCATCGGCATAGAAACCTCAGTAGTCTTAAAAATGCTCCGATTCCTGGTTTGCCCAACTATTCTATAAACATTTTTTAATTCTTTAGTGTTTCACAATCTTTTGTGTTTCGGTACTGCATGCCCAGGCTCAGAGTTAGGCAGCCGTGTATCCAATAATGTTAAATGATTAAACAGAGATGTATATGATGACTTTATACTGCTATGGAATACTGCCAGCAAATATTATGGTTAGAAATATAAACAAAATATGTGTTTTCATTTGTCTCATCAAATCTTTTGCGAAAATAAATGTCTTATCCGTATTTGTAAACATCTCGATCAGGTTACAATGTCCTAACGATGTTGCTACACATCTATTCGATACTCAAACAATAAAAATGCTGAGTGTCCTTTCTAGTACACTTGTTGTCACAGTAGCCTTGCAGTACGACGGTTCGTTCGATTTTAAATTATCACACATTGAAAACTTTTATAAAGGTTTGTTTCTTGTTAATACTGAATCAAATACAAATGTTTCGATTACATGATGATTTTTGTATTGTTTTCACGTGATCGCAACCATCCATGATATACAGCTGACGTCACATTGTGTCAGGTCAAAAAGTAGGGATGTAAATTCTGTGTGTTTGAGAAACATATACAACAAAATTTGTTACTCGATCTGATTGCAAAAAATCTACAACTTTCTTCGTTTCTTTTCGAATGGACCTATTACTGGTTGGCGCCGCATTCTCCCGCCTCAACATTTCTACGGACTAGCGAAGACTTTCGTGTCTTCAAGTTTAGGGATACGATAGCCGGACAGACCCCTCTCTTTTCCCGCAGATGGTAGGAGATGAACCAGAATGTTTTGTGTGCGTTACCCTATAGAGATTTTTTTGGGACCGAAAAGCCGTACGATGCCGTTTCAATTGCGGTAACGTGGTTAAGAATAATTGAGCTCGTTTATTGTTTGGCCCATCAGAAGAGGACGCCCCTCCTTTCTGACGTGAGCGGTTCGATTCGCGCCCGAAAAACAATGGAAGCCGTGATCAGGATTTAATTTATTATTAGAGCTCTCTCCAATCGCGATTATGATATCTCTATGGTAATATAAGCTCTCAGCTTACGGATCCGAACCCGGGCTCATTTCCCTTAACAGTGTGCGAGTTTGTCAAGATCTGATTGCCAAAAATTGACAACAGGACAGCGTGAAAATGATTAAATTTGGAAAAGCCGATTAAACAAACTGCTAGGTTTGTTTGATCGGTTTTTCCTACCGATTAATAATTTTTATTTAATTTAATCTATCGATTTTTGAAGCTACCAATAAACGAAAATAAAAATATACAAATAAAATTTGATTAAAAAACTTTTGTTTACCCGTAGAAATATTCGAATCACAATTTGTTGCTGCTCACAGACATCTAAGGTTTTTGGTAAAGTCGACCAACGTGACGTCGAGGCTCTGTGATCTCTATAAATTTTATGAAATACAGCACTAAGACTCAAGGCAATCAAAATGGTTGCGATTCTCAGATTCTGCGTCCGCGGCGTGTTTCCTTTAGTTTATAGAAGAACCTCTGTATGTAGGTACTTCTATACGGCACACCCGGATGCGACGAGAAATACAGAAAATCTCTGCCCTTGTTGCATCAGCCATTCGGTGACTACCGATGTCCACAGATTAACACACAAGGAGAGTCTGGCTCCTTATTTCATTCTCGCTTTCCCCATACTCTCAATGGGCCAACGGGAAGCCGCCCGAAACCCTTCAGCACAGGCGCTTGATGTCTATCTATTGGCGTAATGTGGTCTGCGGGTTGTTTAAATTTCTTATTAAATATGCCTATATTTAATTTATTTTATTGGTATATAAGGTACCTGCAAAAATACAGATATTTTACTGAGCAAGAGGTAGTGCCATGATGCATTACAGCGGAAATGGGCCGGGGAATTCACTGCTCACACAAGAATATAGTCATGAAGTCAGTAGTGTAACTTCATCACTGGGAGCCTGTAAGTTGTAGGAAACATATCAGATGGGGCCTGACGGGCATGACGGACAATGAGCGCCCTGGCTAACCGGGGGTCGGTTCTGTTTGGGGGCCCACCCAATAGTTTACACCACTGCACGAAGTGATGTCTATGCTGTTGGGTTGCACATAGTTTGTGCGAATCCGTCGAGCTTTCGTATAAGTTTGCAACCAACAACAATACGTGAACGGAGTGCCACATATCACTACACCTGTCCGTGATTCGCCCACACATTACTCTCTTCATACCAAACACCTCGTGTTCAATACATCTATCAATTCTTTCATCTTACCCTCCAACCCACCTCTCACATTCCACTTGAAAGTTTATCAAATTATTTCAAACAGTACAGGTAACATGTATACTAGTCATTTCCGCAATAACCATGTATCATGGCGAGATCATAAATTCGTGCTAACAAAATCTTATCACTTGTATACAATTGTATAAGAATGTTAATAACATACCAATGTTACCAGTGTAGGCAATGATGCAAGTAAAGGATGTTTTTTTGGTGCCTTTCTCGTACCAGGCACTAGAGCACCCGAGAGCTGGTATGATGGTGAGTCACTAGCCGGGCGTTTGTCTCGGGAACGTAAACCGGATCTGTCCCCCAGTTCTGATATAAAACTTAATAGGTGTTTTGTTTTTAGGATAATCTATTTATGCAACATAAAATTGCATTTTGTATTTCTAGTTTGGTGCACAACGTTAAAGATATTTTTTAGAGTTTACAAGGAATAAACTAATTAAAACGTTAGGCACGGAAAAACACGAGGAGTAGAATCATGTGAAACAGTAACTGATCGAGCGTAACACCAGCAATATGCTCTTACGTCGCTTGCGCGCTTCTGCGCAATTTCACTTCAGATTTGAGTAAATTTTAGTGTTGTGTCGGATGATCTGTCATTGCGGATACGGATGCGCATATTGTACCGTACTCCGGACGGAACACCGGAGAACACAGATAACTAGACGACGCCGATTATAACTGAACTAAGGTACTCATACAATGCCCTCTTGCCGAATTTCATCAACGGAGACCATCTTAACGGATATATGTCAATTTTGCGGCACTTGTTATGGTGCACAAGTGTGTGCGCAGATACAGGTACATTCTCTATTCTGTCCTGCCTGGAGGGCTGTCCGATATATCAGTTGTAGGATCTGTGAATTTCTGACTAAACATTTATTAGAAATTGAAAAATGCTAATACTTAACACTTTTTAGCCCAACCCGGGATTCGAACCTGGAGGGGCAGGTCACATCAATCCTTGAACACATATTAAGCATGCTACTACTACTACTAGCCACTAGACCACGCGATGCGATCTAGATCCAGTGGTAGTGAGACATAATTAGTAAGGTATTAACTTGAAATAGTTAGAAATACCGCTTTTAATATGCAGTAACTGCTGCTTTTGTTTTGGTGCAGGCTCTGGGTAGTAAATTTCTATTATAAAATTATTTTACCCGTTTCATAAAACAATTGCAAATGATTAAAGAACAATATTGTAACGCACGTCGATGTACAATTTGCCGACCATGATCATTTTTGTCCGCTACTTTACGCAGGTAGGTAGTTAAGTGCACATCTAAAATAATATATTTGCCTCCTGCTAAGATTGTTTCTAAAACATTCGGCGAGTTTTGAAGGCCAGGTAATGAATAACACGCACCTATTTATGTTCGCGATTTACACAGTAAACCAATACTCGTCCATGTTTGAAATATTTGAATATGACGCAATCATTTTTAGATTCACACTCGCGCTACTCGCCCACGCATTCTAAATGGCGGCTATTTTTCATTTTTAATATATAATTTTTGAAATAATTGCGTTATTTAGAAAAAAGTTAATGTAATAACTACACTATACTAATACTAGCCTCTCACCTCTTGTTTTCTTGCGCTTACGAATGAGTCTTGTCGGGGCACTAGACGCCATTTATTTTGTTTTTCAATCCGACTCTTTGTCGCTTCATAACGTCCTGCGTCCTTATATTACAAATGTGCATTTTTACGGATGGTTCAATACGAAGGAGCTCAAAGCCAGTACAAAATAAAATATAAATTCCAATGATTTCACCTGATAAAAGTAACACAGGTACCTAAACTGTATATTCCATAAAGCGTGCAGTTAACAGCCACGCGGCTGGTCAAGGGTGCACCGAGGTGACAGACTTCCTTATGTAAAAAACAGTATACAACAAACACATGGCACAAATAATAACAAATGTAACTTTGAATACGAGGGTGGATCAAAAAGTATTCGGCCTAACCAAAAAAAAAAAAAAAAAACATAAAATCGTATATAATATAGTTATATTTTTATTTTTCTACATATTCAATGCACTTTTGCCATCTCCCACTTAAAGTATTTAGACCGTTGAAAAGAAGTGATTCTTAATTAGAGTCGAAATATGCGTCTACTGCTGTTTTGCCCTCGTCGTCTGTCGGAAATCTTTGACCTCCCAAGTGCTTTTTTAGGTTAGGTACAGAAAGAAGTCTGACGGTGTCAGATCAGGTGAATAAGGAGGACGCAGTAATAGTTCAAAGCCACAACTGTGGATTTCAGCCATTGATGGCACAGACGTGTGAACACGGGCGTTGTCTTGATGAAACAGGACTTTTTTTCTGAGCTTTCCTGGACGCTTTTCTTTTATTTCATTAGTAATCAGAGTTTATAGTCTGACACCTTTCAAGATAATCAGTCATAATCACCCCTTCCAGTCCCAGGATACTGAGGCTACTTTTTTAAAATCTTTATTTAAAGGCATTATAAGATTAAGTCAGCCAGGCAACCTTATCATAAAAAAATCGCCTTAGCCTTTTACGGGGGGGTGGTGAACCAGGCCTTCCCCACTGTTTCGATTGTTGTTTTGTCTCAGGCGTACAGTAATGAACCCACGTGTCGTCCATTGTAACAAACCGCTTCAAAACACATCAGCATCGGGTTCAAATAACTCGAAACAGTCACGTGCAATCAATCGCGTGCTTTTTTGTTCAACTGAAAGCAGTCGCGGAACCAACCTCGCAGACACCTTGTGGAAACCCAATTTGTCGACTATGATGTTTTGAGTTCGTTCATAAGAGATGCCTATAATCTCGGCTGTCTCTTTAATTTTTAAAAATTAAATCAAGTACACATTTTATACATTTTCGTTAGTAGTGAACGTCGAAGGCCTTCCCGAGCGGTGTTCATCTTTCACACACTCTCTACCTTGCTTCAATTCTGCTATCCATTTTTCGACGGATGAACGAGACAGCAGAATATTCTAAAGCACAGACCACATCATAGATGGCTTTCGGTGATAGCCCCTTCTTATGCCAGATAATTTTTAAATAAATTAAAAAAAAGCCTAGCACGCTGCTCGATTTGCTCCATTTGCAGAAACTATGTTCTTTTTTTTGCAGAAGCTATGTCGAGAAAATTATAAATTCACAACTAATTATCGCACACGTTTCGAACTTTACACAATTAACTAGTCGGAACTGAACTAAATAATGTGGGTAGATTTGATTTTTGGAATTGAAAGAATCTGTGTTAGGCCGGGTACTTTTCAATCCTCCTGGTAAATAACCGTAGATGTAAAGCAACAATGTCAGGACATTGTTGCCTAGACGACATGGGTTTTTTTGTTCGGTAATCGTACTTTTTATACAATAGGGTAAGCTAAGATTTTTGATAACTATCACCAGGCGACTCTAAATATCCACGCAACCAGAGTTGTGTTGAATATGCGTTGTCTTGTTTCACTTGTTACTCGTTGGTAGTTTTTCCCAAGGGCCCAGTCGTACACTTAAAAACCAAACGAAACGGGAAAGCAATTCTTATAACGAAGATTTAATAAATATTATTTCTTTGAGCGATTTATATGAGCCAGAGGTATCAGGTGGCCACTTCCCGGGTCGTGCCGCTTATATGACACTACCACCAAGTAACAGCCACGCTGTCGCTTTTCGTTGTTTGAGCCTCCGGTGGCCCATTCCACGATGGGGAGGGAAGGCAATACATCAGATTTAACAATTATGTGGATGACTGTGGGCTTCGGTGGTGACCCAAAGCCTCAAACTTGCTCGTTTTCCCCCTTGTCCTTATACTGTAAATAAAAGATGTACAATTAGTGTAACTACGTGCCAAAAACTATAATTGTTGTATGACCTTGATATAAACTTGATAAAACTGCTATGTCATTGTCACTACCCGACTCGGTACTGTGTTGATTAGGCATATTATAGTAGGTACGTACAATTTAACAGACACTCCAAATTTCATTAGTTGAGTAATGAGATGAATAACAAACCAGATTGTGTTAACCAATAAAAATCTTAACTATTATTAGGCACTAACGTAATAATTACAACTATGTACTTAGGTAACCTACCTATTATTATAAAAAAACATAACTGAAGCTCCAAAAGGAGACAATAATAATTATCAGTCCTCAGTACTTTGTAAAACTTGATTTCAACGCGTTAATTATTATAATGATTAATTAAGTGTTTCAGTAAGTCGGAAAGTAATCATCATCGTATATCATAAATCTAGATTCTAGCGTATCTAGATTATCTTTACTCCACTGTCCGTCTCTATCTCGTGAACCATGATAGCTAGATTTAAAAATTTTATAGATCTATATCTGTTCTCTATGCGCTATGACAACAAATAGGGTTTTAAATTTTTAATAATTGCTAAATTATAATTATGTCACTGACGAATACAGTTATAAACCTTACATATGTATAGTTTTATGTATATTTCATGCAAAATGTATGCAGGCGACCGCAATATGTTAGTCAACTTATAAGTATAAGTTGTGATGCTGGTACCACCGCCCGTTATCATGGAAACCTCGGTGTCGGTCCGAAGCGTACTTGGTCTGTAATCCCCATGCTCGAGCAGGTACATAAATATGAAGGATAGGATGCGACACACCCGTGACAAGTCTCAACATGTTCGGGACAAAACAAAAGCAGGCTCGTCTTGTTGTTATGGCGCGGGCGTCGGAGTGAGGGTTGAGGTGCACTTTTTAATTTGTTAGTTTGTGCGAAGACCTAATCGAATTCACTGATTTGTTAAGTGCACGACGATTTAATAAGAAATGAGTGTTCACGGCAGAACAAGGTAGGTAGCCAATTTAAGTCATTAACATTTGCACAGGATGATATATATCTATAAACAAGGAATGAATTAATAATAAAATTTGATCCGATTTAATTACACTAGTTAATACTAAATTGTAAAAAGTTCTGTTATTTGAAACATTTTTATATTGAGTTATTTAGTAGTTAAATAATAAAATGTACTTAACGTGAATGTTTATATGGATAATGTGTATTTATTTATGGTGAGGTTTATATTGGCTCCGCGGCCAGGGGCGAGGAGGAAATCCTACGTGCCAACGTAAGAGCGCCTCCTCTTACACTTTAGTCCTCTATTCTTTTAAGAGGTAATAAAAACAATAAACAGCTGGCCCCTGGATCAACTTGCTTCCCTCTGGGGTCTAAGGAACATTTTCAGATATGTATTTAAATTAAATATATTTTCGTCCTACAGACGAACAGTCGTAACTTTATTGTGGATTTCTGTTCTTCTTTATAATTTTCTTTTAGATTTCGAAAATAGGTCCATGATATATATAGTATTTGCAAAATTCACACATCCTTTTTACTTTTTAAGTATATGATATATTGTATTTGCAAAAATCAAACATCCTTTCAGCTCAAAAATCAAAGAGTTATTTGAGTTAATATGTAGTTTATAAGTTTTGCATTGTCATTTAATTTCTGTTTTAAAAGCATCTATATGCTGAGTGAGCAAAAAGACATGTTGTTAACTTTTAATACTCACACGTGTGCGAAGTCAGAGACTTATACGTAGGATAATCTTTGGCTTTCAAAAATTTATAAAAACCGTTAAATAACATGGGGAATGGATTTTCATGCCTGACACTTGATTAGAACTATTCCCGAGGAAGGTTTTAATGTAATAAGTTGTTCACGTACGAAGCCGCGGCGGATCGCACGTGATAACATAAATGCAGTTTACATTGTGCTATTTCGCCATTCAGGTGATGACAAATTGTACAGATCACCACAGTCCTAGGTACTTCAAATTTACAATTGTCCCTAGATCACTTAATTTCTGTAAATTATATAAAAATCTCGTGTCACGACTTTTGTCGCGGCTAACCTCTGAAATTAGTCGGCCGATTTAGTTGAAATTTCGCAGAGATTATTGCACTTTGTCCAACGTAACTAATTTTTTTTTTTGGATAATTGAAATTTTAAGACTGTTATTAAAACACAGCAATACGTCAGAGTTGGCTAGTTCATACAAATCGTTACAAAAATATTGTATACATTTATGTTGGTAGTTAGTGCTAGGAGCTAGAGCATCTACCTACACGCCGCTTGTTACTTACGGGTTAGTTGTTGCATCACCGTCCACTTTAGCCCATCTCGGGTAAGGGACACGTGCGGATTTAGTACAAATTAAAATAGTGCAGTGAATAAGCAGATCGACGCCCGTCGGTGGAACTCTTCTTGCTTACGCGCCGATATATTCCCTGCTCAGTTCTATTATCCTGTCGTCGTTTTGTGCACCTCTTGCGCGCTTCTGTTAGTCATGTTTTTAGATCGCTTCACTATATTTGCGTTTATGTGTTGTTTTAGGTGTGCCTGCTGTGTTTGTTGTTGGATATTATACGAATCAACCTATCACTGTAGGATAATAGTTGTGAAAGTGTGTAGTAGAATATTACTTATCATCTTTAATATCTACCACAAACCTGGTTTAGTTTTCTAAGTCCTTTTCTTAATTCTACTAATCATACTCACATAAATATGATATAATAAATCGATATACCTATTTTGAGATTTGTATAAATAATAATTAGCCGTTATTTAGCTCCACTTTATAGGTACCTACTACCCAGCTATATTACTACCGGCCCACACCACTAATCTTGTGGGTCATTATGTCATAGGTATTACTCACCGTGGTTTGTAAATATTATTGTAGTATCATAGGAAACGATGTTAACCATATGGCGTTAACAATGACCAAGGTGATTATAAAAAATCAGTACAGGATTATTTCAAAGCTGGTTTTAAAGAGGCAGTGCCATGCCGCATAGGAGGAGGTGTATAGTGCATGATACTACATCCTCCTATGCAGCGGAATCGGCCCGGAACGACCGCGGGGAGGTACCTCTCGCTCACATAATACGGCCGTAAAGTGACATCTTCAGTGTCGAGTTTCGTGCGGTTCGTGAGTAGCCGGTGGTCCATTAGGGGCGTGGGGTGCAACGCATCGTCATAGCAATTATGTGGATGTTCATGGGCGTCGCTAGTTGAGTAGATAGGCTCCGATTGCTCATTTTATATTTTTATAAAAAATATTTTTTAAAATTTTATAAAAAAAACTGCGAGTTTGCGACACAGTCAGGGACGGTACATTTAAAAAAATCCTTCCCTTAGTGGAAAAATTCATAGAAGCTGTCTGTATTCTAAATTTAAATTGAATCAGTCTAGAATTTTCTTGTCTGAAACACTCGTAACTCGGTCAGAATATGTCACTTTATTTATAGAGATAATGTTATAATAATATATCTATGTACTTATCACACCACGTTAGCCTGGCCCGTTACTTGTGTAACAGGCACAAGACAACGGATTTTTTTTTTATATATTAGGAAAATATTATATATTTAAGACTTTTATTATATATAAGCATTCATGACCTAGGCGCGATTCGAACACGCGGACTAACTGCTACGCTACCAACTGAGCCAGCCGATCGTCATATGTTATGTATTTTAGATCAAATCAAAACTCACAGCAAAATATCAAAGCGTTTGCAAAACAACTATGATGTAGTGAGTTATTTAATAAACAGCGTAAAGACGCGGGTTTAGTTGGTTAAAGAAAGCTTTCCGTTAGCTCTTAAGTTTTGTTATACTAACATGCTAAATCCGTTATACTTTTGTAAAACGAAAAGCCACTAAAAAAAACTGTTTATTGATAACTACAAGCATACGCATTTATAATTTTCTAGATTGTTCATCATTCAGAGTTAATGTGAAGTATGTTTAGTTACGATATCACAATACAATTACGCACATGTGCATGTGCAATACAGATAAAGCCGTTGGTATTGAAGATCACCCCATATAGTATCGTAATCGCTCACCGCTGCCATTAGCCAGTGGCAGTTGTCCCGCTCTCGCAAGGTGCTTGACTCGTCATCGCATATAATCACGTGTGTGAGTAACCTATTACATAAGGGACGGTATTTATATAGATCAGTATTACATAAGGGACGGTATTTATATAGATCAGTATTACATAAGGGACGGTATTTATATAGATCAGTATTACATAAGGGACGGTATTTATATAGATCAGTATCCACTTGACAATAAGTGTGTGCACTTGTTTATAAAATATTAGTTACGCGCCCTGGCTTTGCTCCTGAATATCCCGGCCGTGTGGCTGTAAAAAAAATCATTTTCTAAAATGAGAAAAATTAAAATTTTGAGAAAACCGATCACATACAGCCAGACTTATAGGGACTCTGTTTTATAGTATGTAACAAGAGTCAAATTGTACTAAAGTTCAACAATTTCATTGTGTTGCATCATCTTTTTTAGTCAATGCATCCCCGTGCCTATGATCGTGTTCGAAATGGGATGCATATATTTTCTTTAGACTTGCACTTTGAATATCAGACATTCAAATATTCTCGTTTTTTTGTGTGGTCATTAAAAATACGTAACACTGTATGCCCTGACCAAAAGAGCAGTCTTTTACAAAGAAGGAAAAGTCGCTATTACCAAAATGGCCTTCCGCCTTACTTACCTTTTTGTTATCTGACGTAAATTTACTGATTGATCGCGGCACCTGCTGTCCGAGGGTGTCACACTGTCAGGGGCCTTCACAACCGGCGTGTCTTGTATGAAGATAGTTATGAATGTGGAAGAGCCAAGGCAATGCGATCTGTGATATGTCTCGCTCTGCCCACCCCATAAGCGAAATGGCGTGAAGAGATGTGCGTTATGTGTGAAATAATTGTATGTGTGAAAACATATTATTTATTTATTTAATGCGATGGAGATGAATCATTTCATAGATACTATTATGAACTAAGAATTCTAAGGTAGTTAGTTAATAAGTTCCACCTAGAGGTTGCCCGGATTGAGGATACTTCCTGAATGAATATGGACTCCTGTAGTCACTTTAATCGTTTATTCAATCTATCATGTCGCAAAGAAATTTTGGGACAGAACAGACAGACAGAAGACAGAACGAATGATTATACATGCCAATAGACAAGCTAACTGGAGAAGACCACACCCAAGATAAAAATCGTAGAAACTACGACGCAACAGACACACATACACGGGCGTTAAACTCATAACACCCCTCTGTTTGCAAAGGTTAAGCATACAGTATATTTTGTTTCATCACTCGAACAGACCATAACAAATGATTTAGAAAGTTTATGATTAAAATTGTAACAACATTACATTAGATTCTCGTGGAAACTATCCGATTAGGTGAGGTACCTATAACATTTCTTATCATAATATATAACATTTCGTGACACGGAAATATATAGTAGCGGAGCGGTCTTGCTGTGACAGTAAAAATATTGCAGATATTATTCAAAATATTGCCTATATTTTAAGTTCTACAATGTATTACATCTGTCTCGTCGTTTCGGGGATTAGTCCAGACAAACATCGGTGGCACGAGGTTCTTAAAAGGTTAAAAATTCCTTTCAAATAAGGAAGGTCTTATTTTATGTGCTATAGAAACGAGTCTGTGAGAAACGTATCATGATAATGCATGTTCTGTCGCGTCTCGACAAATATTGCCGATGGCACTCGCGGTGTTTAGCCAGTAGTCGGCCCTAATAACTAAGACTGTTTTGACTCATGTGTGCGGGGGGTACCTCCTAGGTACCTTAGATTTATGTGTATATACTCAATATGAGAAATTTTGCGGTTCCGCAAAGGGTGATCGAATAATTTTGAACGGATGAACTTGCTTCTTCTATAGCGGTTACCATCGGACATCGGTGAGTATTTATATTCCGAATGTGTCCTTTCTTCTTGCTTATTTTATAGCCCCTCGTACACACTAGCGGTAACTGATCGACATGTTATAATCTAATAAAAGAGCCAATCATCTGTTCGCACGACGGCGCTTTTTTACGCACGTTCGTACATGCCACAGATATGTCCGTATGTTCCATTTCAAAGATTTTTTAACGAGCGACAAAAAATATCTCGTGCGAACGGAGCCTTACCATCGGTACATATTGATATGAACTATGTAGTTGGCTGGTATTTTTCGACGCCGGTACGCGTAGAGCCGAGTTAAGAGTTACGAGTTGCGAGTTGCGGTCGCGTGTTAACCTTGAACGTCGATGAGTCAACGCCCAACGGCACGGACTGGATGTTCCGAGATCTTAATGCGCTATCACTAAAATTATTGACACATTGTTATTATATTATTTACTAGTTGTAATTATATTATTTATATGCTCGGAGGGATCTACTGTCGGCGATGCTATTGCATTTGCCATAACAGTCCATCGGACTAGCGAAGAAGTTAGTCTAGTGAGACGAAAGGGGGGCAGACTCCCCTCTATTCCCGCAGATGGGAAGAGATGTACCGGCTTGAGACTATCATCGCACGTAGTAAGATAGATACCACTTAATCAACTGTGCTTTGCAGCCGAATTGGGCCAAAACGACCCGGGAGGTATGAGTTATCTCAATTGATAACCATAATGTTGCGTTTCAGAACAAAAGAGGTGTTTTTTCAAGACACTGCATAAAACAAAGCGTATTCAGTACTCGACACTGAATTAGAATATGTAGAAACATGTACCGCAACTTTGATCTAATTTGTGTTCAAAATGTTCACTGTACGGTTACCTGGAATGGGCGACCGCTGCTCGCCTGCGCAGCTGAAGTGTCCGAGGTCTTTGGCCTTTGGGTTTCTGTCTTTTGCGTCGGGTTTATGCGGTGAACATATTTTCTAAAACAAAAGACACCAAATTCGATGAAGTTGACCAAGTTCTTATGCAATATTACGTTTTATCTACCGTGGAAAATACACAATTCTATTTCTTAACTTTTTTATATTACACTTTATAACTACTGACGCCCATAAACATCGGCATAATAGTTTTTTCTTCTCCCCTCCAATGGGCCTCCACCGGCTACTCGCAAAGTTTCGAGGCGAGAGGTACCTCCC
>JAFELO010000165.1:287213-300884 GCA_017140195.1 Eumaeus atala
TTTTTTTATATTACACTTTATAACTACTGACGCCCATAAACATCGGCATAATAGTTATGCAAATGATCTGTCCTTCTTTCCTTCTCCCCTCCAATGGGCCTCCACCGGCTACTCGCAAAGTTTCGAAGCGAGAGGTACCTCACCCGGTAGTGTCTGCCCGATACAGTTGCAATGCAGCATGGCACAGCAGCATCATATTACAACAATTCACGTTGTTTAAACGATAACATAATCGGTCATCTTTCTTACCTAATTGGAATACAGTCGCTAATAACACGATGTTACACTATGTAATAACACGATGTTACACTATGTAATAACACGATGTTACACTATGTAATAACACGATGTTACACTATGTACTTACTATATATTTAGCAATGTTTAAATTGTAGGTGTAACTTTACTATGCAGTGTGTAAAGAATGTACGTAGTGCGTAGCTATTTATTAGCTCACCTAGTATATGATTTCTTAGTCATTACGGCCAGTTCGGTACTTAAGAATTAACTGAAAACTTGAAAAAAGTTTACCACTAGGTAAACTTGGTAAAAGTACTGAAAGTTGCCGTGGCTTTATTAGTACAAAGAATACTCATCATATGGAATTTCGACAATACTTTACACAAAATGTGCAACGAAGTTTCATCCAGCTTAAGGAATCTGTCTGAAGAATATGACTGTACTACGACTACTTCCAAACGCTCTCAGACCGCACACCCGGTGCAGGGACACTCGGGCTTCCTCGGGGACGGACGCGAAACATAAGCCACATCGCGTACAACAACATAATTGCTCTACGGTCAGTCCGAACGCCACCTTAATTACGCACGTGCATTCATGTATCTGTTACATTTCTCTTTATGATTGATTTTTGTTCGTAGAACAATGCGTTGGCTAGCATGTGCTAGCTGCCTGCTGCTGTGTCCAGTGTTGGGGCAGTCCCCGGCGATGCCGCCGTGCGGGGACGAATTCAACTGCCAGGAAGGAGCCTACTGCGACCTGGATGCCCACGTGTGCCGGAAATGCATCAGCTGCGAAGATTTCAAGAGAAAGCCTCCCGAAACTTCATCAGGTTGCATCAAGTCCATCATTGAATGTGGATCCTGTGTTGAAGGGTGAGTAAGATAGCAACATTAATATAATACTTTAAACGAGCCACATCGAGCCTCACAAAGAAAAGAATTTGCCGTTTGGTTAAGTGTGATTGGCTTCTTATTTCTCCTTCACTCGTCAACTTCCTCGATGACTAGCATACTCCGCTTCATACGCCATATGTAATCGATAGATTCTCGCGCGCCCAAAGGTCAAAGAACCCTGGGCGCGTCAGATGTACGGGGGGCGAGCAGCGGACGCCCGGTATAGGTAACCGTACAGTAAGAATTGGCACGACAAGTTAGGTACTATGTCATATGAAACAGCCTATACATACAGTATGTCTTCAAACACCACAAAACCACAGAGCATATTCTGTACTACTGGGTTCGGATGCCGAATATGTAAAAAATAGATTCCTAAAATTTGACCTAATTTGTCTTGGGGTGTCGTTAGATTCGTCTTGAGAAAGGTTTTTGCTTAATATACTATTTTACCCGTTTTTATGGCATCAAAATAAAACGTCTGAATCTCTAAACACGAAAACTGTTTAAAAAAAATTACACCAGCAGTAATGATGATGATGAATGAACTATTGGACAACTCTACTGATATACGTGAAATAGTTCTTAGAATTTATACATTGAAAATAAATAATAATTGACTTCATAAATAACTAGCGATCCGTGTCGGCTTCGTCCGTGTATAAATAAAAACACTAAAAACCTTCCCAGGAATCGCTCCATCTATTAGTGAAAGCGCAAGGAAATCCGTTGGGTATATCTTGTGGAAATCGACTACCTACAGGCAGTTTTTGGGTACTCAATGCGTTCCGTCCACATATTTTGTTCATATTGAATACAATACATTAGCTCGAAAAACATTACGGTCCTTCTGAGTTCTGACGCATTCGAGTAAATATATATTTTATGCATCTACATCCTACAGTGTCTTTTGTGCACTTTCTAATCATCATCTATCTTCTCTTGTTACAATGAGACTATCATCAAATCAAAAACTGAACACGACACCGCAAGACGGCAGTATACAATGAGTATTGTTTGCGTCAAACGGAACAACGAAATAATTATGATTCCTTGGGTACTTTTAATAACTTATGACATCTGGACACTTATCATCTCAGTCCACGGGTGCCCATAGTTGCTGTGAAGTTCCGAAACGTCGGGCTAGTTAAATAAACTGCGATATAATCCGTAAAAGTAGTTTTATAGTAATGAGTAACACTCGCATTAACTTAAGACATCAAAATCACCTATCCTGTTTTTTAACGGATTAAGTACCACCAGAGTGAAAATTTGCATTTAAAACGTCTGGTAGTTGTCACTATCACTACACCCTTACACAATGTAGGAAAGTATGTTAAAACTTTGTACGATTGTGCATGAAACTTTAATATATTCCTTTGCTCCTCTGTGATTAAACCTCGACTGTGACTGTTTCGTGGTATAGTTATAAGCAGGGCCGACTACACGTGGTATAGTTATAAGCAGGGCCGACTACACGTGGTATAGTTATAAGCAGGGCCGACTACACGTGGTATAGTACAAAGTGTTAGCACCTGCTTTCGCTCCGGTCGTGTCCGTCTACCGCCCCATCGGAATAGGAGGACGAGGGAGTGTGCATTTGTGCTGGCTTTTATTGTTTTCATACTAAAGTATTGTTCTCTTTATAGAATATTGTAGAATAAAGTCCAAAGTGGAGAGCTGTGATTTCCTCTGGTCTCGGATGCCTCTTTGGCGAACTACCAACGGCGTAGCCGAAATTCAGCTAGGAGGACATTAACATTTAATAACTCACTCACTCACTCACACACTCACGCCTTCATCTTTCCAGCGATAGACAATGTCTTATAAGTTATTGTATATTTAGTCAATACCAATTTAATCAATTGCTTATGTGCATAGCAACTAACTTCACCGAATTTAGTGTCATTATTTTCAGAGAATATATACACTATATGAAACCGTTAGAAACTGACGCTCCCAAAGGCCATGTACAGTGTCATACAAAACAACCTGTATGAGACGGCCAACAGGGCGCTACCTGTTTGGTGGACTCAAATATGCTTCCTCATTATACATCAGACAATATTTAAGTTTTATTGCATTGCAGCGACATCAGATGCTCGGGCGAGCCCACCAGCTACGTCTGGCTCGCCGTGGTGGCGGCGCTGCTGCTGCTGGCGCTGGTTATCTTCATCGTGGTGTTCGCCGTGCGCAACCTGGACACCATCAAAATTAGAGCCAGTAAGTGTAACTTGACCAATAAAACTACATTGACGCGTAAACATTGCCTATGTACGTAGTAAACTTGACCACCCAATGGCGCTACATGTGGCAGGCTGTGTCCAGCAGTGGACGTCGTCCGGCGCATAGAGAAAACATAATACACTCTGTTACATGCATTCATTATAAAGTGACACAGGTAACACTTTGTTGAAGAAAGACGTATGTAACATTATATTACTACAATTAGTATTTTCTGATAACCTGGACGGGTGAAGTTGGTGCTCTTGACTGCCGGCCGCCTACGACAGCAAGAGGTTTTTTTGTCTTGCGACAATTCGAAACAGATCCATGAAATTGCTCATTGAACTTCAAAATTTTACATGCATGGCACTACCACTTACCATCCAGCTTAAAGTACAGGACTTGTCCCGTCTTGAATTGTTAAACTAACAAAGATCCATTACTCTTAGGGCAATATTTGAATGTATGCCCAGCTGCCAGCGCGTCGGTGCAGCAACCTCGCGGACAGTTCGAGGTGGCTTCGCCGGAGTCGCCACCGCCGTACACGCCGCCGTATGCACAGTCGTTCGCTCCGCCGCGGCCGTACGCCAACGCCCCGCCCACCGAATTCGGGCCCGCACCTGAGTACGACTCGGACTACACACCGCGAGAAGGTATGTTATAACTCACAAAGAAAAATTAATTTAATTGTTGATTTAAAAATACCCTCTAAATTTGTAGGATATGTAGGGGAAGAAATAAACTGGACCCTTACGCGTCGCACTTTAGGCTCAGACACCGGTGAATAGTCGATACTTAGAATTATATTTCGCCAATATGAATTCCATTCCTGTGTCCAATTGTTAAGATAAAAAATATTTCAAAGTGCGAAGCGTACGTCATTGGGTTAAGGGCCGGGTGATCGCGTGACGCTGTACTCACGTGAGAGGCTAAATGCGGCCAGCCTTCGAAGCTTCACACTTTGGAGAAATGCATAATAATTTTGGCAGGCCGCGTGGGCGGTGGGTGCAGCCTGGCATTTTCAGTTAAAGTTAAATCGGCACGATGAGGATGGAAGCTCTTAGCACGCTGCACAAAGAAGCCCAAACGCCCATTTTCGTACACCACGACAATCGATTATAAAAATTGATATGTATCATATAACCTACTTACAAAGGTACCGCTAATTGCCATCTAGTTCACAATGTAAACAAAGATAAAGTCCGTAACAAATGAACTTGTAGTTAATCAAAGCGCGCCGCGGAACGTATACAGTTTTATGTAAACAATCCGCGTTCAAATTTATAGCATTCAAACTTTCAAAAATACCTTGACAATTGTAACACATAAGTCTGTTACAGAAGTATACCTGCAACACTTTTTTATAACTGTTTTTACAGTTGTCTGTGTACGTATACGTTCATATCTCCGGGGCATCGTCTAATTTGCTGTTGCAATTTCTTCGCCTAAAGCTATATTTATGCCAATGTATATTTGCTGTGTGCAACAATTTTCAACACTTATGAAAAGGTATATTTGAAAACAGATTAATAATAATAATATCTGAGTACTTATCACAAAAGATTAGCGTTGGCCTGTGCTAAGTGCCGTAAGACTTCTGTTACAGGAACGAGACAACGGAAATATACTTAATATTTTTTATAAATTTAAGAAATGTTTTACATTTAAGAATATGTTATACTTTATTGATGTTTCAATATAAAATAGAAATGAGATACACTATTGGGCTACCACTAAAATCCCTAACACGAACTCATATCTACCGCACCGTATGATTCATTTAAAAGGTTGCGGTTTTGACAATATTTATTTTAGTACAAAGGTACGTCAGCATAGCAAGTGACCTCCAGGCCTCCACCCACCAGGACGGTGACAAGTAAGAATATATGACGCACGTATGTAGGTCGACTGCCGTGCTTTATAGTGCGTCTACACTGTACTGTGCAACGGGTAAGGCACGTAACTTAGTAACAGCCTCTGTAGCCCAGTGGTTGCCGGTCGTCGCTCGCTGCAGCGGTTCACCGGTTTGAATATAGGTGTATGTTACTAGCGTAAGCCGATATTTGTCTCTGTGATTATGGGATTCAGCTGCACCTAAAAGTTTCTGTACCTTGAAGAGCTCCAGCCGTGACTGTGCGTAAAAGAACAGATGACAAAAAGAAAAATAATTCTTATGTCAAATAAACCCGAAGCTACTCGGGAGGCGCCCTACTAATCTATACTAATATAAAGCTGAAGAGTTTTTTGTTTGTTTGTTTGAACGCGTACATATCTATGTAATTCGTATTTGAACAAAATGTACGATGGCTACATTCACGAGGAATATGACCTTAG
The DNA here is from genome assembly GCA_017140195.1 of Eumaeus atala. Lineage (NCBI taxonomy): Eukaryota > Metazoa > Arthropoda > Insecta > Lepidoptera > Lycaenidae > Eumaeus > Eumaeus atala. The sequence goes on from JAFELO010000165.1 coordinate 292,910, forward strand.
CTGATCCGGCAAATGATGTTTTCCCATTAACAAATTATTTGTAGGTAATTTTGAACAATCCTTGTCACTTAGGGCATGAACAATAGACGGTAAGCGATTCTCAGACGTTGTTACACGAGATTTTATGTGTAAGATGAGCATGGCACTGCAACCAACATGACTGAAGTTACGCGGATGGTACCCGCGGGGTACTGTAAATAAAGTAATCTTTACTAGACCAAGTAGGTTAGTTACCATAGTATGCAAGTATCAGATCAGCCTTAGTAACAACCAACATCACGGCATCCGCATAGTTGTTATGCAGACGTGTTGCCCTCTTTTCCTTCTCGCCTACAATGGGCCACGGAAAAACCACAAACCGCAAAAGATACGACAGCGCAGCGGTCACATAGTGACGGTAGCATGCCCAAGGTTCCCCGGCGGTGACGGCCCAATTAGGCTGCAATGTAGCATGGCGCAAGTCTTGCTAAAATGATTATACTGGACAATCAATGTTAGGTTGGTCATTCCGTCATAAGATCTTTTCTACAAATTAATACGTTCTCACTGATTGGCACTGGCCCATCAACTCAAAAAGTAGTTGGCAAGTCCAGTTCAAATTACAATATAGCATTTATAAATATTATATATACCGATAAAAGGATATTTAAATTTGGTTAAATTTGGAGAAAAAGAGAAGTTGCTACTACATTAGGCGATCCGTGACCAATGTACCAGTAAGAAGAAGAGAGGATATATGTTTCCTCTGACCTGAACATGTTGTGGAAACGAAGAGAGGCCCAATTAATACGTTCACCTGAGTACTACGACGGCTCATTGGGCGATGAGAGTAGGTTTATATTCGAAAGGGTTACGGAGCTCCCGCTCTCCCTCAGATGGGAGATATGTATCCCGATATGAGAATGTAATAGCAGCTAATTTAACTATTAATATCATATCGATTCCGACGTCGGGGATGTTGAAATATGTGTTGAAAATTTGTATGAAAAGACGTCACTTACCCACGTGTGTTGGAGCAGCTAGTAATGTATGGTTGTTGATTTACAGACTCCATACGGCCGTTTATAACACGTGGCTCCAAGGGGCGCGCCCCCGGTGCGACAGAGGTCGACGAAAGCCAGGAAGCATTCGCTTACACGCCGCCGTACTATGTGCGTCCGCCCAGGTAAGAATTTGTTAATTCATTATGGCCTCCCAAGTCCCAGCCGAATTTAGGCCACGGCAATATTTATTATCAACGGGACATGCCAGGTAGGCGGGTCTTGAAGTAGTGCACTAGTGTGTGCAGACACAAGTGATTATTTCATTCCACTATCCGATTGGACGATGGATTGGATTTTGTGACAAATTGAATCCAAATAACGCTTTTGGTTCCGTCCGGTCTGTTTTCGCCCGGAGGTGCCACGGAACAGATTAGTTACATTTGTTTTCTATGCTATTTCTAATTATTTTAAAAGGAATAAGCAATATCATCACTACACTCACTCGTCTCTGCGGTGTAACGGTGCGGGTGGCGCCCGTGTTGACCGTTAGCCGTGTGGGGTCATGGGTTCGATCCTCAGGTCGGGCAACTATTATTAAAATGTTTTTCAGATTATTCTGATCATGCGTTACATTGTCCGTGATTGGAATGTGCCCGAAGTGGTAATAGGCCTACACTTGGCACCCCCTCTCGTCCACGTAAGACCCACTTGAAATGTTACTACTACATTTAATGCGTTACGCAGATTATTACGCGCCGAATACCCACAAACATCAACGTGAGTGCCGTCAGTGTCGCCTTTGTATTAATGTAAATATTATATTGAAGCTGTGTCTGTAACGTGTGTGAAAATTGCTTGCAGCGCGGACGGCCTGGCGCCGTACTCGCCCAGTCAGCAACCTCCGGCCCACTCCGCGCACTCCTTGGACACTAGAGACGGCACGCTTTCCAATGGAAAGTGAGTATATGTATATAAATTTGGCTTAGTATCGGACACTATGTTTTTAATCAAGTATCGGGTCTTTGTACTGATTACAGACGTAGAGAGACAGAGACGTTTGAGAGACACAAATTCCGCAAATATTTTTCTTAAAACATAGATGTAATACATATTTTAAAGCACTCTTATTACTTTGACCCTTTTGTGAAAAATAAATTGCATACAATTAAGCATTGTTTAATGAATTATAACATAAAGTTCAAATATCTTTGATTCATTTTCATCATCAGAAGTAATATTCTCTGAATAAAATGGCTGAAATTAAAGCAATAAATTGTAAACTTATTGAATATGTGACCACAGATTGCTGGTGTTGTAATGTAAACAGAGATATATTGAGTGTATGTGTTGTTGCCAGCGCCTCGGACGCGCCCGCAGACGCGGCGCGAGCGAGCGACGCGCCCGCCGCCGCCAGCCGCCACCTGCAGCCGGTGAGTCCTCCTGCTCTCTTGTTTATGGTATGACGGGGCTAACGGGACGCCGGCTCCTTTTCACGACAACCCACTCCCATGAACATTCACTTAATTCTACGCATACAGGTTACCCTCCTTCCCAACTTCCGGTGGCCCCTATTCTGTCACTTTTTTATGGTATTACTAAAGCGAGAGGTACCTCCCCGGCCCAACTTGGTTGCAATTCGGAAAGGTATTAGCTCTGACAAGAGGTACAGCAACGCCCTGTATAGCTCCACCTCCTCTTTCAACTAATAAAAGTGCGGCCTATCAGCTGCAACTCGCCGGGCAGGATAATCAGATATTCCATATATTTCCAGTTCCAACACGACTCCAACAACAACGGAAGCAACGGAGAGGGGAGCGCTCCCCCGGACGCACCCGCTCCACCGGCCGCGCACGCCCCCTTTACCGCTGCCACCCCCTCCGTCCTCATCAACATGAACGTAAACATGATGAACACGCAGCAAAACGTCAAAAATGTGAGCGTCAACATGCAGCAAAATAACCAACAATGAGCGTAAAAATGTAGCAGAACAATCATGTGCTGGAGCCATGACAAGTCGTTAGCGAATTATATAATTCAGTTTATAGATATTGTTATGGAAAGGGGAGTGCTGTCGCTTGCTAAAGTCTTTGCTTCTGCAGGTCTTTGCTTCATTTCTATCGCTCTCTGCTCAGACACTGCCAATATTCTTGCATTTTACACTTTTTATAATTCACAGTACATTTACCTACTAGGATAAGTTTGGGATTATTATATTGTAGTTGAAACTAATAATGTTGATGTATATATTATATTTTAAGTACTACGTTTTATACTTGTAACCAAATAAAAAAAATTTTTAAAATGAACAAAAAAATAGAGAAAATTTTCAGGAAATTTATTTAGAACAAAAATTTTACTCATACCACCCACAATGTTTATTTTGTGATATAAGTTTAATTAGGATTGCTCCTCCGCATTAGGTAGTAGTCTGCTCAAAAATATTTTATAATAAACGTTTGTGTAAATAAAACTTAGGTGTTAGTTTAAGCATTTTACTCATATAATATTACTCGCTTATGAAGAATTTCGTCTAACTATGAATCTGTTTATTTATACACATGGGCGACAACACTCCTGCCCAGTTTAAGATGCGAGAGACGATGTCAGGTCGAGGAGGCGTTGTTCTGAACCTGTGATTGGTGCTTCGGTTCAACTCTCTCTCTCGCATGCTTCCTTCACTCCTACTTACGAAACTAATCGCAACTGCACGATAAATGTTGCCATCCTATGGATGACTCTCATCAGTGCCGGCCCCGATTTGAGGGTTGGCGGTGGTTTCTGTGCCTGTGGACACTAGCCTGGCAGTGGCTGATTGCGGGCGTTCATACAGATGCCACGGCTCCGGTCTGCAGTGAGTGCAGTGTATCGGCATATTTATAATTGATGTGCTAACTATAGTTGTATCTGTTTCCATGTTTTTATTAGGTTATTATGTACAGATGAGTAGTTTCGAAGTCTTATGTTATGGTGCCTATTATACCCCTGGTTGTGGTAATGTATCGGTCATAGGAAATCGACCCATTAGCTGATATTATGCAAGTACCAAATGCGAGATATTTTGTTGTCATTGTAGCTATCATGGCTTCTAATATGAACTTAGAAATATTTTTAATTCATCCCGATATATACCAAAACTGGAATAATAAGTATTTAATAATTACTTAAATAATATTATGATTAATAAATCTCTTGTATACAAATTGGCAAAGATATATTTCATAATACCGATTTCTTAAGTTAATCTCAGTCTTTTCATAATATCTTGACCTGTACTGTGAAGTACAAGTAAAGCACTGGGCAAACTACTGTACTGGGTAATTTGGAAACTAACCGTGAGAGTTAAAGTATAACAAGAATAATTAGGTAACTATTGTCTTCCTGGATCTATATCTGTTTAAGAGTGAGAAATTTGTGCCTTAACTCGTAATATAATTTAGTCTTAGGCGATGTTATTATTAAAGTTATTGATGTTACACTGTTAGACTACTTAGGTTAATACTACAAAGAGATTATCAAATATTTGTAACCAAATAGGTTCTTCTTGATGTCCTAGGTAACCACGAACCACCACATAACTGTCGAATCTTTAGTCGAAATGTTTATGTCTATGTCACGTTATAACATAAAGATATGACATTAATATTTATCTCTATCTTGAAATTTTAACAGAAATTCCAAATGATTATTAACATTATATTAACATGTTATCCCGTTATAGATTCTATGGGATATAAATTACTGTTGTAAACCATTATACCTCGTGGTAGCGTCAACGTGCAGCTATATTAGTCTGCATTTGCTGATTCCGAGAGGAGTTTATAGGGCCAAAAGAGCAGTAGGACCCGGTTGATGACTGCAGACCCTATAAACATTCGCATAATGGTTATGTAGACGAACACTAGACTAGTCTAGACGAGAGGTAAGAGGGGGAACAGCCCCTCTTGCCTCCCGTCCCGTCTAATGGGCCACCTGAAAGTCACTAACACGAATTAAACGCGGCAGTACAGCCACCACTTAATAGCGGCATGAACGTAACAGTTTCCCAGATTTGACAGCAATGTGCGTTATACTACTGCGGTGATTCCCGCATTTTCTATAAGATTCCTCAAAGCACAAATATTTTTAAAGTACTTAAATATTTTATCAGTTTTAATAGCATAATAATGTTTTGATAAGTTGATTAGTAAATTAAAATGTACTCAACATGTTAATGCTCAATTTTAATTATACCTACCATATACGAGGTTTGCAATTGAAAAGTTTGATGTTGTGCTATTTATAATTATATTAGTCAAAATGCATGATTTGCTAGAGAATGGACCATAATTTTAATGATATATTTTAATATTTGCAATATTTCCGTATTTAGTCCAGTTGATAGGATAATAATTGTGATATGTATATATAAACAAATTACTTTCGTCAATTAGAGTTGGTTCTGTTATTTTATACATAATATTTGGTTTAAATTAATAGTAATAACATTTGGTTTAAATTAAAAGTAGTAACCAATTAATTTGTCCTTAAAAGCTGTCATACGTTTTGGATATTTTCAGTACGTTCATTAATAATACTAATTAACATATACACATAACACGTGAGAACTTTAAATAAATATATCAATACAAATTGTGTGGATGTTAATGCAATACAATATAGCAAAATGAAGTATTTATTAGACTTGAAAACATTGATATATTCGTTACTGGCTACAAAAATAATCTGCTCAGTAGTTCGCCCGATGAATATATGCTGTATGATGATATCTCGATGCATTATGGAAGGACTATTCAGATATAGTCACACGAATTTCCCACGAGGCCCTGACATGTACCTAAATCGAGATCCCCCCCCCCCCCACCTGCTACGGCATTTGGGTTTAGTCTAAAGGGGTTGCTTTAAGTTTGTTGCCAAGTCTAATAATTATTTATAGTGGCATTAAATGTAAACTGGACTCTGAGGAATTGTTTTGCTTTATATTTATAAGATTTAAATCAAGTCGTCTTTTTATTATGAACTTGGCTGTGATGCATTGTGTGAAGGCGTTTTGTTTTTATTTTTTTAACGATTGAAGTGTAAGTTCCGGTTTACTTTGGATTGTATGACAGGCATCTCATGTATCTAGTCGCAGCTGCCGCTGCTACTCAAGGGCCATGTACATTATTAAATAAATATTTATTAAGTAAATGTGTCATTATTTCTACGTTACACCCCCTTTTAAACTATGCATGATCGCGTAAGCTCTCGCTCACGTTACACCGGAGTTTAATGATTACGTTGTTCCGCTACGTGAGGCAAGTCCGCATGTGCCAGGCGCATAACGGGAAACGGACTGGCTGGATCAAAGTGATGACGTCACAGTATGACGTGCGTTCCACTAAACGCCCACAAATACCTAAGTATAATCGAGCACCTGCGGGTAGGTAGGTACTACTTGCTCATTAGATGCGTCGTATTAAATGAAAGTTTTTGTAGTCCGTCGATGAGAATCAGCCTCGCACGTGTAGGATTGGATGAAATTCGGCAAAGCAACTGCCTATCCTCCAGTCATGGTAAATATCTATGGGCATACGCAGTCCCTAATCTGTCCGACTGCTTCATTGCAGCACAGCGTCAAATACGATGCATCATGTCGTCACCGTCACTTTATAAACGGACACACTTCTTACGCACTCGGAAACGCATGCTGTCTCTCTCTTGCCGAAGCCAAGTCATGCGTATTTGTATAGTTTATTATATATTGTGAGCACGAGGGACCACCAGACCTCAACAGGTCCGAAGCCGCACCGCGCGACGTAATCCCGGCCTTTGTGAAGAAAGGTTCGGTAAGTGGACAGCGAGTCCGACGGAGGAAACGGCTACACCACTGATTGTGCCCTACACCCACCATACCAAGGAAAAAGGAGGAACGCATGGTGGTCAGGAGACCCCTGTTCCCCACAGAGGAGGAAAGGAAGGAGTTTTTTGCGGAGCTCGAGGAGTTACGCCCGCAGAAGCGCGCGGAGTCCTCGCCCGCTGAAGGCCCTTCGAAGGTTTTCGCAGTAGCGGAGTCATTGCACTCGACCGCCACTTCACCTTCGCCACCAAGACGTAGATCTCCACTCACGTCACCGCCTACTTCTCGAGCAACACGCAAGTCGGAAATGGCTGGTCCACCGACACCCGAGGATGACTCGTCGACGCCGACTGGCACCGTCTCCGCTGCGACTGCTGCGTCTGCCGGGGACGCCGAGGCCGCCTTCTCCAGCGGATCAGTCGACGTGACGCGTTATCGCAATTTCACCGCCACTCTGGAGAGCCCCAAAAAGGTACGCCCAGTACAGTGTGCCCATTCCCCCCCTCCCCATCCCTGCCTGCTACCAGTGGCAAAAAGCCAGACGCCCAGCACCCCAGTGCTTCCCAACCGCCGCGCTGGCTAGCGGAGTTCCCTCCGATAGTCGTCGAGTTTCTGCTAGACTGGCAGAGGCACTTCTGCACACTGCGCGACGTGCTGGGACTCGCACCCAACGCCCGGCCCTTTGGAAAGGGTATTAGATTTCTGGCGTAGTCGCCTGGGCAGTTCCGGGCAATGCAAGGTCTCCTGACAGCCCTTACAAAGGAGAACCCGGCGGTGCAATGGCACTGTTAGTCCCCACCAAGGTGGGTCTGCCAGTGGGGACGGACACCGAGTGCATCACCGAGGAGCTCTCGGGCCTGGGCTTCCCGGTGCGCTTCGTGCGGTACATACCGGCAAGAGGCGGGAGACCCGGCTCTCTGTATCACGCGCAGCTCGAGCGCCTAAACAGCGAGGAACTCGGACGCCTCTATGAGGTGAAAGAGCTCCTCTGCATGCCCGGTATAGTCGTGGAAGGGTGGAAGGGAAGACAGGGAACAGCACAGTGTTACCGTGGTCAGCTCTTCGGACACTCTTCTGCGCACTGCCACGGGGAGATTCGGTGTGTTCGCTGCGGAGGCTGTGTTCCGGCCAACGACCCCAAAACCAGGCAGGTGGC
>JAFELO010000165.1:301657-384529 GCA_017140195.1 Eumaeus atala
GAGGAGCTCTGGGGCTTGGGCTTCCCGGTGCGCTTCGTGCGGCACATACCGGCAAGAGGCGGGAGACCCGGCTCTCTATATCACGCGCAGCTCGAGCGCCTAAACAGCGAGGAACTCGGACGCCTCTATGAGGTGAAAGAGCTCCTCTGCATGCCCGGTATAGTCGTGGAAGGGTGGAAGGGAAGACAGGGAACAGCACAGTGTTACCGTGGTCAGCTCTTCGGACACTCTTCTGCGCACTGCCACGGGGAGATTCGGTGTGTTCGCTGCGGAGGCTGTGTTCCGGCCAACGACCTCAAAACCAGGCAGGTGGCGACGGCCAAGCCCAAGAGGAGGCGCACTCGCAAGAGGCTAGGGACCCGAAATATGCATGCTCATCAACACGCGCGACAACCCACCACACACCGCAGACACCAACTCCAACACCACGGACATCAGACCCCCCCATCTGCGCGGGGACCGGGGCGCTTCGAAGGGGAGAGGCGCCAGCGTGACGAGCCCAGGGTCCACGCCGACGATCTCAGGGAGCTAATCCGAGAGATCGTCAGGGAGGAGCTGAGGGCGGTCGTGTATGACGAGCTGTCCAGAGTGCTCAGGGACCCGCGCATCTGGGCGCCAATCATGCACGCACGGGGCCAACCAACGGGGAGTGATGGACCGTGACGAGCCCAGGGTCGCTTACTGGAACCCCGGAGGTATAGGAGGCAAGGGCGACAGTCTTCGGCTGCTCGCTCACCAGTACGACTTACATGTCATTCTGCTGGGCGAGACTTGGCTGAGGCCGACGCAGAGCCTCTGGCTACTGAATTACGTCGCGTATCGGAGGGACGAGGTGTCGCCGAGCGGCTGACCGTACGGAGGTACTGCCGTGCTCGTTCGATGGGACGTCGTCCACAACAAGCTTAGACAGGGCCCCTTCACCGACATGGGCTCGACTGGCAGTCGTTCACATGGCGGGGGAGGAGCTCAGGATCTATGCGGCGTACATACATCCCGGGAACAGCTTCGACCTAGGTGATGACCACAGCGTGCTGGGGAACGGCGGCCAGGTGCTGTTGGTCGGACCTGAACTCCAAGCATCCAGCTTGGGGATCGGTCGTCGCGAACAGCGCTGGCTTCAGGCTGCAGGAGGATTCGGAAGAGCGCGGCTACACGGTGCAAGGACCACCGTGTTCTACCCACGTGCCTACGGATCCCCTGCGCACCCCGGACGTTCTGGACATCGCCCTACACCGGAACCTCAAGGCCACGGTCAACATCGAGGTCCTGTATGACCTCGATACTCAACACCATCCTCGTCACACTTGATTCCGGAACAATCCTTAGGAAAGGAGTACGGACCAGAGAGAGGATCGACTGTGCCGTCTATCAGGATAGCCTAGTCGACTTCACCATCGCCGGGCAGCTGTCTACCCCGGACGGCGGCGACCACCGTCGTACCGGTGACAGCGCGCCAGCTGGGTGAGCTCCCCCCCGAGCCTACTGTCGTACCTACCGAGGAAATTTCAGATGAGGAAACACTGGACCCGCACCCGCTGTCCGAGGATCAAAACACAACTCAACAAGCTGACCGAGGACCTGTCTGCGAAGGTGAGGGAGTTTCATGGTGAGCAGGCTGGAAGAGTACAGTCTTCCATGCCAGCGAAAACGACACCAACCTGCACGCCCTAAACAGACGTCTCACGAGGCCAAACACCACCATCACTCCACTCCTAGACACCACAGGACGTCGTCCGCAGAGCACCATAAGCAGGTGGAGTGTCGAATTCGAGAGCTCCTTCAGAGCCCGAATCCGCCACTCAGCGGGACGGATTTCATCTCTCCCTCTGAGCTGCGGAATGTCGCACTTCGCCACTCGAGGCGCAAAGCTCCAGGCCCCGAAAACATCCCCCCCACAGCGCTGGTGGTGGTATTCTCAAGACGGCCCACTTTCCGGAGACCTGGAAAGAGGGGAGGGTCATCGTTCTGCCGAAGTCGGGCAAGGCCCGAAGCCTGCCCGGAAGCTACCGGCCGATAATGCTGCTGTCCCACATCGCCAAGTTGTTCGAGAGGATTCTGCTTCGGAGGTTGAAGCTGTACATTTCCATAAGGGATGAACAGTTCGGCTTCCGGAGCGGCCACTCGACCACGTTGCAACTGACTCAAGTGACCAACCACAAGCCTGCGGAGCTGAACAAGGGGAAACACTCTGTCGCGGTCTTTCTCAATATGGGGAAGGCCTTCGACAGGGTGTTACACCCGGGGCTTACTTACACCGGCTTTCCGCTGGGGCTTGTGAGACTAGTGGCGTAATTCTTGGAAGGTAGGTCCTTCCGGGTAGCAGTGGAGCGGAGGCACCCCTCGGTGAAGGCCATACGTGCCGGAGTGCCACAGGGCAGTTGCCTATCCCCTTGCCTGTACGCGACGTACACCAATGACATCCCCACACTCAATGATCCTTCAGGAGATGGTGAGGCGGATGTCATGCTCGCGTTGTTCGCCGACGACAGCGCATACGTTACCTCGTCCCGAAAGCCGGAGCTCGCAACTGGCCGCATGCAGCGCACGCTGGACCGGTTGCCGGTGTGGCTCGACAGGTGGCGCATGTCCGTCAACGTGGATAAGACGACGGCGCTATATGTCAGCAAGAGGCGCTCCATGCCGGGGCGGTTAAAGTTTAGTGGCCAGTCTTGGGAATCCCCAGTCGTGTATCTCGCATGCAGTATCGACCGCGCGTTGCGGATGGGCTCGCAGGTGGACCGCACGGCCAACCAGGTGAGATCAGCCCGCGCTTTGCAGTGGCCGGTACTAGCGTCTGGACTTCCTACACGGACGAAACTGGGGATTTACTATGCGTATATCCGGTCACGCCTCACTTACGCCGCCCCCGCATGGTACGCGCTAACCTTCCAGGCCCAGCGGAAACGCAAGCGAGCCCAGCATAACATATCCCTACAAGTCAGCACGGGTCCCGGTCGCTACGTCCGTAACGACGTGATCGAGCGTGACTTGCGGATAGAGTCACTGGAGGAGTTTGTGGTTCGATGTTCAATAGGGCAGACAATGGACCGCATGCTCATCTACGTGACCTGTCCCCGATGCACGCGCGACCACCTGACGGGAGACCGTACCCGCGTGAACTCCCCCCCCCCCTCCGTGATTCACCAAGCGCACTAGGGACTGCGTGTCCGGCAATCCGGACGAGGATCACACATGCACATGCATAACACACCCAAATCACTACTCACCAACAGTCACAACGCACCCCACAACACACAGGCGTAAATTCAATAAATATTGCGGCCCCGTTACCGGAGGGATAGTTGTCCCCTCGCGATCCCACCCGGGTTATGAGGTCCGCCTCGGTGCCCGAAGACCTCGCAGATCATCTGCGAAGATGACCAGGAGTAGTAGTAGTCACTTTATAGGCCCACTGCTTTTTATTGATATCTAAACAAAAGGCAAAACGACTGTCACCTTATTACTCACGTCCAATGTATCTCTATAGAGGGGCAAACGAGAAATCGGAACCCTTTCTTCCGCACAATTACTATTCAGATACGTTGGCCTCGTACCCCTAGTCCGGGCCACATTCAGCAGACAGCACAGCTATCTCTTTATAGTGATGTAGCTAGTGTTCCGGTCGTGCACGCCTAATTCAGTTACAATGAACTGTCTCCAACCACATTCATAATTAATAAATATTGTTATTAATTAGCTTAATTTTATTAAAGAAAAATTGAACACAAATAAAACATCTTATTCATAATTATTAATTTAATAATGTTGTCGAGAAAATAAGACTACCCAAGTAAGGTTAAGCAACTTAACAATAAAGTGAAATTTAAAGAGGAACGGTGGTAATCGTTACGCTATGTGAATGTGTACTATAGTATTAGCCTACTTATTCTATAGCTTCTACTTCGATGAAAGTCAAAGTTTTGTGATGACTGCGATTGGTCAAAGATTATCTATCACTTTTCGACCAGTGCTCGTTCAAACGGGTGCGACGTAGAGCGCGAGCGCGTGTAGTTCGGCGTGGTCCGAGCGCAGGTGCGGCGCGAGCGGCGCGCGCGCTCTCCATAGCGGTGCGGCGCGGGCCGCAGATTCGTACACCACGGCGTAGAAACCTTCCCCCTCCCGACCGGCGGCATCTCCATCCTGACCATAAAAACATATATTAGTATACAATGGTAACGTTTACATTTTAGTATTTTTGGATCGATTTGATAGGACCTCGACATATGTTGTGAGAGGCGCGTTACATTCATCGAATTGCTGCGAGTGCTCAGCGGGTGACAAGACTAGATTGGGGTCAATAAGGGGACCGAACCCTCTACCTCAGATTGGAGAGATGCATCCCGACGTGAGTGCTATTATTATCATTGCAAGCCAAAGCTAATATGGTCTCGGTGCAGATGTGAACGTTTGGAGAGGATCATGAACAGGACCTTACATTACAACAGGTACGCTGACTACTCCTACTCTCATCACTTATTCTTGTAATACATATGTATCAACCTATCCAGTGTATCACCAGTGTAGTTTCATCACTCACCTCTATGTCCAGGCCACCCGCGTCAGTGGGTACGTAGCGCAGACACAAAGGAGGTGCGGGCGCGTCAGGCGGCGCGCGCGCGTCAGCTGGCCGCAGCTCATGCCCCGCCCACACGCCCCCGCTCAGCCGCAGACCCACCACCGACACGCCCTCCTCCGCTACCACAACATATATTCATAGTGTATATCGACATCGACATTTGAATCAATTGAAGTCGATGTCGATTATTTAATGTCCATGATAATGGTTATTTATCGATATCGATAAAATTCAACAAGTATAACATTTGTTACAATAATATCATTATTGTTGTGATTATTGCAACCACATTATTAATATTAAATTCATAGTGTAATGTTTATCGAGTGGGCTATTCAATAGCGTAGATATAAATAAATATATTGACTATAATCAGTACCAGTTCTAACGCCCCAGTCGACCACGAGCGATAGCGAGTGTGGCGCGCGGCGAGTGCGCTCGGCCGCGCTCGCCCGCAGCGCACTCAGCAGGCGCGTCGGACGCAGGAACGTGCGCACGTCTACCTCTACACACATACGCTATAGGAGTTGCAACTCACGAAGTTCGTTTAGGCATGAGTGTCGTAATGTCAAGAGAGCTTATAGTACCGTACAGTCCACACACACCTTTTAATACTACTAATACAAGGTGCGAATACAGGATCACTTAAACCAATCAGTTTCACAAATGCTATATTCGGATTTTAGACCATGCAACCAGACCCGAACGAGCATCGTGGGATAGACAATATACATAAAGAGGAAGAAATAATCAATGACACAAATATTATAGGATAGCCTAGTGAGTCGGCAACCTTTGTACATACCTTTAGGTATTTCCCCGCCGTCTCGCTTACACTCTTGTAGCCTCTCCACCGCGGCACGCGCGCGGAAGCAGAACTCTTTGATGTACAACTCGGGGCTTTCCGGTCCCGACCAAAGCACTTGCCATTCGTCCGGCACCTGGAGGTTTAAGTATTTTACATATTTGCCCACAATCACTAGATATCTATTATCATCATTAAGCTCTAAGAGATCATCTGGGAGATGTCCACAGTGACATTTGTTCGCAGTTCTTGTTACGTTTCACTTCGCATAGGTGTCATCATCGTGACGTCCGCTGAGCGAAAGGCACATATATTATTTCGCACTGATACCTTCGTTTCAATGTGAACTAATAAAACCCAGTATTCCGACAAAAATTTCCGTGAGGTAAAATATCGGAGCGGAAGACTTTTTAAACAAATGTTAAACATTGTTAAAAAAGTGAGGCTCAAATTATTTTTGCGTTAAATATCCAGAGTAATAGTATACTACAACGCAGGGCGACAGATATACGTGTACTCCGAAGCAAAAGTATTTGTCAACATTTTGAATTCAGAATTCTAAATAACATTTAGAATAATAAAAATCCTTATAACATACATTGAAGTGCTGTCGGAGAACTCGTGATTTACAGCTAATTACGCTTGCCGCTAGAATGTGCCGCGGTACCTTGTACAGATTGACATCAGCGCGGAGCGGCGCGCGGGCAAAGTGCGTCAGCGCGCGGTGCAGCGCACGCGCCGCACACGCCACGTCACGCGCTTCTCCCGCACACGCGTCACGCCACCACCCTCGCCCGCCGCACGCCTGCACGCACCACATATAACCTTTACCACTCATCTCTATATAGTTGATACTATAGACAACATTGACGCCACTTAAACAATCATCATTCCCCGAGTCACTTTCCAGTCAATAGAGACGTAAAGCATTTTTTTTTACTTGCTTGTAAAATAAACTTGGTGCTTGGAAGTCGTCGAAGAAATATGACGTCCATAATAATTTATATCCAAAATAAAAGATTTATTGTTCCGACCTATAGGTATTGCTGTGGACGCGAAGAGGAGCCCAATAGCGTCGGGTGATGAGACTATACCTAGTCTGGAGATGAGTATGAGGAATAAACAGTACCGTTTCGATGTCGAAGTCTCCCTTGAGAAGCGGGCTGCCCGACATGTGCTTCTTCCACATGCCCAGTATGGTGCGAGTGGGTGTGATGTTGTCGGGCTTTTTACTTATTGATGTCGTGTCATAGTCTGAAAATAAAAAGTTTAAAAATTAAATAAAGAAATGAGTACATAATACAAATAATTTATTTAGTTGTGTTGTGGGAGAACACGCCATTCCCTGAAAGAAAGTTCGAAAACATCCAATAATTAATAATTAACTATATTATACCAAACAATTGTCACAAAAATATTCAAAAAATTAAATGTTTGGAAAAATAAAAAGAATTTATCAGTTTTATTATAGAATAGTATACATAACTTTTTCAATATAAGATTGGAATGATTGAATGAATGAAATATTTTTATAGAGCATATTACAGAAAACAAACACTTTAACAGAACTTACCAAAGTCGAAAAACTTACAAAAGCGGCCTTTTACTAATTACTCAAATAGTAATTTCATCCAGGCGACCATGGGATAAGGGAGTCTTTTAAGTTAGGAATTAAATTAGGTATATGGATGGAAATAACGTCGCTTTAACGACACATTTCCTTTCTTGAACTTGTTTAGCGAAGTAGGCGTCAAAGCAACAAACATTTTCATCTCTTATGAATCGTCTTTTATTTTGGGGAATATACGAGCAGTATCTTAAGGAAATTAAAGTATTTATTAAATGTATTTGGGAAATCATATATAAGTTATATCCATTACATCACGCGTCCACCAATAATTTAGAAACCCCCAGAGATTTAGAAACGTGGGGGACGAATCCAAATCTCTTGTTATAACTTTGGAGAATTAGCGAACCCACAAAAGTGAAGTGACAAAAGGTGCTACCTTTTTTGTACGGTACGATAACTAGGTAGTTACTATAAATAGCAATAAATTAATTAGACAAGTTCTACTGAACCTGTAAGTATTGGCCACTTCGAAAAGATGGGTGATAAAAACATCAAAGGTTAATGTAGAAGTAAGAATACCTCTAAGTCCAGCAATCATATTATCCGCTGCGTTCTTCTCCCAGGCGAGGCGGTAGTTAGCCGGTAGCCCCAGCAGCTCGGGCGGGTCAATATCAGGCAGCGTGTTAAACGCGTCTAGGTACGTCTGCCGTCACAAAAATCACATTATAAATAAAGTAGTGTCAGCGCCATGCGTTGTATTCTATAATACAGTTGAATTATTTTAATAGGACCAGTAACTCGAGCACATCAGCGTGTGTACTATCTCTAAAGATGAGTGACATACCGTGATGTCGTTCGCGAGCGGTAGTGCATGTTCCATTGCGGGTGGCGTCCATACGCGCTGTGGTGCCACGTCTAGGATCAGGCGACGCAGCGCCCGCAGCACGCGGCGATCCCGCGCTTCGCCCGCGCGCGCCGCGTACAGCACGCCGCACAATTCGCGTGCGCCCGCACATGCACCCGCGCTCTCTAGCACACGCTTCGCTGCGCTTACATCGCCCCACTCCCACGAGTACCATTGGCTCCAGCCTGAAACAGCCCACCACATGACTATAATAATAACAGTGTTCCTAGCCGGGAACTCAGCTACCCCGGCATGTCTAAAGACTTGGCAATTACGTACGATATGTTACAATATTTACACTATTCACAATTAATAGATGCACGTACCTTGCGGGATGTACGCGCGGCGCTCTTGCACGACAGCATGAAACAGCGCGAGGCATGTGAGGTGCCGCAGCAGCGCGGGAGGCGCGCGCACGCTCGCCCACGTGCGCAGCGTGCTGCATACGTTGTGTTTTACGCCCTCTGGAGCCTGAGAAAAAAATAAAACATGTATTAAACTACTACTACAGTGGTTACCAGCATATATATATATATATATGGTTGCTGATAATAATTGTAATTCAGTACCGCGCTGTAAAGCGCAGCATGAGGGCGCGCGTGTCGTCCTTGCCCATGTGACGTATCGAAGTGAACACACATTATTGTACCTATAGCAGTTACCTGGATTATGCATGCACTGTCGCACTGAGAAACGTAACATTTGCGTGTTATTATATTCGCAAACTATTAGACTCAAAATAGCAGATTCTGTATATAATTGAAATTCGACAATTACCTAGAAGAATACATGTATTTTTAACATGAAATTTTTTTATTATTTAAGTTTTACACATTTGCCACGTGCGACAAGTACAAGGGGACAGAGCTAGAGACGGCAACATGAATTATTACATCCCTGTTACCTACGTATTGCTACACAATAAATATACAAGTGATTATTCCGTATACAAAAAGACCAGTTAAGTTGAATGTCAGTACGTTTAGATGCGACCATGCCGGTGACAGTCTCATACTAGGAAACCACAAGGTTTAATGTATGGAATATACTGCTATCTGTTGTCCAGATCGTTTAGTTTCCCTCTGAAGTTTTACTTAACTAAGATGTCGTCATTGCATAAATTGGGATAATAACAAAACCACAAATTTTGTAGTCATATTGTGAAATCATTTAATATATGATTTTGATATTTCAACGACTTCATTTGTCGCTGATTATCTTTTTTTATTCGCAAAAGAGGATTATTATATCATCCTACGATACTTGCCTATGGCAAAATGTAGCGACGACATGCAACTTATGATGCAGAAAAAGAAGATGAAAAGACTTTCGACACTATGTAAGTACCTGACGTATTTCGAATTTTCGAATTATATTATATTACATTATATGAGTACTATCTATGAATGAGACTTAGAAATGTGAGCTTACGACGTAATGCAAGAATTAGTATTAAGGGATGCTATTCGATCACAAAATGAATGCAGTGTTCAGGTTGAGCATATAAATAACTGATAATAAAACAAACATTCGTCGCAAAATTTCGCAACTGAGCACTAATTTAGCTTTATTGCCTCTAAGATTCATTTGAGAAGCACATCTATGGATATATCAATTAATTCACTAATCACCAAACGCCGACCACTGAATTATCTGATTTTTTTTTGCGTTCTGTAGCCCAAAAGGAAAAACAAACCTATCTTTCTGTCCGTCCATCTGTATAACAGCTGGCTATGGGGAACTACCTCTTACGAGTACCTGGCCGCTGACCACTCACCTCCAGCACGACACTGAGGCACGAGCTCGCTGTCGCCGGCGGCACGTCGCGGTCCTCGGTCACTATCCACAGACGGAAATCTTCACTGAGCTCCTCCTGCAAGTGCCACATACCTTATGATGACGCGCTGAACTATTTATTTTATATACAAAAAAATTACAATTATACAAATTATTTTATTGAACGTTTCTCTTTTAGTACCTAGAAAAATACGACAAATATAAAAATATTTTTTATATTAATATTCAGACAATAAATAAAATATTTGACTTCTTGTTCCTACCATACAAGACGCCAATTGCCTATGTAAGGACCTCATACATACATCACCACATGAATGGCTACATTAATTTATAAATTTTGTGTATGATAGCCATATCATACACGAAAATCTTGACACAAATATTCTTCATGTGAAGCTCTCGTTGCGTTATTTGATTGCTCGTTTGCGGCCTCATTGTGTCTTGCGCGAGACGGAAGAAAACAAAACGGCAGCGGATCAACAAGACTGCAATAATGCGGATGTCTATAGCCGCCTATAGTAGTGTCGGGAGCAGTTTCAGAGGCTTCATTTAGACACAAGCAAATAGGTACGCTGACGTGAGATTGGTATGGCGCTCGGCAGCCACGCGGCTCGTGAAGAATCTTATATATATTAATAATTGTAATGATAAAACAATTAGTAATAATAATAATAATACAATAAAGTCATATATATTCAGACCATGGCCCATAGGAGTTAATATTAGAAAGCAGCAAGTAAGTAGCAGCGGTTGTCTCCAAACTCCTCACTTAAATTATGGCGAAAAAAAAATCACCGAAGAAACACCAAACTGTTGTAGCTCGAAAAAAGCAATGACACCAAAGTGTCATTACGCTCTGATTGCTCGTTTGCCCGCCAGAAACAAACAATCTGCGCCACAGGTGACTGACGCATCGTGGTTTTTGAGATGTGTCTTCTTCACCTCAATCCCACCCAATGAACCACCAGCTACTCCCACAAAACGCGATAACAAAGCTAATATTTTTTCCAGTATTAAATGAGCGAGTACCTCCCCGACCGTGCTAGCCAGATTCAGCTACAATGTAGCAATGGCACTTCCTCCTATGTGGCAGATTATAGTCATGTACGTACCGGCCGCTGGGAGAGCCGTGTGATAAAAGCTTGCAAGTCGCGAGTGAACGGCGCAGCGCCGACGTTGACGGCGAGCCAACCTCCATGTCGAACCGTTCCTAGACCTGCCTCCCACGCGGTCGCTCCTCCCTCTATCCCTACCTGTGAGGAAGTTTAGCAATTGGTGTATTGACAGGTATGTTAGCCATTGACCAAAATGTTAATTAACCCCATTCGCACTCAACTATATGTCAAAATCAAAACTGATAAAAGTATGAACGATAGCACTTGATTCTAAGTCTAAGTCTGTGGTGTGTATCTATGACATCCATCTCTATTTCCACGCAACTTGTGCAGCGTTATACCGCCTGTAATAACTCATGTCACAACTGAATGATGTTGCTTTTATTTTATCCAAAACTAAGCCACGAGCAAAACCGCCGTGTTACACATACATATTTTGTGTTGTGATTATTTATTATTCAAAACAAGTGAATGTGTGCCAGAAAGTACTTAAAAGTATTGCGAAAAAAAGGTTTTAGGAAGCAAACACTAGTAGGATATAATTTGTCCTGCAAATATATATTTTGAATTATGATAAGAATAAAAAAGTTTATTACCCAAGTAATTTACAATGAATATAATCATAATTATACAGGCTTAAAATTTGACGTTCTAGTTTTTTTATGCGGACTGGAGGGTCCAGTGCAGCTTCA
This sequence comes from Eumaeus atala, assembly GCA_017140195.1. Classification (NCBI taxonomy): domain Eukaryota; kingdom Metazoa; phylum Arthropoda; class Insecta; order Lepidoptera; family Lycaenidae; genus Eumaeus; species Eumaeus atala. Next base: position 313,120 of record JAFELO010000165.1, read on the forward strand.
TCGGCTACTATAAGACACGTCGGCGACGGTGTAGGAGTTGGACAGACCCCCTCTCCTTTCCAGCGGATGGAAAGGATGTATCCCGAAAGCTATTTAAGATTAATTAAATTATTATGTTATTAACTTAGCCGAGGGGACCGGGCCCCCGCGCCCCCCTCTCTAACGTGAAGTGCAACTCACGCGCGGCAGCTAAAGTTAACCGTGCATTATAGTGAGGGCCGGAAAAGCTCGTTGAGGTATTATGACCGGAGGGAAACGTCCCCCCTTTCCACCATGGGCGGAAGACAAAGATATCGTCAATATCCAGTCTCAAGTTTCAAGAGGTTACATAACGTGTATATTCATTGTTTGAGTTTACATAAAATTTGGCTGACTGTTTTAGCTACACACAGATATAAACTGAATGTAATTATTTCTTTCTGTGTGCGAAAAAAGTGATTGAAGCCAAAAGCACGACACGTCGCATTGCTTTATATGTACGCCCTGTTGTACCTACTTCGTATGCTAGGATATATATAAATGGCCACCACCAAATATGATATGTATACCGTAACAAGCGTTCGCCCGTGCGCGTCAGCATGCGACGTAAGCTGCAACATCGCGTGCGCGCCGAGCAGCAGCGCGGGCCGCGTGCGCTCTGCGTACCGCACTGCGCGCTCCAGACTCGCCCCGCCTCGAGTCGCACCTGCAACAACAACATGCAACAAGTTCAAAGAAAGTAGTTGTCAAAACCTTTTTCTTCTATCTCTTTATATTTTGTAATATTAATTTCTCTAGACAAAACATCTTTACATATATGCAGATGTGTTGCCTTTCTTTCTTCTTTCTGTCTTCTCACTAAATCACATGGCACTATTTCTCACAAAACCGTAGTCTTCGGTGTCGAAAGTTTCACTTTCATTCAGTGTACTTCATACTACGAAAGCATATATAATTAGTAACTTGCACACGTTACCTAATATTCTGTCGACGAACACCACGACGGCGCGGTACGTACTCTGTGGCCGCAGTACGCTTACAGCGACCACGTGTTCAAACGGACTCAACTTCAAATGCCTGATGCTGTTCAGGTCACCCGACGACTGGAAGGCTAACCACATGTCTTCGCTGTCCATAGACATTCGGTTAAAGAGGTCACTGTCTTGCATCTGTGGAAAACAACCTATTAATTTATCATTTTAAAATCAGTTAAACTGGTTTTATGGTGGTCTTCGAAATTTTTAATTTTCCTTCCCGACGTTTTCACAACTTTGCGACGTCACCTTGCGGCTAGTTTGACATTGACATTTAATATATTTAGCAGCCCCCCAATTTTACCCGCGTACTCTACCCCAGTCTGCACCCTAAAAGGGACGTTCCTGCCAATCTGCAAGTTTGTCTGTGTTGTAGGTTCTAAGGTTTCATGCTTAACCCATGAGTGTTATTTCGCCTGTATATATGACGTAGTTGTATTGTACAAATCTCAGTATAACATTACGGCTAGCCGGTTTTAAAAACAGGATCATTTTGATTTTCTTTTATCTTATTTATTATCGTGGTTAGGTCATTTTTTTTTATTTGCACTCCAAAATTCTTGGGCCTAATTTTATAATTGTACTGATCATTATCACTGCCTTAAAATAAAGACATTCAATTTGGCTAAACGTCTGCCGCCACATTTAAGAGCGTCTGGCAATGATAATCGGGCTAATCGTTGACCCGCCACAAAACAAAACGGCCCTGTTTTTGAATGTGCCTAGCCGTAATGTAATACGATGATTTAGACAATCCATCTGCAACATATATTTAATACAAAAATTCAACTATAAAACGTTTTTGTAAGGTTTAAAAAATGTAAATAATATATTTATATTAATTTTATTTTCAAACAACTACAATATTATTTTTAAACCTTAACAAATTACCTGTGAATGCACATCATTCGTAATGTACATTATCCAAATACACGGTGTATTCAATATTGCCTTTTAGGTCCAAATTTTAAAACTTTATACCAATTTTACCTTTATTTGAGCGAGTTTTTTCAAATGCTCCTGCGCAACCCAGCCATGCTGCTGTTTAATTTCGTCCACTGTGCTAGCGTCTTCGACGACGCCTATATGGTTTATGAATATCTTCCACAACTGCAAACAAAAATAAAATTTGTTTAAGACGAAGCACTTTTAGTACATGAGGCAGAATGAGATTTCGGTATATGGTTGGGAACAATTTCCATCTCCATTGACCATTATCTTTAATCATTCTTGAACTCTAGGGCCTGATTTATATCACATTCTTTTATAGTATAGGGGCGCAAACGAGCAGCCTTTTATTCCTTCGTCCCCCTCCCACCAATGGTTACCGCACTTTACAGGAATTCCGCACTGCAATAGTGGCCGCATGACACTACCTCTTGCTAAAAAGAAATCTTGCATCGTTTTCAGTTTTAGGAAATATTCATCCAATTCATGCCTCATATTTTAAGCGACCTGGTGACATTATATGTTTCGCGTTTTACCGACGAATCATTGTCTTATAAAGGTCAAATATGTCATCAAGACAAAAATCTCGTAGTCTAGGAGGAGGTGGTGCCGTGCATAGCGTGACACTACCTCCTCCTATACATCGGAATTGGGCCGGCACGACCGGGGAGGTACCTCTCGCTCACATAATACCACCGGAAAGTGACATCTTCAGTTTCGCGTTTCGTGCGGTTTGTGAGTAGCCGGTGGTCCATGGGGGGGGGGGCGGTAAGGAGAGCAACGCATCGGCATAGTAATTATGTGGATGTTCATGGGCGTCGGTAGTAGTAAATAGGCTCCGATTGCTCGTTTGTCGTATTAAAAAAAATACCTTCTCCGGCATGAGGTCGTCGTAGACCTGTCTCAGCAGGTGCATCAGCACAATGTACTTGTCTCTCTTGTGCAGACTCAGCAGCAGGCGATCGAACATCGTCCTCATGAAGTATCCCACCACCTCCTCGGTGTTCACGTCATTCACATCCTAGAAAATTATAAAGCTCGTCGACACTACAGTTGGTACATTTTTATATGTGACGTCACGTTGTTTAAAGACGAAAGGATTGTGTTAAGGGTGATTAGGCTAACTAATACCTGATACGTTAACCTTAGTATCAACAAATTATCATACATGGAAGAGACATTACAATGCTTTGACACACTTCACAGTATTCGAGACGCATGCTTATCTAATGTGCAATAAAAATATACTTAGCTTAGAGTGCATGCACGTCCAGCGCGTTGCTTATATGAAATAGAATAAACGTATTTATTTTTTCCAACATAATGCACTGGAGCTTGATGAATGTATATACGTGAAAACGTCAATTGAGTTGTTTGGTTATAGTGACACGTCGATTGCTCTCAGTACTGTCACATATTTTTAATTTGTTCCATATGTATCAGCTATCCAGTTATATAGAGATCGGCGAGTATACCTGCCTACGGCTGACTGCGTCTAGGAAAGCTTGCTGCACTGCATCCAGCGGCAGTGTCAGTGTATTGTGGTGCGGCTGCAGCTGGCGGACGGCGAGCGCGAGCAAGGCGGCACGCGTGGCTGCGGGCGCGGACGCAGCGCTCGCACGCGATACCGCGGCCTCGAGCGCCTCCGCGGCGCTCAGAGCGGAGGCGATGCGGGCGCCTGCCTCGCGTGTCTTCTGAAGCGACTCCGACAGGGCCTCGTCGTGTAGTATGTCACGATTGTTGGATAGCTCCTTCAGAAGATTCTCCTGCATCACGTGAGTATGCGATTTAACAATCTCATCAACACAAGCTAGAAGACTTCCGCTGTCGAACAAATAGTTGAAGACGGCGATCTCAGTGATAGCCAGTTCAAATAGAATGCGTGTAGCAGATGATAGATACCTCGGCATACCAGTGTAAATAACTGATGATTGTGATGATAATGCCGAGATTATTTATGCAGGTATTAAATTATGCAGCATAAGCTGATTTACGTTATCGCTTGAAGTGTCTAGTGAGAGAGAATGCCCGACGATGACAAAGTGACATTACCTGTAACTCGTGTTGTTCCTTCTGCAACGCTGCTTTTTGTAACTTAATTTCTTTGTAACGCTCTATCATATCAGGATTTTGTTTTTGTATAGTGTATTGTACGAGTTGATCTGAAACCATTCAAATCTTATATACTAATATTATACATATGTATGTTTGTTATATTAATTTAAGTTACACTATAGTTATCAATTTAGAACTGCCACCAACATTCTCGTATCGCGCAAAATAGTGTAGTCGTTATAATTGGGATACAAGTAACAGCGATAAACAATGCGAGTACGTACCAACAAGCGCGTGCAGTCGCGGGGCCATATACAACACGCTGCGTTGTGCGGCGCGGCGGGGGAGCGGGGCGTGGCGCAACGGCGAGCGCGCCAGTAACAACGTGCGCACGCCACTCGCACGCGCCGCATCGCACCACCATCCGCATTCCTCTACCTCTGTGATCACTAGCACGCGCCCGTGTCTGTTCACAGCGTAGTTACACCATCAGTCATCATTATCAGTACACAATCCCAATGATCTGATGATACTGTATTACAACGTTGACGTCTCTTAAACAATTATCAGCTCTTACTTTACCGACCCATTCGCTAAAATATAGCTCGGAACGTATGCTAGTCTATCATTGTTAATAATCTGATAATTTATAATAACGATAACAAGTATATAGCTTGACGTATGAACGATGACATTCAATTTAGTCATTGGGTTACTATAATTAGGCGCTGTGTAATCCCAATATTACCCAATAGTTTTGAAAATCTTTCCTTTTTAACCCATAGATATTAGTGCTCAGCCCATCAGTTATCACTTTTTGGGGTTCGTAGTCAAATGGCGAAAATCGGAACCCGGATAATTTCGTCATGTCTTTCTGTCCGTCCGTATGTCGCAGACATTTTATTCGGCGATTATGGATACTGTATGTTAAAATTTAGAAGGAACGTTATGAAAGGAATTTTGTAAAAAATAGACCATTATAGAGTTTAGTAAAAACTACAATGCGAAAATTCTACCAATTTTCATCTTAAGTTTTAAGAGATGGGATTTTTTTTGTTGCTACTACGAAACCCTTTATAGGCGTGTCCGACTCGCTCTTGGCCGGTTTTTATGTAGAGATGACTTACATAGAGTACACATGTCGGAAACTAATGGGAGCACTGCAAGGTATAACGTCCATGACCGTCAGTAGGCCAGCCATTTAAAACTAACAAATTGGACAATAGTGAAATTGCTGTGGGCACGGTATTTCGTAACTATCACTTACTCACTACTCTAATTACGGTACCTGGTCGCGTATTGTATAGCGGTCTTGAGTTTGTCGCTGTGTTGTGGCACGAAGTCCGCTGCGGTGCCCGCTAGCGTGCTGCGCAACCACGCCTCCGCCTCTCCGTCCGGATCGATGATAAGAGGTGAGAACCCGCACTGCTGTTCACCAAGGTACTGAAAATTACATTTACTTTATGTATCTATGTGATGTCTTTGCAACGGCTCTAACGATTTAAAAAGAGTGTTTAAATATAATTTTACAATTAAAATCTGTTTTAATAGACTTTCAATGAAGATGATTGTCAGTAAAATGAAAAAATATGCTATATGCAGGCCGTGTGAGTGCTGCATCGCAGATGAATTAGGCGGTACGACCGGGATCTCCCTATTTACCTTCTATATACCTCTCGCTGGTGTAATACCGCCATTAAACTGTGTATGGTATCGTACATGAGAGGAGCCAATGGCATATCGTGAGGTCTGAGATGAAGGAAAACAACGCGTCAGCATAGCCAGTATAGAAGGCCACGAAATGGCTCAGGTTACTCATTTGTTTAAATAAAATCGCAGCCATATCAGCCGGAGTAGATCATTACTGGTTATCCTTCAGCCTGGTTGACTTTTGCATAATATTATGAGTTCCGCTTTGCGCGTGCAGGGTAACATACACTGCCGGGCAGGGCTCCCTGTATGTGGCGCCGATGATCATTCCTTGATGTCGAAAAGAGTAGTAGTGAGAAATTACCTTGGTTCGCTTACCTGCTCTATAACTACAGCATTTTTCATTGTCGACTGATCCGAAGGTAGACCATCGGCAACCCACTTGAACTGTTTGTCGGGGGTTGATAAGAAATTGATTGGTGAGAAATTTAAATCTTTGTGACCCATTTGCGAAGCCCATTTCGCTAAAACCTCTCTGAAACAAAGTCCCAACGATCAATTATCTGTCATTATTACGGGAGTGATTAGAAAGTATATGTATTATTACAGATATACTGAGTGTCTTTTAAGCTTTCCTTTGTATTATAAAGTTGGCCCGCTATGTTGTATATTTTCAGTGTTTCTTTAAATTCTCATAGCTTAATTTACCTTGCCTGTGGTTCGGTCATCTCCGGTAGATAAACGATGTAAGCAGCCGCCAAGAGAGACAGTAAGGTCAATTCTGATAACTCCTTAGTTGTCTCTTCTAACTGTAAAACGAAATGGGTACATTTGAGAGACAATATATAAAAAGCAGCATTGCACAGGCACTGCCTCTTAGTAAGGGCAATTGCCATGCTGCATTGTACACAAATTAAGCCGGCACGATCGGGCACGTGCTCTTCGCTCATATGATTCCGCTTGAGTGATGAACGCAGTGTCGCATTTCGTGCCGCTTGTGAGAAACCTGTAACGGCTTAGCATACTGTTGCGATATATCACAATAGCCGAACTCCTGGTGTCGATGACGTCATATAGCCGCTCGTTGCGGGTCCACTCGCTCGCGTCTCCCTACAATAAACTGTTACTATAACTTTAGCAACGCGGAGGCGCGGCTGATGTCTCCACCCACCGAGCCGTGACACGCGAGTGCCACTATGGCTCCACATTCTTATGGCTCAGCCTGGGTCTCGACTCACGAGGCTGAGTACATCTGATCATTGATCTCCATGTTGCTAGATAGCCGATACTGTTATTCGCGATAAGCGGCTATATGGCTATTTATGGTTAAATGCGCTTGTGTAGTTCTACTCACGTGCGCCTCCCAGTCGGTGTACTCTCTGGCCAGTTGCTCGAGGAGGAGGGAGGCGCGGCGGATGGCACTACCCACCGCGGCCACGCGTAGCTCGAGCGCTGCGGCGGCGCGAGTGTGTTCGCCCAGCTGCGCCGTTAGCGCCGCTACGCGCTCCTCCACTGTCGCCAGACCGCCTTCCAGTGCTGCTAATTGAGCCTCTAACTCGCTCACTTTACTATATGGTTGAAAAAAATATTTTGAAACCACAATGCGTTTTTTATTATATGTAACTATTACATTGGATACGTGCCTTTGAGGTATCAAACTTACATATTTAAGGACAGGTAGAGACGTGCGATTCAAAAACCTGAAGAATATTTATATTATATTTATTATCAATGAGTTAATTGACGATAGACCCGCTGAGTTTGTTCGGGTTCTTCCCAGGACAGAGTTAGGTAGTGGATTTTTTACTGACGCTCAAAAACTAATTTTTATAATCCTATTTTGGATAAAAATATTTTCATTTAATTTTATTTTATGAGTAAGGTATATTATGTGCTAGCTGCTGCAATTAATAGTATATGTAGCTGGGTACAAAGTGACAGATTGTGCCACAGTCCAACACATATGTCAAACTTATGACATCACTCGTTGTTACGTCGCTAAGAGCAAACAGTAAAATTTACTTTAATAATTTTTAGGCAATGTTACTACTAACCGTTGCAACTGATATTGCTTATCGCGCAGCGGACGCACGTGTGCAAGCGCGTTTGCATGTGAAAGCTGAGCGCGCACCCAAGCGGCCAGCGGTGCGCACGCGGCACTGGCGCGGCGCGCCGTGGCCTCCTCAAACGAGCCCGGGCGTCGCGCTACGAGCCGCGCCACCGCCGCCGCCGCCTCGGCGCTGACGTTGCTTGCGTCTAAGTGCCTGCGAAACGCAAACTCCTCTCTCAATATATAGATATTATTGGGAGTAAATAATGCCTTAGGTCGGTTTTAGAGAAATTGTCCTTCAAGGATGTGTGGTGAGTCCATATTATATTGTGTGTTACAAGATTACATGCGTGAGTAAAAACACCCATAGTATATTTTCTTATGGGTGATGCAGCCCATGCCCACCGTATGTCCTCTTTGATGCCACGCTTGGAGAGAAAGCTCTTCATTGAGTGCCACGACGTGTCGGCCACGCCCATGAGGCGGAGCACGCCCTCAAGCACGTCACGTACCGCGTCTGGAGGCGCACGCAACGACCGCACCTGCACATAAAAGCCGGTCGCAGACCCCTATATAACTAGATAATTGATATTTCAGGAGCCACTGTCGTAAGAACCTTGCAAGAGACGCATTTATTATTATTTATTTATCAACAAGAATATAAATGACAAACGTGTGCGCGTCCAACAAACAGGTAATTGGTAGATTATATTTGAGGCATGTGCGATAACGTTAATTTTTAATATTACTGGGGCGCTGAGTGCTTTCATGCTTGGCCCATATTTTTTAAATTCTTTCATATGTAGTAGCTATTCGGTTATATAGAGATCAATGGTAGCTGTGTTTGAGTATAACAGTGACAATGTTGTTACAGGAACTAGATATAAAGCATAGTAGTGCTATTTCTGTTTCCTCCTCATCCTAGATCAAAACCGACGACATTATGTGTTCATCAGTTTTATCACCATAGCTTTTTCTGATCTCAACCTTTTTGATTAACAATAGAGATTTTGAAATCACAAACTGTTGTTGAATAATACTGTGATCGCACATTAGGCACTCGAAGACTAATTCGTAGAGTCTAGCCGTGAGCGATGACTTCCTAGCTCACTAAAATTTATTACTAAGCCACTGAAGGTGCCTATGTGCGGAAAGTTGTACATCTGTACGACTGGGCCACTATGGGTGTACCTCGCTGAGCGCCTCTGGGCGTATGTCTCCGACAGCGGCGCGCGCGGCTGCTATTATCGGCTCCACTCCAGCTAGTTCCTCTTCTATCTCCTTCTTTCTATAATTAAAACTCAGATATCTCTGACGTTCTTTGAAAGCGTCCCATGTCGAGATGTGAAAGTATAACGGCTAATCATGAAATGTCCGTGAGATGTGTAGAGCACGAGGTACCGTAATTGAGAATACCTACACAGAGACTATCAACATTTTCATAGAAAGTAGACATCTCTACACGTTCAGATTATCTATGGACCTTGCTGGAATGTGTAGCCATTCCCCGTTAAGTCGTCGACGTTCAAGCTACAGACATTATAACAGAGATATAAAAGTGTGATACATTAAATAAGTAGCGTCACTATTGATAAATAGCAAATTTTGAGGTGGAAATATTAAACTAAGGGTGTGTCGTGGTGCGTCCGTTCTAAAGTATATATGTTTAAATTGTCTGTCCTGCTCGTGTTTGCTTATTTATTGTCTGTCCTACTCGTGTTTGCTTATTTATTGTCTGTCCTGCTCGTGTTTGCTTATTTATTGTCTGTCCTGCTCGTGTTTGCTTATTTATTGCCTATCGCCGGGCACTTTTTAAGCCTAACTAATATAAGGTGCTCCTGCTGTACATTGTAAAAGGCAGTGTTATGTTGCATTGCAGCAAAATTAGGAAGGCACGTGCGGGGAGATACCTCTGGCTCGCATGACACCATCGTTATGCTGTCGCGTTTTATGTGATTTGCTAGTAGCCTGTGGCCCATAGGGGATGAGCAGCAATTGTATAAAAATTATACTGCTGATGGCTATGGGCGTGGATAGTCCTCAAATCACTTGGATAGCTCGTATGCCCCATAAAGTATAAAAAACAATACCGCTATAGTTCATATTAGTGACGCACACTAAACTTTGTAACTGTATCAGCTAGTTAATGTATGTATAGAAGCTAGTAATGCGTACCGCGTTTGTAATTGTTCGTTCTCAACCTCAATGCTTCTCTTGAGTTGGTTCATCTCCTCCCTCTTGTCGGTGTTGGTCCGCACGGTGGCGCCGATCTGCTCGAGCGCTGCGCTCGCCTTGCTCTGCTCCTGGAACAGAGCCGCTTCCTGGACCGCCGCCTCCTCCTGTAGCGTGGCTACCTCCACCCGCGCGCGGCGTAAAGCTTCCACACCCGCCTGGCCACAGCGGGCATCATTTATTTATAACAATAAAATTAATAGTAAAACTGCTCAATTATTAAAAATAATCGGTTACGACGTGAAAAACTGTATTTTTGACTACTTTTGAACTTGACTTGCTTTTTTATAGAATAGAACAAACGAAAAATCGGAGCTTTTTTTCGACTACCGACACCCATGACCATCCACATAAATACTATGCCGATGCGTTGCCCTCCCTTCCCCTTCAGCACACGAAACGCGACACTGAAGACGTCAATTTACTGCGGTATTATGTGAGCGAGGGGTACCTCCCCGGTCGCGCCGGCCAACTCCGTTGCCAACAACATGTCACTCCCACACCTCTTCCTAAAAACTTCTCTAATTACTTCAGAGTAGTATAGTTTGTCAGCGTAGTTTCTCTGGTTCTTCAATTATTTTCGAAGCCTATACAACTTTTTTAATGTTTTCTTTCTTCGCATAAATTGCATATTTTGCCCAATTTTATTAAAATAAACATACTAGTTTTGTAGGTTCCCTAAATTTCAAAATGGCGAAAAATGGAACCATCATGATTCTGTCGGTCTGTCAGCCTGTCCATCCGGAGTCGAGCCTGTATATTCGTATGTTCCAGTCATTCCACTTAATATACTACTCAAAACAAAATAAGGGCCACCAAGATTGTCTGATGTATCATGAAAATAATAAAGACATTAACTTGTTTAACATATGTAACTACAAAATAATGTTATTGATTATAATATACGCTAACAATTGCTGAGAATAATGATCATGAATTCTTTTTTCTATGTTCATAATAAAATTGGCCATGAAAAACATGAACAAAAGAAATCACCGGAAAAAGGCAAACTACTGTTCCTGTCAATTTTGTTTCTTCTTTTTAATAACAAGTATGTCCTCCTCTCTCAGCAGTACACTCCAGAAGCCTCGTATGCATACTCTGGATTAAATTCCTCGCGTTTCTATCTGGAATCTCCTCCCAAGCATCTTTTAAAGCGTCAATCAGCTGCTGCTGATTGTAGACCCCTTGCTCATTCTCTCTAACTCTTCGTTTCAATTGCTCCTTTTATTTAAATGCGGACTGTTAGCTGGCCATGGTAATACCTCAATATGAGACCCTTCTAGGACAGTTTGGGTTGATCGAGCTGTGTGTGCACGGGCATTATCTTGCATCAGGATGAATCCAGGCCCCACTCGCTGTACAAATGGGATCACTTGAGGCCTGATGTCGTCCTCGATGTAACGTTCTGCAGTTACTGTACCCGAATTTCAAATGGTGAGCTCGGTTTTACCGTGTAAACTAAGCCCACCCCAAACCATTACGTTTTGACCACCGAAACGGTCAACTTCGTGAATGCAGGACTCCGAAATCCGTTCGCCGCGTCGTCCCCACACTCTAACACGCCGACAATCATTAAAAAAAATTACTTTGCACTCGTCTGTAAAAAGCACCTTGCCCCACTGATTAATCTCCCAGTTCAAATACTGACGGGAGAATCTTAATCGGTTTGCACGTTGAACCCTGCTCAGAGGAATTCGAACAACTCGTCGTCTTGTAGTTTGCTGGTCTTCATGCAATCGATTACGTATAGTTTGATCACTGACGCGGGTACCCGTCGTCAGCCGTAGGTGGAGCTGTAACTTACGGGCCGGTACTGTACGATCACGACGAGCACTTAGTTGCATGTACCGATCCTCATGAGTCGTTGTTATGCGAACTCTACCTGAACCAGGTCTCCTGGCAACACTGCCAGTGTCTTGGAAGCGATTCCATACATTTTGGACAGCTCTTCGAGAAAAACCCAACTGCAAACCCACGTAACGCTGAGAACGTCCCTCTTGAATCATAGTTATGGCTCTGGTTGCTATAATTGTGTCCATGTGCCTTCGTACTGGTGGCATAATTAACGCGAGATGATCAACGAATCAATTAAAATTAAAAAAGTAGTACTTTTTTTCTAAAATAACCGAAACAAGTTAAGAAGACAATCAATGAAAAACATAAGAATAACATCCAAGTATTATTTTCTTAAAATGATGGCCAATACTTTCAAATTAGGAACACGAAAACATAAAATAAAAAAGGCATAAAAGAGATCAAACACCAAACAATTTGTAATATGAATATAATGCTACTTATCAGTTACTTTCAGTTTACTAAATTGCACTTAAAAGTAGTTATTATTATAGTAGTTACTATGATATTTTATTCGTTAATTATGAAAATATTTAACGTCTTGTATATATATATTTTTTTGACGCGGTGAAACGCATTTACGCGCCTTCACTGGCCCTGGGTAGGGTCCAGTGGTGTGTGGGGCTCGCGGCACATTATATAGTGCCGAATACCCACAGAAACCACCGCGATTGCCACCAGTGCCGCCTTTGGTGAGGTCCCTCGGAACAGCAAATAATCAGGGCACCTCGACGACAAGTTAAACCACCTTGTCCCCATCTGTGGAGGTGGCGTTTGGTTGGTGTGGACACGTCGGGTTTTAATATCGACTCGTCTCCACGCCGGTCCTATGTGAACGAGAGACTGACGCGAGTCAACCGGCAGCTCTTCCACGTCACTCATGATGGGATGGCGGTACTCAGAGATGGGATGGCGGTACGTGTGGTCGAGCGATGGGCGAATTTTTGCGCGCCCCGACGCCGTTGTAAATATTGCAAGGCATCGTATTAAATCTGTTATTAATATTGAAAAGGTTTTTTGTTCGTGATTGGATTGCTATTTTCTTATGTACCTATTAAAGACAAAGATATTTGTGTATATTTCTGTGTATGTCTTATTGGCGGTGTATGTTTTGGACGGCACGGTGTCTCATAACAATGGTGAAGACCGCATTATTTCGAATTGATCATCACATTATTAACGTATTATCATGGCATACAAACAAATAACTGTACTGTTGGCCAAACTGTTCAACATTACATTTATATTGTAGTAATTTCTATTCTTGATTTATACATTATTTTACTATTTTAATTGATGTATAGTTTCATATGAATATTGTTTTACTGTACTATATTATTATATTATCCGTGTGTTGTATTTTTACTGTTGTTATCAATGGCTCCAAAGACAAGTATGCGATTTGGCATAGTTGACCTGAGCTCTATAGGTACGGGTCATGAGGATCTGGTGGTGGCGATAGCTGGGCACGATTTGGATATTATAGCGATGAATGAGACGTGGCTTCGGGAAGGGGAAGATGCTGTTGCTCCAATGATGCCTGGCTATAAACCTGCCACGTTCCTTGTCCACCGGGTATTCCTAGTCGGGGTGGTAGGGTGGTATTCTCTTTCAAGCGCGAAGTGCCCGTACACACGCTTAAACACCCTAGCACGCCGTCTCTTGAACAGATTTGTCTACAGGTAGGTAATTCTAAAAAAATCGCTGTCGGTACTGCTTACCGTCCACCTTGGCTTAGTCTGAATATCTTTTTCACTAAGTGAATCTATCTGTTCCTTATCGTTACATGATCACATAATACGCGATTTCAATATTAACATGTTAAATACCAGTGACACCAACTCATTGCTGCTTAACGATCTTTTGTCCAGCTTCAGCCTTCGCTAACTTATCACCGAACCGACTCACTTTACTCCATTTACATAGTGACACCCTGCCCAAATTAAAAAGACGATCGAAAAAGTTACGTTTTAGGCCACTGAAAGACATGAATCCCACCTTATTAAAAACTGCATGAAATCCTTTGATTGGAGCGCTATGAAAATAAAAACATCAAGGAAGTGACTAAATACCTTACTACTAATCTGCTTACAGCTTTTGATATTCTTGCCCCTCAAAAATATATCACATATTATAAAATATATTAAAGGAGAAGACCTACCCTTGGATAACCTATACTGTTCGCCTTATGATGAAGCGACGCGATGAAGCTTTTAGGAAATCTCGTCCATTAAATAGTGAAACAACATTAGACTACTATAAACAGTTTAAAAAACTCGTAAACCAGGCCATTTCTGCAGAAAAAGAAGCATATTTAAAAAAATATATTTGTACGAACATAAAAAATACCAAAGCTATGTGGAAACGTATTAAAGGCAATGTTAATTTTAAAAACACTGATATTGAGCTTCTCACGCATTTGTATGATGTGGAGGAATTAAATAAGCCCTTTTTGAATGTACCAGGCAACAATATCGTGGATTTATCATGTATCGATTATTACCTAGAAAACAAACATAGTGCGACAAACACTTTCAGCCTACGCGCGGTAACAGAGAGAGAGACGTAGCTAACGTCATACGGGAACTGAGATCCAATGCCAATGGTTCAGATGGTATTCCGTTGGATACGTTACTCCTGTCTTTTTACTTTAGAAAATAGAAGTATATCGTCTTCGATCTTCACCGATATGTGGCGCGAAGCTGTTGTGCGCCCTATTCCGAAAATAGCGCATCCTACAGATATTAAAGAGATACGTCCAATAAGCATATTGCCATGCGCCTCAAAAATAATAGAAGAAATAGTCTGCAAGCAGCTAACGGACTAAATAGTAAACAAGTTACATCTTACCAGAAATGCTTTAGAAACGCTTTAGGAAGCATCATAGTACGACTACTGCTCTAGTGAACGTTATTGACGATATCCTACACGCACAAGATGGCGGCAATGTTACTGTTACGGTACTTCTTAATTTTTCTCGAGCTTTTGATTGCATTAATATTTACCTACTTTTAGCAAAACTATAATTTTATGGAATAGATAGTGGAAATAAAAAAAGAGGAGCAAAGTGTGATTTCGTCGCGGCAATGCATTGTTCCCAGGGGAAGTACCTCAAGGCTCTATGCTGGGGCTTGTATTATTCAGCATTTACTCGACGGAAGTAATTGAACGGAACTGTAAATATCATATCTATGCTTATGATATTCAGATATACAAGTCTTTCAAGCCTGACGATATCGCCGAGTCTTTGGCAAAAATTAACAGTGACCTGGAACTGGTTTTTGGTTAGGCCCAATCCAATGCGCTAGAACTAAACCCAAACAAAACGAAGTGCATGTTTTTTGGTGCGCGAATGCAGGTGGAACTCGTCAAAATTACGATCCTGAGATTGCTCTTGATGGTATTAAAATTGCTAGAGTGTCGGAAGCCCGTAATCTGGGTTTATTGATGGACGAAAAGTTGAGGTTTAAAGGTCATGCGTCAAAGATCGTACGTAGTTGCTTTTACCGCCTAAAAGTTGTATATCGCATTAGAAATACACTGACTGAAGATCTTCGTGTTAGACTTTGCGAAGCCTTAGTTCTATCTCAATTTAACTACGTGATGATGTCATAGGCCCACGACTATTAAAAAGGACTAAAAAGTTGATACAGCGTGACCAAAATGCCTATTGTACCAAAATGCCACGATACTGTTCCAATGTGCCGCGACGATATCACTTCACTACTTACTTAAACAAGGCAGGTATACTAAAAATGGAAAGCTGTGGACGTCTACATCTTGCTACCATGTTGTTCGGTATTATTAAGCATAGTGTACCTATAAAGCATGGTGTTCTATTTATTTAAGAAGTTCAGCTGGACAGGGGATATTAACACCACGCATTTCACTAGATCCTTGTGTTGCACACTGTGCATGCCCGTACATAGAACTGCAGCATTTAGGGGCTGCTTCAAATATGCAGCAACTAAGTGCTGGAACAATCTCCCCCTCCGTAACGTGACGTTTTTATTAAAAATAGTTTTAAACGCCAGTATAAAAACTACTTAATACCTTCCGAAAAGAATGAGTAAGCATTTAATGTGTGTATTACTTATTTAATATATATTATGTTAGCATAACGTAATTTGTTTAGATGAAGCGTATGTCGCCAGCTGGGTGTGCGTGGCTTTGTACAGTTGTGCATCTCCTTATATTGAGTGTGTTAAGTTACGTTATATATTATACACATATATATCAACATAATTTTTAATAGACAATAGTGCAGTTTAATTCACTCAACTCTCATGTGTACTTAATGCATTTTGTATTTTTTTATGTAAATATAATAACATGGAATATTTATATGTATATAAGAAGTATGGTGTAGTCAAATGTATTATTTATAAATGGTGTGTATTATAAATATTTTAGCAAGTATTTGTTATTTATATTATTAAAAAAATGATAATACTGCCAAATTTTAAAAAAAAATCTGGTGGTCCAGTAAAACAGTGTCTGGACAATAGTCTAGACTTACGCTGGGGTTCACCTCTTTGTGAGACACGGCTATCAAAATATGGATATTATGTAACCTGTGCTTAGCATTGTAATATTGCTTATTTTATTTATGTTTTCTTTTTCATTGTCTCACAAATAAAACTTTTTTATTATTATTATGATTATTTATTATAAACTTTAGATATTATTTTTGTGTGTTGTGTACATTATCCTTTTTTTTAATAGTGTTTAAGTGTATGTTTGCAATTATAAACCCTGAAAATGAAATGTTTCTTCATGTATTAAAATCATATTTTTTTGTTTATACAAGAGTAAAAAAGGAAAATTTATTATCTGGCCGGTAGTTTCTGTACGCTAATTCTGCTTCTTCGTTTAAAGGTATTGTGGCGCAACTGGATAAACTCGGCATCGATCCCTACATCTAAATAATTCTTTCTTGAATTTTTGTTGTATTGTATAATGACGCAAATGAGCAGACTGCCACTTTTCATAAGTACATTGTATGAGTAAGTTCACTCTCATAACTTTCGTATTTAGTTTCCATAAAATGTCACTGTAGTATATCTATCTATATACGAGTGTATTACTATTGTACGATGTATCAATAATTTTGAACGTTGTAATGTACGTGTAGTGGTGAATGATACCTACGGACTGATGAGAAAGAGGTAGTGGCTAGTACCGACTATTGGCCGCGCGCGAGCCCGTGCGCTGCTCGCTGGGTTTTATATTATAGTGTTCTGCATCTGTACCTACTAGCCACTGGTAACTAGTGTCATCAAGAACAGGTCGCACACAAATTGTAACCGCAATATCTTTGTATGTATGTAGTATGTACATACTGTGGAATATACGTAAATTTATCAAACATTTTCAGAGGACTCAGCGAAGTATTTGACCTAGGGCGTTTATACCTTCTGCGTCTGAATCTAGGCGGCTCGACGGTTTGTAAATGAGTTCAGCGTTTACTCTGACGTCATTAATACGAGGAGCGTTCAGACTAGGGTTGTATCCTTGATAGTATCCCGTTGGTGGCCCTATTCATGCATATGTCGTATTGTACAAATCGGCGTGTAATAATAATAATAATAATAAAAACACTATTTTGTACCAAGTGCAAGTTAGTTTACAATAACTTATTAGATAGAACTATGCAAAGGCACAAAAACACGGTCTTACCGCTACAAGCGGTCTCTTCCAGACAACCAGTATTTAAAAGGAGACAGAATATATAAAGGTCGTAATAGTTTGCGAGTAGTTTAGGAGTTCTCAAAGAAAGAAGTTTTATGTACTGGAAATGAAAAAGTTAGTTTATACGAAGAACAAGGAATAGAAGTATGGTTACTGAGATAAGAAAATTGATCTTTTAAATACGAAAGAGAAAAAGGGTTAAATAGGACATTGAAGAGAAGGATGAGAATGTGAGAATTCCGCCGTAGTCTGATGGGAAGCCACTGATGTTCTGAACGATATTGAGAAACATGGTCGTGTTTACGTATACCAAAAATAAACCGGATCCAAAAAATTTGCAGACGTTCGAGAGTAGACAGAAAGGCTTCATTGATGTTGCAATAGCACACATCTGCGTAATCCAAAATCGGTAGTAAACATTGATTGCGCTAAGGAAATTTTGGTAGGAATCGGGAGAAATTTACTCAGGCGTCTCAAAGCAGCTGCAGCAACAAATATTTTTTTCGCAACTCCTGAAGTTGTACATGCCACGAAAGGCTTTGGTCTAAATGGATGCCCAAACTTCTGACAGATTTGCTTATGGTTTGCTTAAATAATAAAATCACCCGATAGTAACCTTCGGAAGCTTCTCCCAATCAATTTTGACAATTAATTGTCGGCTACCAATAATCATGCACTGAGTCTTCTCGGAATTCACGTGCAGACCAAGGCTCCACTGTAGTATGGCGTCAAGATCGTCATTCGTTTGTGAAATAGCACTGGAGATCGATAACAGAGGTGTGTGTCTGTAAATCAAATCGTCTGCATACATATGGTAGGGAGAAAGTATTTTAATAGAGATAGAGTTTATAAAGATAGAAAAAAGAAGAGGCGATAGTACGCTGCCTTGAGGAACTCCGGTAGAAATATTGTGCCAAGTTGGGGAAACGCTGTCCACTTTTACACACTGCCGACGACCCTGAAGAAAATCTCGGAACCAGCCAGTTGCCCGGGAGATATATAATTAGATCTGAGTAAAAGTAGTAACACTTCGTGGTCTACGGTATTAAAGACGTTGCTAAAATCGAGTAGCGTTAAAATAGTTAAGTTTTTACTATCCATCCCCGAACGAATGTCATCCGTGATTTTTACCAGAGAAGTGGCCGTGCGATGACCTGGGCGAAACCCCGACTGAAAAGTATAAAAAGAAGTCTGTTTAAAAATAAGCATAATTGCTCTTGAACCATATGTTCCAGAATTTTTGATAAAAATGTTAAGATAGAATGGGGCGATAATCATAAAAAGAAAGAGGATTCGATTTTTTGGGCAATGGAATTAAATACGCATCTTTCCATGAACTCGGAAAGACACGTGCGTTAAGGGAAGAGTTTAGAATATGGGTCAGAATGGGTGAAACAATCTCGATAATTGGGAGAATCATCTCACGGCCAATGCAATCACATCCGACAGCCTTCGAAGGATGGAAGAAAAGTTTATTTATTTATGGTTTGAGATTTCAAGTGTGCATCAAATTTGTGAGAGGGGCGGGAAAATATCTATTTAACAACCTGAATCTAAATTAGGATGAATATCGGTTTAGAAGCTTAAATAATACTTTTAAGAGTTTTCAGACATTGGCTTGGTCTCCGTTTTCGATAGACGAGTGAATGTAGCGAAGCTGTGCATCCCTACACATAGTATTACAGCCATTTTTGTTGTAAGCATCCCGAGCAGACTCAGAGTAGCAATTTTTAAGTTTAGCTTGGCCCTATTTCTTTTATTCATCACTGTCCGAAACTCATCAGAGAGCCAAGAGGCGGGTGAATGTTTTAATTTCACGGGGCGTAATGTTGCGTGCCGATCATAGAGTTGGATAATAAGTTTGTTAAAAGTAAAAATCTTATCATCAATAGTGTTGGCAGTGGACAGCATTGTCCAGTCAATACTTTCCCTATGCAGCAGAACCTGGTCCATTTTCATTCCCTTAAAATTAGTTTTTGGGTGCACGTAACTTATAAGACAGGAAAATCATATTATTGTAGGAAAACCCGTCTACCGCGCACTATCCGGAAGTAGCAACATGCATTGGGGAAGAAACAGTCGTTAGATCTAGGAGAGATGGGGATGAGATAGTATAGTGATGCGTAGCGGTAAGAGGTAGAATATACAAGTTGTAAGAATCAATAATAGTAAGCAGCTTTTTAGATCTTAAGTCGTTTTTGAGCAGGCAGGTGTTGAAATCTCCCATCAGCATATGCTGATAAGGGGGTCCAAAATTTGCTCAAAAGAAGGAACATAATTTATGGAAAAGTGAGGACTGTAGAAGACGCCAAGTAACAGTTTAGAACATCTTAGTTCGATTTCATGTAAGAGATGTTCTGCTTCATCAGCAGGGGGTGGTTGTCGTGAGCAGCTTAACATTTTAAAAGGAATTGCAGATCTGAGATAAATTGCTACACCACCGCCAGCCCTACCGAGCCTATCATTTCTTATTAGTTGGAAACCAGGAAGGGAATAAGTGGCAGAAGGGAGACAGGGTTTCAACCAGGATTCAGATTTGAGGATAGTATGAACAGAAGGCTGCAGATCGAAACAATGCACACGATCCAAAAATGCGCAGGTATACTCTGAGCACTTAGGGCACGATACTAAAATTTTCCACTCCATGCAAGAAAATTTCGATGTAAGAGTGCTGTAAATGGGCAAGGATGAAACACCTTCAAGGCTACCTTCGCTGGACTTTGCAGATGATATTGAATAAAAACTTTCATCATCGCTGTCATCGTTGGTGTACATTGTATCGATAATAAATTAATAATAATGTATAATAAATATATTTATAGTATAATATTGAATATATAAACTAATAACACTAAATAATGCAAATTTAAATCTATTTAATAGATATGCACTACTATTTTTTCTATTCACAAACCGCACGAACACAGTTTACGTCGGTATCATGTGAGCGAGATGTACGTCCCCAATTGCGCCGGCCCAACCACCACCACTGCAATGCAGCGTGGCACTACCTCTTACAAAAAGTGATATCATTGTTATTTGTGATTCGTATAAAATAAGGATCACGCAATTTCCGATTGAGACTGCACAAACTTCAGGTCTGTCTTCCAATGCAACGTAGAAATTGTTTAGTGTGGGTATAATTACAGAAAGCATATTCCTCCTGTCCAGTAGCGCGTCTCTCTTGCGCGTTATCACGTGATAGTATGCACGCACGAGCGCCACATAGCGGCACGGTGCACGCTGGGTCGCGCGCACTCCGCGGTAGATGCCCACGAACCCTTCCACGGGTATCGAGTCCATATCGTCTTTATTCACTTCTTGAGCGTTATTTTTCATTAACCTGTTACAGTAAATTGTGAAACTATTAATTGAAATTTACATTAGCACCTTAAAATTAATAGGTTATTGATTGGTTGCGGCTCGACTGACATATGCTGAAGTCTCTGTATATTTAACGCGACTGAGCACTGTTACGGTAAATTGAAACAAGTTAGTAGCAGATGGAGGTATAAGATTTGTCGTTCATTATTTTCACCTCCTGTGTGTATATAATGTAATATAAAATTATAGTAGGTACAGAAACGCAGACGTGTATACGTGTAATACACACACCTGTGTATGATGAGCGCAGGTAGGCGGCGTAGCGTGTCGTCGGCCCAGCGCCCCGTCCACTGCAGGGCACTGCACATCCACGGGTAGTGCGCCCACAGCGCACGGAGCTCCGACCACTCCTGGTCTATACACACTACAATGCCTAGGTTCTGTTTTACATCTGCAAGGCAACTGAACCGCTATAGTCATCTAGTCATGTAATTAAACCATAACATATTTTCATTTTAAATATAATGTCAATAGGCACCATGTAGCGTCACACCCTGTAAGGCGGGCGCGGCGCGTGCGAGTGCTGCCGGCAGCGCACTTGCCACACGCGCACGCAACAGCGCCTCCACACGCGCTAGACACGCCTCTGCTCCACCCCTGTCCTCTCTTTCAGAGTCTTCATCCTCATCGTCCGTGGTTCCCTCTGCGTATACTACAACGCAAGCGCGCGTACCTTCGCTTGCAGCAGAGAGAGCCTGATATTGAAGACAACTTGTTATTATGATCATCATATCTTTATTATAAACAAGATATGTTGTAGTAAGTTTTGATCAAGCTATATGATAATAGGGATTTAACGATTCGGCTGTGTAGGTATCTATATGCATGTAAAAATATAAATATGATATGGTGATGCTGATGAAACAAACTATAATTAGCACATAATGAACCATCTTTCTTGGTGATTCAGGATGTAAATTGGTATGTATAATACATGCATATTGTACAAAAGAAAACCCGAGACTGAGTTTAAAGGTAATTTTAAATCGAACGAGTATTTAATCCCTAGTATTATTGCTTGTGACATGAACATACATTTCTGATGGTGTTCGCTAGTTGTCCTTGCGCGATGGGCGTAGCGGGCACATCGTGGTAGGTGGCACCGAGGGCGGCGCACACGAGCCGCGCTGCGGCGCTCGCATCCGCACCCGCACTTCCCACGCACACTAGCACACCGCCTCGCATCTGTAAGACTCATTTATTTATTTCTCCAGTCTATAGCTGTCAACAAAGAGGAAACTCGGAATCTAACGGAAAAGCCGCATTTTTTGCTTTTGCTTGAGAATATTCCTTTTGGTTTATAAGAGTCGGTCGCAAGAAATGCCTGATATGTATAGATTTATTAACAACGGCTCCACGCAAATTCACTGTCAGAAAAATAAGACTAGGCCCACTTTGTGCCGGAGTTATTTGAGAAAGTGGTTCGTTCCTCCCCAGTCGTGTCGGTGACCGGTCTAATTTAGCTGCAAAATCTGCGAAATCAATTTTTAAATGGAGCGTATAAACTTACGGCTGTGGCCACCGCTGGGAACAGAACCGCCAACTCGCGGCATGCTTCGATGCCCGTTTCTCCGAAGGCATTTTCATCATCTGTCACTAAAAACAAACGATTTGGAAACAAGGCAAATCATGTCAAGACGCATATTTTCCGGCAAACACTAGGACAGATCAAAGGAGATTTAAATGCACGCGTCATTTCGTATATTCACTTAAATAATGTGTAGGGAGTCTAGAATTGCACGTTGGGGAACAGAGCCTGTGAGCAAACTCCCGTACATTTCCCATGATTCGCTCCGTATACCGAGAGGTGGGTAAGATCACCGGACTAGAAATAGTTTATTATTTATTAACATTGAGGCCACAAAAAGATAAAAGATAATGTAAGTAAGTTAATATGTGTGACTATTATTATAATATATTAATATATTTTTAAATATATAGAGGCAGGGATTGATCTCTAGATAACCGGATGGCTTACTGTAGATCGACAGCGTCGCCACGCCTCTCTATTAGCAGCCCCGGAATTATTGACCCAACAACTAAAAACCGCTTAGTTCACTTGCTTGTGCATCATTGCTAACAAACACCCTTATAGTTCGTAAGTTTCAAAATAAAAATGTTTCAAGCTTGACACATCCGCGGACAGTTCAATAACTAATACATCCAATATATCACATCATATGTATCAGCTATCCATAAATAAATATCAGTGCGGACGGTGCTGTTTGTCAACTCACGGCACTGGTTGATAAGTCTGTTGGCGGTCCGGCTCCACTGCTCGTAGTCAACTGGCTCTAGGTAGACTCCGTCGCGGAGTCTAGGCGTGAAGAACACATCTCCATCATACGGTAGATACTTGCCGGCCAGCGCTCTGTACTGACTCTTTTCTTCGTCCGACACGAGTCGATCTCGGAATATCATGTTGGCTTCCGCGTTCAGAGCCTACACATTTTTATATCACACTTAGCGCTAATGTAGGGTGCACAGTTACGACTCATTAAGCAGAACAAAAGCGGGAACAAGTTAGCATAGTGCTAACACTCGAAAGGATCTATGCACTTGTTTATATGCATCGATACTCAACATTTTTTTATTACCCCATGTCATCCGCTATAAGTATACAAGCCAAAGGAAAGCAACGGCATAGCTTCCACAACAACACACATCAAGTAATTATGAAAAAAAAAACTGCTCACCATATGAACGTCTGTGAGGGTGGTGGGCGAGTACCACTTGATGTTCTCGCACATTGTCTGCAAGTGTGACGTGTCCCATCTGTAGTGCGGTTGTGTGGTAAACGTACCGCTCACCTGTGACGTTAAAGGCCTATTATAGAGCAAAGTACGCGTATTTATATCCTTTTTTCAGCTACACCGGTAATAGACTAGCCAACTGCGCAGGATACATTGTGTACGTACATGTGCGCAGCCACAAGAGCACTCTCATCCTCCTATCCCAATGGGACGGCAGACCGATACAAACGGAGAGAAATAAGGGGCAGCACCGGACGGATTAATGCGATGAATACTTAAATTACGAGTGTAATGCGCAGGATAATGCGCTTAAAAAAGCTACATTATAATTTATTATTGATAGTACATTGAGCCTTAAGTCCGACCCTTAACCGTCCACAGTGGATTTCACAAGAGATTAATGTGTTATTAACAGCGATTTTCAATGAGTCATTTCTAATTATTTTTGACGCTTGACAAATTTATTAAGATTATTGATCAACCTCTCCGCACTCATAATTCTTTAAAAAACTGATGGGTTTTTTCTTCACCTACTAAATACTTAACTTAGTATAAAACAATCCTAATGGTAGTCTAATTAGGTCTAATTCGGACCATCTACTATAACGAATACATGTTACTTACTTCTTTATATAAGAGCACAATGTTCTTGACCAAGCGCACAAGTTCTTCATCATCAATAGTATTTTTACTAGTATTCTCTCTTAGAAAAACTTTAGATATTTCCAATAACTCATCTTCCTCGGGTTCACTGCAAGATATATTATTATATAAAAAGTTATATAAAAATGGGCTTATTATATAAAAAAAATCACCTATCGCTTTATAATTCATAAGATAAGAAACGAATAGTTGGCATATTTTTAAATTCAGCAATATGTCATGTTCATGTTGTCTGTCGAGGTCATGTTGTAAACGTTGAAATGTATTCATTATTTAAAACTGTGAGATAACACCAAGAGTAGTCAGCAGTTCAGTATACTGACCAAACAACAAATTGATCGTCACCGCGCATAAAAAGCACCAAAGCATTTAGTAAAATGAAGATTATGAGATGACACAACACTGGCGCGCATACGGATTGTTCAGTGTCTTTGGTTTACTACAACATCGGCCATTAATAAGTGTACAGATCAATGCACGTGCTGAATACCTATCAGTTTAGTTTATTTTAGCTACTTATAGACCTAGAATATGTCTTTACAATAGGATCCCAGAAAACGTTTAAAAGCTATCAATTACTAAACTCAAAAAAGTTGTTGAGGAACGTTTGCGTGGTAAAGGATATTATAAGGTAATAGAGTTTATGACAGATGCCACACCTCGGGAGTGAGACGCTCTTTTCTGGCTATTTCGGTGAAATTTTATTGTTTACTGTTTAAGTATATAAATGTAATTGCAATTTTTATTATTAAATGATATTTGTTATCATTGAGTTAATTGATACAATTGATGACAGATCCGCTGAGTTTTCTTCTCGGTAGAAGGTAGGGTTGAATCGGTGGTGGTTTTATTTTGCTGGCGTTCAAAAAGTAATTTAATAATTCTATTTTGAATAAAAACATTTTCATTTCATTTCAGTACATACCCCAACAGTGTCAAGACCTCACCTCATGACGACGAGCGCGAGCGCCGCACGAAGTCGCGGCTCAATGTCCGCGTGCGAGCGCGCTGTAGCGAGCAAGCGGGCGCGCACGCTCAGCCACTGTGCACCGTCCGCACTCGACACTTCCCACGCGCCGCCGCCGCAGCACACCTGAAGAATTTTTATGTTATATTTTGTGTTGATGACGTCATATCGGAGCTCACGTATACCGTACAACTTGTAAACGCTCACAATATGAGCGTTTACACTCGAAGATATTAGGTAAGGTATATGTTGTGTATTAGGTATTAGCAGTGCGTTATTAGTTATATTAATCTTAAGGATGCCAAGTGTTTATATCGAAATAAAGAAATGGATAAACCAAAAATTGCTAATTAATATTATTCAAAATATGTGAATATTACAACGTGTGTTTTCGAAGGAGTATTGAGCCCATTGAACAACTAACACCAGTAGATGGTTACATACTTGCAGCAGGAAGTCGTGTATGTCATGTCATGTCGAGACACCTGCGGTCCACGTTGCCAGCCAAGCCCACCTCATACGGTAGTATCTCGTTGTGCTATTACATACACTGTCAGCTAGCAGGCAGGTAGTTACATACCTGCAATAGGAAGGCGTGCACGGGCCGAGAGCCCCAGCGGTCGGAACGCGCACGGTGTAACCCCCGCACTAACAGCGTCACCTCCGTGCCAGCGGACCCAGTGTCCACGTCGCGAGTTTCGCCCGCCTCACCGGATCGTACAACGTTGTGCTGTTATAACATAAACACCATCAACAAAACTAGTACATACTCGTACTAGGAGACAATAAATTAGACATGTTGCGGGATATCTACGGATAAAAGCGCGTAACATATAAGTTGTATTGTAAGTTGCGGTACCATGTCGCGACAAAACTTATTGAACTTTTTTTTTCCATATAAACCTTTTAAATTGAAACAAATATAAGAACATAAACATCACTGCAAGGTGTATCCTAAAAACTCCTCTCTACAAATAGCATTAACAAACAAAATAGGTCTGTTAAATAGTGTTATTATTGCGTACCCTTTTAAGTTCCATCAGTATGTCGCCCGGCTCCAGAAGTGGGGTGCATTCTATCGTAATAACAGTGCCACTGTAGTCCTTCAATATGTGTTCCAACAGCAAGCTGGTAATAGTATTATTAATAGTAATTTAATATAAACATAATAGTCTTCACTTTCGATGATAAATAAAATTAATAGTCTTCACAACAACAAACACAAACAGTTTATAAGAGCACATTACTGACATAAGATAAGGAGATAATTTTTTATACAAAATCTAAAATCCCATTTAATATAACAGCTTATTTTTTTTTTAAGCGAAGACGTGCAATAAAAAATTACGTTGATGTTGTGTGACTGAGAAATCGTGTCGGCCGGATTAAGACTGCAACGCAACTATGGCAGACTTCGAACTCTTATTACTTTTTAGTAAAACAAAATAAAAAGTTCATTAATATTAATGGCAACATCCATCATCATCACCGCCTCACCACTTGCCGCTGGCGCGAGGCCCCAGGATCGCGGTGTTTCGCCCGGCCCGCAGTAATGCACGCAGCTCGGACGCCGCACCACTCACGCGTGCCGTCACCGCCAATCGCGAGCCAGACCAATCATCAGCTTCTTGTGCGTCTAAGGTGAGAGGCATGCGAACACCTCCAAATATCTGAGAGAGGAATTAAAATTTACCAATATCTGTTTAACACGTTGTAAAATGAGCGGTACCATTGCTGTTTTCTAACCGAATCAGCTCGTAAACGTACATTTCGCTAAAACGACACCGACACACTCGTAATATTGGCGCGTGGGTGTGATTTGAGAAAGGCGATGAGAAGGAGCAAAGCAAAAAGCACAACTTTAATCTTTGGTTCACCGAAAGGCGGGTGACTGCTTTGAAAAACCACTTGAAAACGTTATTAATATTGACAAAAAGTGTAATGCGGCAATTAAAGCGTACAAAGTGGCCGGTGTAATGCAAGGGCGTACCTGTTCGTAGAACCCATCTACCGCCATGGAAGTGACGATCCCACTGACGCCCCTTTCGAGCGCAGCGAACACGAGGTCCTCGGCGCTCGCGTGCGCACCGCGGGCGTTCTCCGCCAGATACACGAACTGAGCTAGTATCTGATGCACCTGCAATTAATAAAAATATTTAGAATAGTAACTATTTAAACATATGTAATAATATCTTAGTATATAGTATAAGATGTCTGCTATTTGAGAGCTCATACGTGAGGGAACTTCACATTTTTATCCAGTCGCGTCAATATATATATTGAATACAAATTATAATATAAATAAGTATTTTTACTTTAATTTTTATGTTCCCTGCCACAGCCCGGGATTGATGGATTTTAACGCATGTGGATGGATGGATGGATGGATGGATCGTTGGCTTCATCTGGATAATGTGATGAAACTGGTTACATTACACCTTTAATTATTGGACACAGTTTGCATTACAAAACTTTTTAGTAATTGATAGCTTTTAAACAGAAAGTAAATCCTGTCACCCATATAACCTCACAGCTAAAACACTATATAGACAAGCCAATGCAACCCAGGGCAAATCATAGTTGACCTGGTGCCTTGCTTACCACAGGTATATCATCTGGCTTATAGCTGAGTTGAGACGTGTGGGCGTGGAGCCATTGTATGCACTTGGTGATGGATTCACGCAGCAACGGCAAGGCACTTTTGGCGATTTCATCTTCAAATTCAGCGTTTTTGATCCAACTCTCCAGTAACAAAGGAGCGCAATTATTCTCTTCACTGTAAATATAATAGCGTTAACATAACCTCAATATTGTCACTATCTGTCAGTCTCTCCTGTTTTTATATCCCGGGTAATGTATACTCCGAACACACTATTTGCAGCCTCACAGACTCAACATTATCTACTTAACTACACCTAGGGATGACTTTGAAAAGTATCCTGTACACAGTGTTACAAAAATGAAATATAATAACATACGACGGACATCATTGCACGTGCCCTGGCACAGACAGCAGGCAGCACGACTCACTCGAGCAGTAGCAGCGCGAGACGCGAGACCGTGGCGGGCGAGGCGGCGGCCAGTGCATGCGTCTCGAAGAGCGCGTTCGCGTTTGCGGGCAGTTGTACGCGCGCGCCCGCCAATGCTAGCAGCCGGTTGTCGTCCAGTAGAGAGTTGAGCGCCTCAGCCCAGCCTGGCTCCACGTCACCGTCGAATACCATCCACGCAGATACATCTGTGTTATATCACCATCACATAAGACTTAAGTGACGGTCGAACGGAAATCTCAGAGACAGTCAATCATAATCGTAAAGTGACTGATATTTTTACATGATATTCGAATTCAATAAAATATGAGATTTATAGAGCTTTTAATCAATGCATAAATTGCTCGCCTACATTTTGATAGGTTAGGTTTGGCCCACATTTAGCAGGTAGCGAGCGAACTACCGGACGATTCTCAATTGCACAAGAAGACCATATTTTCGTCAATAATGTTTGCCATTGGGCTTTTGGATGAAACGAACATTTTTCTCACTATCGTTGCCGATAAACATCCGCGCAATCAGAAGTCTTTCATCACATCCCCCACAAGAGACTTATAAATCGCACGAAACATAACAGCATATTACACGACTTTACGTAGTTTATAAGTATAAGAAAATGCTTCTTTCAGAAGTCAAACTTTAAATAAATTTTCCCACGGAATATTGACTGCGCAGCCAATAATAGTAACAACAAATGCCTATGTACGTACGTGCGGGCGCGGATGCGGCGCGGTGTGCGAGCGCACACACCACACCATCGGTCCAGGCGTGCGTGTCACGCTCGGCGCGGCCGAGCAGCCAGCTGCGACTCATCGCTTTCACGTACACCACTTGCTCACTAACGAGTTGCTCGCTCAGCCGCAGCGCCTTACAGTATTCACGATTTTTTTTATTTTATAAATCATTTTATAAGCAAAACTATTAAAATACCTGTAAATTACCTTGTATTTAATAATTCATATTAGTTTATTCAAATTTTCATTCCATTCAAAAGATATTATGTATTTAAAATGTCAATTGAAACAAAATTAATGCCGCCGCTGGTATACTTAGTAACATGGAGATTTTTAATTATAAGGGTTCAAAAAAAAAAACAAAACATTTCGCGAAAAGATAGTGTGTACTTATGATCCGCTTGCTCATCTTGGCGGGGACGTTGCTATACCTCCGGAATCCCTGCGCATCAGTAGCTGAGACTCGGCTAGGAGAACATTATTGCTTTCATGAATTACTTTACCGTTGCCTTTTTACGACTAGCGAAGCCCATGTATAACCATTAACTATGCGGATGTTGTTGCCCCTCCTTCCCCCCCTCAAAGGATCAATAAATATTAAAAATTTAAATAACTTAAATTAATTAAAATGAATACTCACCGTCTTTAAAATTTTCCTGATGGTGGTTTTCCCGGAGCCGGGCGGTCCTACCAAGGCCACTCCCATCCGCTGTTGCATTTGCTCGTACAGCTCCTTACATTTTTGTATCTGCAATTTGTTTTTCTTTCTTTCAGAAATGATATAATATATTTAAGAACGGGTTCGTAACTACTCCTCTAATACCTGTGACGACTGCGACCATCACTATGACCATTGATACCTGACCTCTCACTTACATGATACACAAGTGACAGATGCGTCGCATTCATTTCTTCCTCACCTATAGTGTGTCACTGGCTACTCGGCACAGTACGCAGACGCGACAGCACAGCCGCCCAGCTAGGCTTATTAAAGTGACCGCTATGCGTCAATTTTCATGCGGTTTGTGAGTAACCAGAGACCCTTGTAGGGGATAACGCAACATTCGTCTGTCGTTAACTCGCCTATATTATAAAAATAGTTCTGTTTAGAAATAAAGTATCTTTATCTTCGTGACTACCGACGCGCGACGACGGCAAACATCTGCATAACCGGAGGTCCTGTAGCCTATGAATTAATGTGCCTACATTTAACTCGCTCACACAATGGACCGCCGCGATCTCAAAAGCCACACGAAACGTAACAAAATAACTTCGTGCCAGCCCAATTTATCTGCACTTTTAGTTTTGTACTATATTTCGGTACAAAAACGTTTTCATAATATCAGTGATATACCTGGAACTCATTGTGAGTCAGGTTGAGATGTCTGACGGCTGCCTCTAAGGCGGACCGGAGCGGGTCAGCTCCAGGCTCCTCTTCTGGTATGTCGGTAAATACCATACACAGTATATTTTCAAATCTGAAACACGAACAAAAATGACAAAGATACAGACATGTGCAACGGCAATATTAGTATTTTATATTAGTGTTTCATACGATGGAACAGAAAACCTGCTAACTATAGTATCAATCAACAAACACCAACATTACCACTTTCGCTCGCACACCCACGGTCACTTGCATACGCACACGCATGCTTGAAAATTATAATAAAAAATATATGTCACCGACATAAGTAATAATAAATGTCAGCATTAGAACTCCCTGAACTTATGTAGATGTTCAAAATATTTGTATAGCATTTCGTGGACAATTCGCTCAACAAAGTTATCGCGCCACTGCGCACCCACATACCTCTCCGCGTCGTAGCGCGTGAGCTTGGACAGGGTGCTGACACGCAGCTCGGCGCGCAGGGCGGCCAGGCGTGATGTCAGCGAGCCGCACGCGCGTCGCTCCAGGGCTGCACTGCATCCGCTCACCGCTGCCTTCAGCCCGCGCAGACCCCAGTCGTAATGCTTGGCGCCGCTCAGCAGCGAACTGAAGCACGTTAAATCCATTCATATTTTATTTGATAGGTTGCACATGTCGGGTTGATGTTTTGGCGTCAAGGGCTCATATAGTATTAGCTATTCAGCAATATAGAAATCTGTAAATACCCGGCAAATGTGATAACATCGTGTAATGCAGCAGCGAGCACTTGCGCGTCGTGCGCGGGCACGCGACGTGCAGCTAAAAGGCGCGCGGCCAGCTCGCGGGCGGCGGGCGGGCGCAGCGCTAGCGGCCGCAGCAGCGCTCCAAGTGCGCTAGGCAGCGCGCGCCGCCCGCCGTAGCCCACGCCCGACGGGTTCATCGTCACCATTACACCGCACCAAGGGGATACTTCCACCTAGCACGCGACGGAAAGTATGAATCACTGAATGTGTGTCCCTCGAAATGTTCCATAGGAAGAGAACTCATGTATCATATTGAGTGGCATTGTCTCTCAGCGAATGTTATACTTTATCGAATAAAAAGTAAGGGTAAGTCAAGAAATAAGAAATATCCCTTATCACACACAGACCGAGCCGATAAAGAGTATGTTTTGCACAACTACTGCGGAATTGTACTTTTTTATAGAATAGGGGGGCAATTGAGCGATCGAGCCTTTTACGACTATCGACGCCCATGAACATCCACATAATTACTATTCCAATGCGTTGCCCTCCTTTCTACCCCCCCCCCAAATGGGCCACCGGCTACTCACAAACCACTCGTTTGTGAGTACCTGGCGGTTTCTTTTTTGCCGTTCCACTACGGAAATAGTATTTATAAAAGTCTCACCGGGTTACCGTCCAGTAATTTCGGACCTGTATGCTGCTGTGCGGCCAGCAGCGCGGCGAGTTGTGCGGGAGCGGTGGCGAGCGCGCCAGCACCAAGGCGGTTGAACTCGTCGAGACAGCCCCATGCGCCACACAGTGCCAGCCCGCGTAGCACGCGCCCAACGCACGTAGTATCCATCGCCTGCAGACACACACCAGTGGGTTGTTAGAGTGGTAAGAAGGTAAAATGCCATGGCCCTTGGTCAGAGAGGACAGTGACCGCAGGAGCGTCTTCATGTCTTTTACATTCATTACTTTAACTTCTTTAAGTTAGACGGAGAAGCCCACATCTTATGACCTTGCTGCGGGACTATGTAACGGTACACATACGTCGCTGACACACACATTATGGAATATGCGCAATAAATCTTTCTGGACTCTGGATGACCCGACATACCAGATGAGTAAAAGGCAACATATCTACTCGCTCTACGGTCTCACTCACGTGGCATAATTAAATTCTTTGTAAAACCACCCCCTCCCTATTTTACCCCTGTGTGGTATAATTTATAAAACTCACTTCTTAGTGCTCACTTCTATCATGAAATGAACCCTTGTAGGTGCAAGTTTCTAGGTAGGTGATAGATGGGATGAAAGGGACACGTGTTAAAAGAGTCAGTTCAAGTTATAAGTTAAATATAAACCAATTCGGATCAGCACTGGTTATATAAAACCACCTCGATGTCCCAAAATTTGAGCTAAGTCATACTCCGAGTACTCATATTGCGAGTATTTTAAACGCCATTGAAAAAGCTCAGTTCCGTGAGCGGACCATCAAAGGAAATTACTCTTCTAGTAGAGTGGATATAATTGGTCACAGTTGGTCAGTAGGATTGACTAACTGGTCAGCTTCACTGAAGTTCCGATCAGCTACGTAAAATTGCTCGGCGACAGCCGTTCAATTGGACCATTGGAGCCATATAAGAGTCCACACAATAGATGATCTAATTGGTCATAATCGGTCAGTATATTTGATTAACTGGTAGGCATTACCGGAATTTCTGTACGTAATTTAAGTGTGCGTTGTTCTTTTAGTGGACCATCAAAGGAAATTTAACATTTAACATAGTAAATGAAAATGGGCATTACCAGTCCATATGTTTGTTTAATTGGTCAGATTTATTGTACTATTTTATGCTACTTAAAAATTTCGAGGTAATTTCTGTTCTTTTGGCGGACCATTCTCCTTAAAATATAACAACAACTTCTAATTAATCACGAATTGGTAATAATTGATCAGTATATTGGATAAATTACTGAGTAGGACTGTACTACTGTACAGCTTTGGCAAGTAATCCCTTTTGAGCACTGTTCTATTGGCGGACCATCTAAGGATTTATAATTTTATATTATGAATAGAGGTGATAATTGATAACGATTTACTTAACTTTATTGGCCTATTCGTTTAGCAAATTGGTCAGTGATACCATGACCACGGTGAGCGTATATGTAATATGATTTTAAATAATCACGAATTGCTATTGATTAGCCAGTATAATTTATTAATTGGTCAATAATACTGAAGCTTCTTCAAGCCATTCGAAAATAGACCCACAAGCCTTTTGCGTTTTGAATAGTGGTACTAATTCGAATTGGTCATAATTGGTCAGTAATTTTGACAAACTGGTCAGATTCAATATAAGAACTACAAGCTATTGAAAATTTCAAGGTCATTGCTGTTATGTTGGCGGACCACGGAAACTCTTTTGAGTCCTTTCACCGTCAATTGATGAAAATTGCATAAAAACCCGTTTAGTCTATTTTGGGTGGGATTTCTTTAATCGATTACATACCAACACACAGCTTTGGGGTCTTTGTTTTATATTGTGTCTAGATGTAATTCATTATTATTATTATGCCATCTGAACATGAGTGGGAATATATTTTGATATAGAATTAAGCGACAAAAGTACACTCTGTTTATTATGATAATTAGCGACTACCTCCACGAGCACTCCACCACTCACTCACGAATATCTCGCATATATGCGAGATATTCGTGAGTGAGTGGCGGGCTCATGATGATGATAATATTTTTTTTATATCGGGACCTAAATTTATGCTGTGGATGCGAAGAGAAGCCCAATACAGCTTCATCAGATTGTTATGAGTGCTCGCCTGGCGACGAGACTAGGTTTACCGTCGTAAGAGGGACCGATCCCCTTCCCCCCCCCTCCCGCAAATGGGAGATATGCATCCCGATATGAGAGTGTTTGTAACAGCTCATTCAACTATTACTATCGTGGCCAGAGGGACCGAGAGGTCCCTCCTCCCCCCACTCTCACGTATGAGGCAGCTCGCGTGAGGAAGTGAACGTTTCGCTCATGGAGAGGATCATTTCACCCTCTGACGGATGAAAGAACTCGCACGCGGTAATTTCGGAATACCTAACCGATAGGACGGTATTATTTGAGCTAGGCAAATCGAGAATCGCATTGGAACTACTCTGAAGGTGTCGTTCGGACTGTTCGTGGTCGAATGTATGTGCTGTTGTGCTTGTGTAGCTGAGTTTCGCATCTGTCCCCGGGAACGTTTGCAGATAGAAAGAGACGGAAAGATTAACGAAACATACAATTTTTCGGCAAGTTATAGCTTGTATCAACGAGTTATAACTTATCAACTTATCTTTGTTATGATTGGTTTGACTAAATAACAAGCACTTCTTACGAATTACTTTGTTTAGTTATCATTCAGTACAAAATAAGGCAATAAATACTTAATGATCAATCTATACTAATATTATAAAGAGGAAATATTCGATTTTTAGTTTGTTTGAAATGAATAGCCTCCGAAACTATTGGACCGATTAAAAAAAATTCTTTCACCGTTGGCAAGCTACACTATTCCCGAGTGACGTAGGTCATGTCCATTTTCAGAAGAAAGTAGGAATGATTACTAAAACTTGAATAATCTAACCCAATGTGTAAGAAAAATAAACAAAAACTTCCTTCAATATGATGCGTTACGAAACGAAAACGTGCGATACGAAAACTATTAATGTTAGAACAAAATGACGTATTCAGGACACATCACTAGCTATAAAAAGTGTTGCGACAGCATGTATCTATCTTTTATATCCTTTTATTAAAAAAAAAAACACCACTAGAAAAGGCTATTTATTGGTAGATTCTAGGTATTGATACTAATCAAAAAAATAATCATTATTTAAGACTGCTTCAATAACTTCCTATCACCTGTTGAATGAATCGATTCTCGTGATTGAGAAGCACGAAGTCGAGTCATACTATCGCGGCGCTGTTCACGTGCAATTTCTTGTTCTCCTTCAGTCCTTTCATT
This sequence comes from Eumaeus atala, assembly GCA_017140195.1. Lineage (NCBI taxonomy): Eukaryota > Metazoa > Arthropoda > Insecta > Lepidoptera > Lycaenidae > Eumaeus > Eumaeus atala. The sequence goes on from JAFELO010000165.1 coordinate 348,278, forward strand.
TGCAGTATTTTCTTCTTCTTGCATTACGGCTCTGTCGGGAAAGATTCGATCGTCTTGGTCGCGGCATTATTAATTAAACTTCACTACACTTCAATCCACTTCTTAATTATTTATTTAATAGAAATAGTTTTAATATTTATTTATTACAAGTATGAAATTGTCATCCATTACGTCATTACATAGCTGTCATTTTACGTCAATTACATAGCTGTCATTTGCGTTTTGTTATTCCAAGTCTGATTCTTTTTTGTTATACCACGCTTTATAGTGACTGACGTGTCATGTCAAGTCATACGGGAACGCTGTCGAACGCCTCCTCCCAATTTTCAGCCAAATCTGTTCTGCCGTTCTTGAGTTTTAAGTGGTGTAACTAACACGACTTTCTTTTATATATATAGATATAGATAAATAATTAGTTTCTAAAAAATGATGTCAAAAGATATAATTTGAATGCTTACCTCAATTTTGGAAGGTGAAAAGGAGAGCAACGTAACCCCTGTTACTATAAAAAAAGACAATTTCAAGGTCATTTCTGTTCTTTTGGCGGACCATTGAAGTCCTATGAACTTCACTCAAAATATATAATAGTCGCATACAGTAGTACAGTAAAGCTCACCGATTAGCCAAACATACTGACCAATTATGACTAATTCGTGACTAACGTTCACTATACAAGATGTAAAGTTTCCTTAGGTAGTTCGCTAAAAGAACAACGCACACTTAAAATCGCGTACAGAAATTCCGGTAATGCTGACAAAGTAATCTAATCCTATGCGCTGCTCTAATTTTGTTCCTCCCCTCCAATGGGCCACCCGCTATTCACACGCCGCACGAAACGCGTCACCGATGATGCCACCCTACGCCGGTATTATGTGAATCAGAGGTAATTCCGTTTCAGTGCAGCATGCCACCACCTCTTACTAAACTAAAAAGCTTACTTCATCGCAGTTGAAGACGAGTACCAAACGGCCGAATAGAGCTCCCAGCGCCTTCACAGACTCCGTCTTGCCCGTTCCCGCGGGGCCGAAAGGGTTGCCCACGAGTCCCAAATGTAGAGACTGGAATGGAAAGAAATTGTATCGCAATACAAAGTGCTTAAAGCTGAAGAAGTTTCTATAGGACATCAAAAGAAACGTCTTGCTAACAGATTCCATTGACATATGTCCTTTCCCGATGAACCGGGAGTGGTCTTTGGCGTAATTGTAAAAACTACTTGGTGCAATACTTCAACGTTCACATGTGCATCGCTACCCTTATGTGTGAAATGGTACCTGTGTCAATATCATAAAACATTCGTCCGTGACGTGCGTGCGCACGAACTGGCCTGTCTGAACACCGAGGTACTCGTACGAGTACGGAATTGTTGCTAGCGCCATTTTGGCTACTACTTCGTCGTCTTGTAAATAAAATCTGTAAGGATAATTCGTGACCGCATTAACAAGCTACTGTGAAAATAAATGCCGAACCTCATGTGTAATAGCCACTAATTTCATATCAACCCCCACGTGGCGCACGAACATCCACTGCTATAATGTTGCCTCTCACATATCTCACAAATACCCTCTGCTATAACATCGACCCTCACGTGGCGCACGGACACCCACTGCTATAACGTTGCCTCTCACATATCCCACAAATACCCTCTGCTATAATATCGACCCTCACGTGGCGCACGGACACCCACTGCTATAATATCGACTCTCAAGCGACTCACTAGCAAGCCACCGCTGTAATATGGGCCATATGGCCTACACAACAAGTGACGTCAAGTAAGTCGAGTGCACATAAATTTTTCGACCCGTAGCTAGAGTACATCATGCTGATGTTCTATAATAGCCACTGTCAAATGTAAAATAATTAAAAATATTATATATAAGTTTTTGACCTTTTTAACAGTCTCTCGCAAACAACAAAAGAACTACAAGTACAGTCATCAATTTTTTTATAGAATGGGGGGCAAACGAGCAATCGAAGCCTTTTTACGACTACCGACGCCCATGAACATTCACATTATTCCTATGCCGATTCGTTGCCCTACTATAATGGGCCATCGGCTACTCAAAAACCGCAGGAAACGCGACACTGAAGGTGTGTATGTGGACGAGAGGCACCTCCCCGCTCGTGCCGGCCCAATTCCGTTGCATAGGAGGATGTAGCGTCATGAACTGTGCATGGCACTACATCCTCCTATGCAGCATGGCACTACCTCTTCCGTGACTTGTAATTCCTCTGCTATAATGTGAGCTTGAAGTACGTCTTCAGTGGTGCTGACAACAATTGGCTACAACGCAGCAACAGCTACCTTTTATATAACCTCTTATTTCTGTATATCGTACCTGAGCTGCTTCTGCCAAAGCCAGTCGCTGGATGAGACCACATTACCTTCGATCAAACTTTGAACAGCTATGATCTGAAAGTCGCACTGCAGAATCAAAGCTTGTCTTTTACATTTCTCTGCCTCGTCCTCGGCCTCAGTTTCGACGTAGGATAATATTTCTTTCTCTAAATTACTTTTTAACTGGTGCAATTCCTTCGAAGTGATCGCCTTTTCCGTTTGCTCCGTGAATCTTATATTTTGCGCTAAGCATATCACCTGAGTTGGCAGTGAGAAAGGATCTCTTTCTAATGCGCTGTTCTGTTTCAGACATTTGAAAATAAGACTCTTTAGTGATGACCGTATCTCGTTTTCAAAGTTCTTTAACCACATCTGAAAACGTTAGTTAGATCATTCAATGGTCATAGTTAATAGAAAAAATAGAATATTTTTGAATTTAGAATTTTACAACGTCATTATTTTAGCACATATTCTCGCAACGTTATACTGTATTATGTACAATCCCAAAACCCCTACATATCTCAATGAAAAATTTAAATTTCTCACCTCAAAGAACCTCGCTCCAGGCAAACCTACAACTACGCATTACCATTAGAAATAAAACGTGCTAAAAACCTTGATTCTTTTTAAAAATTTGTAAAAAGCCATTACTTGGCAGTATGAGTTACAGACCAGTCTGAGCCTTTTATTCTTGTGTCACCAGTTCTTAAACATAACATATTATTATACAAATACTATCTGTTATAACAAATTCTTATATATCTATCAATATATATTTATTTATTATATACGTCTAGTGTCTATAGAATCATACGTATTTTATCATAATATATGTACGAAAAATGTATCTATTTGTATTTATTATAATTATATAAGGTGTATTTGCCTACCGAATATGACTTCATTATGTGTTGATTGTAGTTAATAATTGTAAACGTCTTTTTTGTTTGTGCTATCTTTTATTCTTTCGAACAATGAAAGGTTCCCTGGAAGATATTGCTGCTTAAGCAATAAGGTCGTCTTTTCTGAACTTTTACTTTTACATAAACTTTTATGGAATATGTATTTTGTGCAAAATAAAGAATCATTCAATCATTCATTCAATATTTAGAAAATCAAAATATTACGTATGTAGATCGATTTGTCTTCACACTTGCAGTGCACTGCAGCCATTTGTCTTTACACTTTACATTTGTAGGATTCTATTCGTAAAATAAAATGATGCCAATTTATTTTTTCCCTTATACCTAACTTTAGGAACATTCCAAGTGTTCCACAACGGAGATTTGAAAAAGTGCTGAATGAGTCAAGTCGTTCTGGACATTTGCGCTTAATAACGTAATTGGTGATTAATTTTTATGTACATATTTATTTATGTATAGAAGGACTTGTATGGATAAATTCGGTATCTCATCCAATTTAGTTAACACGCTCGGGTAATGAGTAGCTGGTATTTACCTCTACAGAGCACTCGACGTCGACGGGTCGGTCAAGTTGGAAGGTTTCGTTGAAGTGACTGCAGAGGGCGGTTATAGACAAACCCCCCGGTCCTAGCCGCACCCCGGTAATACCAGGGAAAAGCTTCTTTAGGTGCGACTGCATCACCACCTCTCTCCCCTCCGAACCAGTCCGAGCTTGCCCGAGCAATTCCAATAGATCATCGTCGCTTAGAAAATAAAATCTGGGGAAAATTGAACGTTTTTCCTGGAAAATAAATATTTTAAAGGTTAACAAAACAGATACAATGCGAATGTGGTATTGTGATGATGAGATCAGTTACTGTCCGAAGCTATACGTAGCCAACGTGTTTGTATGAAAAGAGTAATGAATGCAGAGGAGGCAAAACAGGTAAAAAACAGGTGCCTACCCCATTAAGGAACTGGCGTGAATATGTATTGTTGTTGTTGTAGAAATATTTTTAATGTTATTTTTAATTCGATACTAAATAAGTAAATGTAGCCTTTTTTTTGGTGACGAAGGGGAATGCATTTACGCATGATACCTGGGAGCCCTTGTGGACTCCCAGACTTATGTTGGGCTCGGCCATTGGGTAGCAATACCAACTAAACCCCTACGGGAGCCCTCAGCCGCTATTAGTGGAGGGTCACGGATCTGCAGGCGAAAAGGCCAGACTTCACCTCCTCGGGGACTGTCCGGCTACGCTATGACAGTCCCCATGACGCTGTGTCTTTGGAAGTGGACGGGGTTCCCATCCCGGTTGTGTTCCGTACACAGAGGCACTACTGAAGGCGCTGCAGATAGCGCCACCTTCGTAGTAGCCGAATACGTTGTCAGCGGGGGGAGGCCGCGTCGGAAGCCTCCTCTCTCACCCGCTCGTCGGCTTCCTTCTGGGACATGACGGTCTCGCAGAAGGAAGCCATCGCCTGGTAGCACTCGTCTCCGCCGAGCATTGCGACGATGATGCTCGACTTTGACAAATCCCCTCCGACAATTGATGTCAGATCGTGACGCAGCGCCGCCCATCTCGGGTACACCTCGAGCGTGTGCTGGGCCAAGTCCACCGCCGCGTCACAATCGTGACAACGAGTGGTCGGCTCCCTGCGGGCCGTCCTACACAGAAACTAAATGTAGCCTAAAGGTACATTTGTCATTTTAACAGACTCCAAAAAAAGGTGATCAATGTGTAAGTATTTAACATTGATGGAATTGGATAATAATTATTAACCCAAATAATAATTTGTAAATTTGTATGTTTCTCTTCAACATTCTCGTCAACTAATTGATATCAATCAGTTTTATGTTGACATCACTCTGTAATTGGTAGGAATATATTAATTGGACCTCAAAATGCTGAGCTCCGGTGAAAATTAGATTTAGAAAAACCGGTCCGAATGCAATAACCTCATGAAAATTTTAAATTTTTGGGGGAATTTAAAAAGGAAATCTGTTTTTCATTAATGTAACATTTTATTTTCAACTCACATCCATATATTGATTTAATGCCGCCTGACAACTGTTCAGTTGTTCCGTAATCGAATCCAGCATTGGCTGAAGCTTTGTCGATTGCATCAACACGGAGATGCGAGGATCGGCTTCGATTATACGCGCCACTTGCTTAAACGCCTGGTCGACTCGACGAAATTTGACGCCCAATTCTCCGTCGTCTGTAGCCAAAATTGGCTCCAGATATAGCCATCTGAAAAACATGGAAGAATGTATAGGCATCAGTGTCCCAATCACAGATTTCGACAAGTTCGTGAATAAAAAGATACGTGGATTTTTTTTTAAATTTATTGGAACGAAGTTCCTTATCACGTGTTGCGAACGAGGCCAGATGTAAAAAGACGATTTAGAGTTGTCACGACACTTTTTGCAATAATGTAGTAAGCCGCGCGGTGTGCGCATGTTTCTCTTTCTCTCTCTCTCTCTCTCTCATGGAAAGGCAACCAATTATTTTCGTTTTGTCTTTCTATTTTGAAGAGTGTAATGTCGCGATGATTATTTTTGTTTTGTTAAATTTATACATGTTTTTTGTCATCATCATCATCATTAGCCAGACGACGTCCACTGCTGGACACAGGCCTCCCACATAGAGTTCCACAGGCCACGGTCACGAGCCACCTGCATCGGGGTTCCCCACCACATTAACCAAGTCGTCAGTCCATCGGGCAGAAGGCCGTCCCCCACTCCGTCTTCTGGTGCGAGGCCGCCACTCGAGAACCTCTACTTCCCCAACGGTTACCGGTTCTGCGAGCTATGTAGCCTGCCCATTACCACTTCAGCTTATTCATTCTCTGAGCTATGTCGGTTACCCTGGTTCTCCTGTGGATTTTCGAACTTCGGACAATATCTCGCAGAGAAACACCAAGCGTAGCTCGTTCCATAGCACGATGAGTGACTCTGAGCCTGTTTAAGAGGCCCACACTTAGAAGCCAAGTCTCGGATCCATATGTCATCACCGGCAACACACACGGGTCTAACATTTTTGACTTAAGGCACTGAGGTGTTTTGGACGAAAAGATCTTCTTAATCTTCCCGAAGGCTGCCCATCCGAGTCGGATTTACCTGACTGGATTTTTGTCCCAGGTAGGCGTACTGATCAACAACTTCAAGAACAGAGTTTCCCACGTAAACTGGTAAAGATGTCACGTGAACATTGGACATGAGTTTCGTCTAATCCAAGTCCATTCTAAGAGCTACCCGCCGGAAATTGTATCGATGTTATCGAGCATCTTGCTCAAGTCTTCCAGCGATTCTGCCACGACCACGATGTCATCGGCGAATCAATGGTGAGTGATGTATTCGCCATTGATATTGATGCCAAGCCTTTTCCAGTTCGGAAGCTTGAAGACATCTTCCAGTACCGCAGTGAACAGTTTCGGACAGATTATATCTCCCTGTCTCACCCCTTTCTGCAGCTGGATTGGCTTTTGGTTCTGTGATCGGATCGAAATTGTGGCTTTCTTGTACAAACACTTCAATATTTTGATTTATCCATAGTCGATGTGGCACCGCTGTAATTTGTGCAGCACCGCCCATGTCTCAACCAAATCGCAGGCTTCTTCGTAATTCACAAATGCTACACATACAGACCGATCATATTCTTCCGTTTTTTGTATAATCTTGCGCAGCGTGTGGATATGGTCTATAGTACTATTAGCCTTTACGGAAACCTGCTCGTTTGGGAGGTTGAAAGATACCACACGATAGAAGGTTCGTGATATAGGTACAGACCTATATATAAGTAGTCAAAAATGTTAGGGTCAAAAAGTTAGCCCTTCAATAAGGTTTTATCACCTTTTTTTTTGAAGGACATAACCACAACGCTTCTGGTGCACGCACGCTTCTGCAACAGCGACTTCGAGAATGACGAAAGTAAGTAGCTTCTGGAGGACTTTAAGTATCGGCATGCCACCCGCTCTCAGAAGCTCTGCTGTAATTCCATTCACACCTGGGGCCTTATTGTTCTTCATTTGTTTCAGGGCCATTCGAATCTCGTACAGGCTGACGTCCTGACTGATATATTTGAAATATGTAACTACAGCGTTAGCATCCTCTTCGCGCCCCCTCAGAAATCTCTGAGGGATCTCTCCCTGGGGGATCCCCCAGGGCCGTGTATTACCCCCAACTCTGTATAACCTGTACACGAGCGATAACCCGCAACATCCCAGAGTAGAGCTGGCGATGTTCTCAGACGATACAGCCCTGTATACGAGTTTAGCGTCTGTCAGGCTAACCCACGCTAATCTCCAGCGGGCCGTTACGTCGCTCCGCGCCCGTTCGCTAGATGGAAAATCCAATTCAACTCTGAAAAGAGTAATGCCATATGCTTCGGCGACGCCACCGTCCATGGTGATTGGCATAGTAATCCCAGACGTATCATGCCCCCCATAACATTCTAAGACAGTGAAATACTCCGAGTAAACTCTGCAAAGTATCTAGGAGTCACTCTTGACACGATCAAGAGTGACTCCTAGATACTTCGCAGACAGAAAGATACCTTTAAAGCGCACGTAACTAAAGTCAGCTATAAAGCGCGGTCCGTCTTACACAAGCTTTATTATTTCATAAATGCTAGAGTACATAGAGATTTTGCAGAAAGTGTAAAATCGCTTACTGCGTATAGCCCCGGGCCTTCGGAGAGCGGGGGACTTGCATAAGGACTTTGAACTGCCCTCCATCAGTGAACACACTTCAAAGACATTTCAGCTGAGTAATTCAAACGGGTGCCCCGCCAGCCAAACCCTCTTGTTACAAGCGCAGTAGACTACGATCAAAACTGTGTGACAATCACAGGTCGTCGTCCCAGATACGCTCTGTCGAACGAATACGACAACTGTCAAACACTATCAGCAAGAACTCTCTCAGACCCATTGTAGGGATACGCAGACGCCCCTTAGGACGTTTGCGAAAGAAGCACTACAAGACACACGTCAAGTCAGACAACAAAACGGACGTTCGGCTACGAGCAGTCCAAACGACATCCTTAGAGTAGGGACTTAACCCAAAACGATCCGCGATTTGCCTACCTCAAATAATACAGCCGTACCGGTTGGATATTTTGACACTAGAGCCTGCGAGTCTTTTCATCCGTCAGAATGTGAAGAGTGGGACAGCCCCCCCCCCGGTCATGGACTTCTCCATAAGCCAAATGTTCACGTCAGCGCCGAGGCCTATCTTGCTACCGCGCGCGAACTGCTCCGACTACAGAGTCGGGGGAGGAGAGACCTCTCGGTCCCTCTGGTCATGATGATAATAGTTAAATTAGCTGTTACAAACACTCTTCTATGGGAATGCATCCCTCCCACCTACGGGAAAGAGGGTGTGGGGTCGGTCCCTATTTCGAGTAGTAATTATTTAAGGTTTAAGTCAGAATAATTTTTACTTTTATTCGACCAAGGTCCAAACAAAATATAAGACGTCTATTCAAAATATTATACTACTAAAATAAAATTAATGAAGAGAACGAAACCCCAACTGCTGACTCAAAATAAAAATAGAGGCTAGTTTACATGCGCCTCTACAGTCGGTTCACATTTAAAATCTGGAGACTACTACTCCTGGTCATCTTCGCAGATAATCTGCGAGGGCTTCTGGCACCGAGACATACCCCGGGTTGGATCGCGAGGGGACAACTATCCCTTCGGTAGCGGGCCGCGTGTTGCGGGTTTGCCATCGTGGCTTATGGGCTCAGGAGGGGAATGTATGCCTGTTTAGGGCCTGTGTGTTGTGAGGTGTGTTGTGGCTGTTGGTGAGTAGAGATTTGGGTGTGTTATGCATGTGCATGTGTGATCCTCGACCGGATTGCCCTTAGGTATATGTTCTGCTGGGCTTGCAGGCGTTTCCGCTGGGCCTGAGAGGTTAGCGCGTACCATGCGGGGGCGGCGTAAGTGAGGCGTGACCGGATATACGCCTTGTAAATCTCCAGTTTCGTCCGTTGGTTGACCGTTCGGTCCACCTGCGAGCCCATCCGCAGCGCGCAGTCTATACTGCATCCGAGGTACACGACTGAGGATTCCCAAGACACATCCTGGCCTCTGAACTTTAACCGCCCCGGCATGGAGCGCCTCTTGCTGATATATAGCACCGTCGTCTTATCCACGTTGACGGACATGCGCCACTTGTCGAGCCACTCCGGCAACCGGACCAGCATGCGCTGCATGTGCCCAGTTTCCGGCTTTCGGGACGAGGTGACGTATGCGCTGTCATCGGCGAACAGCGCGAGCATGACATCCACCTCACCCTCTCCCTAAGGATCATTGAGTGTGGGGATGTCGTTGATGTAGGCCGCGTACAGGCAAGGGGATAGGCAACTGCCCTGTGCCTCCGCTCCACCGCTACCCGGAAGGTCCTACCTTCCAAGAATAACGCCACTATTTCACAAGCGCCAGCGGGACACCGGCGTCCACCACTTGTACAGGAGTCCCGGGTGCCACACCCTGTCGATGGCCTTCTCCATATCGAGAAATACCGCGACAGAGAGTCTCCAATTGTTCATCTCCACAGACAAGTGGTGGATCAACCGCGTCAGTTGCAACGTGGTCGAGTGGCCGCTCCGGAAGCCGAACTGTTCGTCCCTTATGGGAACGTACAGCTTCAGCCTCTGAAGCAGAAGCCTCTCGAACAACTTGGCGATGTGCGACAGCAGCGTTATCGGCCGGTAGCTTCCCGGCAGGCTTCGGAGATTGCCCGACTTCGGCAGAACGATGAATATCCCCTCTTTTCATGTCACCGGAAAGTGGGCCGTCCAGAGAATGCCATTTGCGATCTGTGTGAGATCCACGGCTGCTCGCCTAGGCATCATCACTAGCGTTGTGGGGGGATGTCATCGGAGCCTGGAGCTTTGCGCCTCGAGAGGCGAAGTGCGACTTTCCGCAGCACAGAGGGGGAGATGAAATCCGTCCCGCTGAGCGGCGGAGTCGGGCTGTGAATGAGCTCTCGAATTCGGCACTCCACCTGCTCGTGGTGCTCTGCGAACGACGGCGCCGCTGGATGTGGTTTTCACCACACACACTGTGTGTGTAGATGTGGTGCGAGCACTTCGGCGCGTGCCTGCGCTCCGGTAGTGTTTCGCGCCAATGGTGTCTAGGAATGGCGTGATGCTGGTATATGGCTTCGTGAGACGTCTGTTTGAGAAGAAGTCTGTGACAAACGTACGTAAATTTAATGAGGATGGTAGTGTAAAATTATTTTTCTATAAGATACTACCACAAATTAAAATTAGACAATGTCAATAGTCACGTAGAATCCAAGCGAACTTTTCAAAAAACTAATACAAAGAGATGGTCATTGATTTTGGTTTTAGTGTGTGAAACTTGGGTGTTAAATTCTATTTTATTGTTACGGAGTTGATATATTGCCTGATTTTAGTTGGCTGATGGAGCCAAGAGAATGGAACGTGATCTTATTGGTTGTGTATGTATGTGTGGTGTTCCTTCTCAGAGCTTTACACCTTTTACCTTATAAGCTTAATCTATAAAGCTAATCTTCCACTATTGGGTTTGAGGATTGAAGAACAATCCGACTGGTGATTGCATTAACAAGATAAACAAAGGACCATCCAGGTTGCAGCAGGGATTCCCGGACAACTACACAGATAAGATCTCTTTCCCTCACTTTTTACTGACCCTTATTAAAAACTATATTGATTATGTTGTTTGTTCCTTGTACTATTTTAAATGTTTATGTTTGTGAATATGGAAAGACCATCATTAAATAAATGTATCTAAAAGTTTCACTAAAACCTTAACAGCCCTTACCCAATATTCTTGGTGACTCTTCTTATGGAATAGAATTAAATTGTCACAATATAGTCATAGGGACTTACGCCTCCTCTACTAAGAAGGGTCGTCCCTACTACAGGACACTCTTTCCAAGTTTGAGACAGTGCAACGGCGTGAGGTTCCCATCCTCGCCTCTTGCCTCGTGCGCAAGCCATACTGATGGACGATGGATTTCGAGTAAGCATAGCCGTGGGGTATCACTGAATATGTATTTTTAATGTACGTTTGTAATATTTTTTTTCGATCATGTCAATAATAAATAGAAGGACAAACGAGAAATCGTAGCCATTTGGTGACTACGGACGCGCTTTATCTGCATATTATGCAGATGCGTTGCAGTAATATATCAGTTCAGCATAAAACTGTTATAGCTATTCCTAGGAGAGTTAAATAATGTAAAATTGTTTCGTAAAAGAATATGTCCAACAAACATTTTATTTATTTATATATTTTAGTTTGTAATAAGTACAAACAATTAATTACAAAAAACATTATAAAAATTATGAAACATAAATGCAACGATTAATTATCTTTATGTAGTAGGTAAATGCTTTATAGGTACTTAGGAGTATAATTGCAATGAACAGCTTCTTATCCATCACTTACAAAAATATTTCAAAACATTATCGTACTACCAAGCTGGGCGTGTGAACAGTGAATTGGCCTTTCAGTTTACACCTATTTTCTATATTCTATCTATGCATGCATTTGGTCACCGAAGACAGGATTTTTTTGTTAGAATTCTATTTCCAGTTGCCAAAAGCATGAATAGACAGTGAAAAACGACCATTAGTCTCTCAAAAAAGAGACAGACAGACCAACAAATTCCTCACAAATGAAATTGAGTAGTATTTAAATAATTGTGTAACTTCATGGAAACAGTTGCTTTACAGTTAAAATGTCAATTGATTAAATCTAATGCGTTACACTATGTATATCTTTGGAATAGAAGTGTTTATAATAAAATTAAACCTTAATTTTCTAAATTCTTAACATATTAAAATAATGTTTTACATTCGTTTTATTTTTGATCTCCAGTGGCATTTCATTCAGAAAGCAATAATCGACAAATTATATTAACTACTTTTGCCTAAAAATAGCATACTAGAAAATATAATAAATTTTCATTAAAGAGTTAGTTTTAAGAAATAAATAAAAAATACAATTGCAACTTAAATCACCAGAAATGTTCTGTTATTTGTTTCTTACACTTAAGTAGTGGAGATGACTTTAAAAAAAAATGGATACCACAAAACTGTACACATACTCGCTATATACAATAAAATAATTATTTTACATTTCTAACCCCAGTGCAAAAAAAGGATATTTAAGGATAAGTTCAGTTTGAAACTCTGTGCATTAATTTATTGTGATACAAAATAGGCATATCATCAACATTGATTAATAATGATGTACCTATATGTGGGGGTTTCTTGATGTATCAAAAGTTGTGTGCTCCTCAAAAAACCAACAGTTAAATACCTCCGATTAACACCTGAGAACCGGCTAACTAATATTCGATAAGACCAAAATTTGTACGTGACATCGCATGTTGATCGACCTATAAATAGCCCTGAATATAGATTAAGTAATCTTATAACTTATCAAGGCAAGCTGTCATGAAAAAGTATCGTACATGATATATAATCTAATAGTAACATGATGATCGAAAACTATTGCTTGGCTTAACAGATTAACCATTTCATGTTGTACAAGAGCGATAATAATCAGAATGTTTAGTTATTTCAGATAAGTAATAGTTCATTTGGGTGTTAAGTTCACCAATTTCTTTTTCTAAGTCATTCAACTGTTCGCTGTGGCCATTGTACAATTCTTCCATGCTAGCCAAAAGTTTTAATTGTGTTTGAGTATCACTGGCCAGTTTAGTTGCACGATTTAATAACAGTTGGGCGCGTTCTCGCGAATTTGAAGTTTGATTAGCCCTTTCTGCAAGTGATATATTTGTTTGTTTAAAATCTTGTCTAAGTTGTCTAGCTTTCTGTTCTGCTCCTTCAGCTCTATTTACAACGTCATTTGCTTCCTGTTTCACTTGTTCTGCGTCACTTTCAATTTTTAAAATATCTTTTTGCAAATTCGAGAGATTAGATTTTAAACCTTCAACGTGATCCAAGGTTTCATTCGCTTTTTTTTGAGCCTGTTCTGTTTCCATAGCTATAGGTATTAAATCACTTTTTGCTGCATCGATATCATTATTTGCTTTTTCAATTGCATTTTCAGCAGCATCTTGAGCGGCTTGTGCCTCGTCTAAAGCATCAGAAACTTTGTTTGCAATTTCCAAAGTTAAATTTGCTGCTTTATTTACAGTAGTGGCGTTTAACTTGAGAGCTTTAGCCCTATCTAAGTTCGGAGCAGTTTCGGAAATAATATTTTCTATGTTGGTTAGTTGTGACACTGTAGAGTTTATTTTTAATGAAAGTTCTGTTATTTCTTTGGGCTCGATGCTTATAGATAAGTTAAGAATATCGTTCGCTAATAAGCGTATATCTGCAGGCCTGTTTGTTGTATTTGACAAAAAATCCCTAAGCTCGGCAGATAGTTCTTGACTTCCGTTTGTGACAGTTTCAGCTGCGCTTTTAAATTCATTAGCTTTGTTGAATAGGTCCGTGGCTCGCGACCGTACTATAACAGTATCTTGTTTCACTTGTGAAACTCGTCGAAACAAGTATTCAGCACTAAGTTCATGTTCTTTTATTCTGTGTTCCGTTTTGTTTGCAAAATCAAGTGCTTGTTCTGCTTTTGTTATAGCACCTTGATCGCAGGAAATACCACCACATTTGCCACAACCGGCACCGCCACAAATGTCGCAGTTATCACTTTCTTGACCACACATTTTTCCATTAATACTTGGTAACTGCGAATCGAGTTTTGATAAATGCTCTCGTAATTCTTGCAGTTTTTTATCATTTTCATTCTGCGTATTATTAAAATTCGAGTATTGCGATTCAATAAGCTTGTCTGTGTTTTTAATCTGTCTATCAGTGTTGGCTATGATCATCTGTACCCCTTCAGCTTCATCAGCTGCCTTAGAGGCTCTCTGTTTCGCTTCTCGAGTGAGATTTAATGCACCCTCTAAATTAGCTTCTTGAAGCTTCGTTGCATTATTACCCAATTCAGATGCTTTATTTTTCAAATTATCTATAGTAATCCTTAATGCATCTAGTGAGACATTTCCAAGATTTATTTTAGATGTAATAGCGTTAAGGTTATCGTTGCTATCCTTAACTTTTTTCTCGGCTTCATGAAGTTTATTTTGTAGAGCTGAGACGTTTGATAAAAGCTCGACGACCGTATTTTGACCAAGTTTTGCACTTTTAAGGCTTGTTTCGACATCGTGCAGTTTTTTTGTCATTTCTTCAAAATCTCTTGTGTACGCACCAGTAGCACCTACTATTTTTATTTTACTAGCATTTCCGATAGCGTATTCTGTTTGTAATCTTATGTCACTTATTATTTTATCCCAACTATCGAAACATTCTCCACATGCATAACACTGTGGCGCTTCACCAAGATAGCCTCTCGCACATTTGTCACATTTATACCCACCTATACCAGGTTTACAAACACACGACCCATCATCTCGCTTGCATTGTTGTGAAATAGAGCCAAGAGGGTAGCATTCGCATTCATAGCATTCAGTATTAGGATCTCCCCAATAATTTTCTTGGCATTGATCGCATTGCCTTCCACCATGTCCAGGTTTACAATCACATTTCCCAATGTATGGGTTACACTGCGGAGAAACAGATCCAATTGGATCACATTCACATGCATCACAACCTTTTCCTAATGCAATTCTCCAATGATTTTCTGTGCACTGGTCGCAATTTATTCCCATAACATTGTTGAAACAATGACATTGTCCTGTAACACCATCGCAATTGCCTTTTGTAAAGTTGGTTCCTAATTCTGAACAATTGCATTTGTAACAAGATTTTTCAAGGGCATCGCCGTAATACCCTTCTTGGCAAACCTCACAACGATCTCCTGCTGTATTGTGCAAGCATTGTAAACATTGTCCAGTATAAGGATCGCAGTTACCGGGCTTAGTGATGTCGATGTTATCACTACAATCACATTTTTCACAGGTGCCTTTCAAAGGATCTCCGTAATAATTATCAGCACAAACGTCACAGCTTGGTCCAGCATATCCTTCTTTACAATCACAAACAACATCCTTAGTCTCAGAATCTAGCTCACATCGATCTGCGTGACTACTCTTGTTCGGATCTCCCATTACACCGGGACAAGGACAGAGTCTACAGGGTATATCAATACCAAGGCGAGGGTCTCCGTAATATCCTTCGACGCACCTTTCACATCGGTGTCCTTCTGAATAGTCTCGACATTCTCTACATGCTCCGGTTTTATCATCGCATTCATTTGCATGTCCGTTACAGTCACATTGCTGGCAATTTGGGAAGTTGAAATAGCCAGGTTGACACAAGTCGCATGCTCTGCCATATGTATTGGCTCGACATTTACATTGACCACTTGCAGCATCACAAAAGTTATCGAGAGAACCTATGCTGTTACAATCACATCGTTTGCACCCGAACTTACTGAATCCATATGTACCTGGAGCGCAACGGTCACACCTAGAACCGACAATATTTTCAACGCACTGACATCGTCCTGTGTAAGAGTCACACTGATGACTTGTTGATCCCGTTGGGTCACACTGGCAAGATTCAGAGCCATTTCTGATGTAAAAACCAATACTGGCATGAAATTTTTTACACACATCCGGAACATTTTCTCTGCCGAGATCGAAATAATAAGGATCATCGCAATTATTACGTATATATTGATCTCTCAGCTCGTTCGGTTTATCGTTACTTCCCCAAATAGACAAATCTCTAAACGTCGGAATAAGTGCAATCGAATCAATCAATACAGTAGCTCTGCTATTTGGAGAGCGCCGATCCTGTTTCCCTAAATAAATACGAATTTCAGTTTCTTTATCTTTTTCAAAACAGATAGGGGGTTGAATAAGAATACTACGTCTGTCAGCTGGCAGAGTGGTAAAGATCGTGTCATCTTCGGGCCGAACGTTCGCACACGGCGAATCAGGATCGATAGGATATGGCCTTTTTACAAAGATTGTAGCTTCATCCCAATTCATATTCGATTGAGGTTCATATCTTATTAATACGTTATAATTCATGCTAGTTTTTATATTATTAATTTTAAAGACGATTGTACTACTTTCTGGTACTTTCATAAAACCTGGTCCCGTCCAGGTTTCCTTTCTACCGTCTGGGAAGTTTTCCCTAATAACTACATGACATATTTGACTAAGTATTGCATTGTCATCTATTTGGGAATCACACTGACTTGATTCAGCCTCGAATACTAAGGCGTCGAGTGGAGCAACGAAAAAGTTTTGTAGCGGTTGGTCACAGCGACGACCGGTCACATTAGGACGACATTTGCACTGGCCGGTAATAACATCACAATCTCTATCTAAGGCACCTCCAATGTCACAATCACAGGCCAAACAACCATCGTCACTGTCTGATAGTCCATAAAACTCGGCTAAACATTGATCACAATTTCGACCTGTAACATGTCGTTTACAGAAACAATTTCCGGTTGAAGCGTCACATCCTCTTTCATTGATCGTACCTAATTTATCACAAGTACACGACTCGCACCCTTCGGGGTTCTGTGGATCGAAATTCCAATAACCATCCTTACACTTGTCACATCTTGCCCCATCAACATATAGTTTGCACATACATCGTCCTGCTGTTTTGTTACTGGCAATATCGTTTTCGTCGTCACATAAAATCTCTTTATCAGTGGTGCCATCAGGGTCACAATCGCAGGGCCTACATATTTCTGGGCTTTGAATGTCTAAGCTTGGGTCTTTATAGAATCTTGGAATACATCGTTCACAATTCGCACCCATAGTGTTGTGTTGACAGTTGTCACAGACTCCACCGCTTATTTTGCCCGTTTTATTGTATAGAGCAGCACTGAAGTGACAAGTTGTTGCGTGATTATTACAAGTACAACGTATACATGCATTAGACTGCGTTCCAACTGCTGGCTGCCAAGGTAAATCGTTATAAAAATCTTCGCAATATTCACAATTCAACCCTCGGGTATTATGAGTACACTCACAGCGCCCATGCACCATATTATTTTTTGAATCCACACCGGGCAAGGGTAAACATCTCGAAGCATGCCCATAGCAAGAGCAAGAACCGCGGACGGTCATCTCATATATAGAATAGTAGTATTTTTCTTGAATTTCCGCTCTATTGTCAAGTAAATCATCACCGAGTGTATGGAGCTTAGTGAAATTAATTCTTAAGTTGGTCATGCGCAATAAGTTTTGTACTTCCTCGGAGTATGGATTTGTAACATTAATAGTCGGTGGTAAAACTCTAAAAATCACTTCACCCTCAGAAGACGGCGCTACACTTGAGTAATGGGAATCACAAACCACTTCTGCCAGGCTTCGCTGGTTGTGCTTTGGTACATTAGGGAAGGCTTCGTCACAGTTGTGTGCAAAATAACGATACACGAGCCAAGTTTTTCCGAAGTCAAATGATCGTTCAACAAGCATTGCAGCAGGTCGAAACGTTTTAAAACGTATTATCAAATGTGTAAAATGAAATTCGGCTTCCATATTCAATTGTATATAAACATTTTCTTTTCCATTTTCAGACTGCCACCACGACTTGTCCTTAGTGCCGGGTTCGTATATAGAGATTATCTTGTGTATTTGATGATTCTTTTGTGCATTTCTGATAGTACTATTTCTTGAATCGCACCAAAAACATTTCTTTCTCTCTTCAGTATGCGAGACAATACAATAGCGTTCTTGGTTATGGCTTCCACAGGTGGATGAGGCAAAGAGTCGAGATTCGCGGCCTATAAGCAGGTTGCCCGTGGCCGGATAACATGAGCTGAGCCTACAGGCGCGGTCTAAGAGACGCGGGTCCGCTCGCTGGCGGTCGCGCTCACGGTTGTATATCGCTGTAGCGCTCGCGATAAGCGCCACGAACATGAACACGACGGCGCGCAGAGCCATGGCGCGACGTACACTGCGGTGCGAGCCGACTCACCCGCGCTACTCTCGCGCACCTCGTCCGTCCCACTTCCCCTCTCTACTACGTCCAGAGGCGGACTCTAACAAAGGAGCTTTTAAAAGCTTTGTTTATATCGTTTGCCAAACATTTGATTAATGTTTTTCTTATATCCGTTATGTTGCAGATTTATAATATTTTTAAGTTGTTCTAAGCAAGTGTATTAACTATGACGGACTGATATTCAAGTAAGAATTAAATCAACGTGTCGCGTCGAACTTTGATAATAAGTAGACAATATTGAACGTTGAGTTATTATTAAATCTAGAAAGAACTTACATTTATTGAAAGAAAAATAAAGTTTAACATAAACTAAAATTGCACTAGTTAGAAAGAAATTGAGTTGAATATTTATCCAACATGATTTTAAAAATGTGTATATATGCTTGAAGTCATTGCTTTAAAATGCTTTAAGTCTGTTGGCTGCTCATGTGACGGTATACACTGTTCGCCGACTTCATATTGAAAAAAATGTTGAATTATATTTAAAAATAAATTGTTTTGAGTGGTAATGGTATAACCTTTTTAGAGTGGTGTTTTTTTTAACCCGAAATTAAAATTTTATTAACTTTTTCATATTTAGTACCGTAATAAACTAATTTTGTTGCAATAGCAACCAAAAAGTTGACCAAATTTTATAAAATTAAGTGACATTTGGCTTTAATGCAGCAATTATGGTAACATTTTGTAAGAACAGATAGAATATAGGTAATGTTCAAACTCTTAGACCATCAAAGAGCTGTAGTAGGTATCTTCAATTATCAACTCAGTGACCATGAGATAACATTAACAAGTGTAGGACTCACAAAGGTGTGTGTGTGTGTGTGTGTGTGTGTGAACACATAAAATTTGATGGTTGTCTTCAATTTCTACGAGATCTGATTATCGAACCTTGACTTGGTAACGATGGGTCCATCACAGTGTTTGAACAAAGAAAATGAGGACTCTCATTGTAGTTTTTTCTATGGCTACAGTCAATTTGAAAACCTCTTCCACTTTTGAAGTTGGTAAATAATTTTACATAAAGAGTGTGTGATATGTTGGAATGGGTATATACTTTTATACTTGTGTAAAATTACTTAAAAATATTATTTTTAGTCAGGTTCAGGTTTTTGGAAGTGTAGATGTAAATATAAGTACGTAGTAATAGATAGTGCCATGCTGCATTAAGGCCGAATTAGGTGTAAACGATCGGGAAGGTACCTTTCGCTAACATGTAATCGAAGTAAAGCGACAGTCTCTGTCGCGTTTCGTGCGGTTGTAATGCGTAGCTGGTGGCCTATTGGAGGGGAGGAGGAAAGGCCGACAACGAGTCAGCGTAAAAAGTATGCTGATATTTTTGTGCACCGGTAGTCATCAAGTCTTCAATTGCACGTTTGTCCCCCTATAACGCATATAAAATCAAATCAACATATTTTATTTACATTATTGCCTATACTGTATTGTTATATACTCATTTCATATCTGTGCAAGCATTACTTATGCTATATATAAATCAAGCATAAAAGAATATGAAATAAGTTTTTTTTCTGTACCGAGTCCTATTATGTTCGTATCATTTCTGAGTGATGGAATGCGGCCCTGTATGCGGCGACGACCTCTCCCGCCCGCCGTCTCTCAGACCGTTCTCAGAAATGGTCACTACATGGAACCAACCAAAATAATTTCCCATTTTGAGATGTGCTTTTTGTGTTCACCGTAAACATGAGAATAATAAACATTTCATTTTGGTAACATATTATGTAACAGTGCCGATATTATGCTGCGTATGCAATCGATAATATTGTATGTCGTCTTTTAAATAAATACAGGTTTCCGTAGTAAATTACTTGTTAGCCTCGATGTAAGTAATCACGCGCTATTATTTTAACTTTACACTCTAACGTTATAGCTACGTTTCAGTAGAGGTAACGATGACGCAATGTTTACTTCATCATCCTCGTCATTATCATCCCTTATCATTGAACTAATATTTCAATGAACGCCAAGACGGCCCAATCTCCTGTTTGTGCATCCATCCTGGACCAGCTGTTGCACGGAGATCGTCCCATAATATTTACTTACTACTGTTATTTATGTGATGTTTAGATCATTTTGTAACTTCAGACGGACGTCTCTGGTCATATAATTATTCGATAAATCAAAAAGGTCAATTTATAGCATTTAATTTATATACATACTAGCAGCGCCTAGCGGTCACTCGAGTAACTCTAAAAAGATATAGTCTTAAATACGTATATATATAGCTTTTCTGGATAAATTGATTAGAAAGAATATTTGATATAGTAATATAGTAAGTAGTTCTACAGATTAGCGCGTTCAAATAAACTCTTCAGCTTTATTATATTAGCATAGACGAGGAGTGAAATCGATTGAGCACCGATTAAGGGGTAATGTCAGCGTTACGTTTTAAGATTTTTACGCTTCATTAGAATTCCTCTTTCTTCTATGGAGAGTAAACTACAATAGCGTGGCGAAGCTAACACCATATATTTTTTTCCCATTTCATTCTCTTTATTTTTTCCGTACACCTGAGTCTAGAGCTCTTCAAAGTGAGACCACGGCCAGTTTGTGCAGCTATCGTCCCGTCACTGGGGTGGAATTGAAGTTGATAGAATCGGAACTTGCGCAGGTGAAACCTCGGGGCTCGGATAATATTGTATGTATTTAAAATCACAGAGTTAAGATGAAAGTTATAATATGTATTTAAAATTAAAACAAAACATATTGTTTAATTAAATAATTTAAATATACGATATGGCAACACACCCGAAAGTGACGCTATCTACTACATTCACGCATATCACCAATAGGAAGTAAGGGCTGCCTTACCTTTTTTTTTGTTGACACGGGGCAGCACATTTACGCGCCTTCGCTGGTCCTGGGTGGGGGTCCCAGTGGTGCGTGGGGCTCGCGGCACATTATGGTGCCGGATACCCACAAAAAACACCGCGCCTACCACCAGTGCCGTCTTTGTTAAGGTACCAAGGAACAACAAATCATCAGGGCACCTCGACGGTCCGTCAGTCCCCTAAGGTACCGACGGTTCCTCTACGGCAGGGTTGTCCAGCACCACATGACAACCCCACCAACTTTGGGACGATGCAATGGGGCGAGTATCCCATCCTCGCCCCTTAACCCGTGCGCAAAAGCGCCTCATCTTGTTGCATTTTGTCCCCGCTTCTTATAAGAGCATCTCCCCCGGTTCAATTGGCTTCACCTGGGTTCACCCCAGGCTACTGAGCCCCACCGCCACGATAAGGCTTGAACCATATTAATACGCCTATCTCATTAGCACATATCTTTCATTAAATTACTTACATTTTATTCCAAGGCTACAAATGTTGTTACTTTTTGTTCGAATCGTATCCACCACCTCCGCGGTACGTAGGTATTATGCGAATTGAAAGCCGTCCCAACCGGCCACAATGCAGTAATGACACAACCTAATATGTTATAAATTTGAAGTTTGGATGTTTGTTACACGTCAATCACGTCAAAGCTACGGATTTTTATGAAGTTGGACAATGCTGTCGTTTATATACCAGAACTGCACATATCTTTTATATTTATTTTAATACATGGGCGCTTTGTCAACAACTGAGGCCCATAGACATCTGCATAATTAAATAATGCAGATACGTTGCTCTGTGTTATACCTCTCCAATGAGCCACCTGCTACTAACAAACCGGACAAGAGAGACACCGGAATCGAATCACTTTACGGCTGTATCGTGCGAGCGAGAGACACCCCAATCGTGCCAACCCAGTTCCACAGCAATTCAGCATGACACTTGATAAGCCATAGAAATACTAACATTGAGCACGCGGACGGAGACGTGGGCAACAGCTAGTACAAATTAATTTAAAAACAATGTGGACCGCACAAGCGTGCAGAGATTGAGAGCCCGAGTGTCCCTTCCGGCCCGCGCATCCGTCTGAGATAAGGACAGCGGCCATGTCGAGTAACTTCACTGTGACACGTACTAATAATAGTGTTCTGGCTGAATTTCGCCTGCTGCAGCCACGTACACGAGCCAAGTGCGCAGGCCGATAATGGAGCGATGTGTGAAGTGCATTCATCTTTAACGCGTGGGACCTGACAACTGTGTGACTAATGTGCTCATGTCCATGGGCGTCGGTAGTCGTCAAAGGTCTAAAATTTCTCGTACTACAGAATATATACTAATTATGGTTTTATCTCAGTTTATTATGATTTTTTATGAATTTCGCTTTTGGGCTAAAAGTAGTTTAGTTGTAAAGTTAATTAGGCCACACTGGCGAGTGTAAAGCGACCTCGGTACTTTCCTTTATCAACGTACTCAGTACAGTATCTCATTACAGCTCTTATCGGTCCACTGCTGGACGCAGGCCTCTTTCAATGAACGCCAAGCAGGCCGATCTCCTGCTACTCGCATTCATCTCAACCGGCTACTGCACGGAGATCGTCTTCCCACCTGGTGAACGGTTGACTACTGGCAGTGCTGTATAATGATTTATACTGACTAGAACTTTGCAAGTAGTAGGTACTGTTGGAAGTGACGAGAAAAAAATCACCTCTAACTAAAGTTACTAAATAGTTTTTTAGGGTTATGTAGTCAGATTAAAAAAAAACGGAACCCTTACAATTTCGTCATGTCCGTCCATCTGTCCGTCCGTATGTAGTAGCTTACGTAGAACTGTAACACAAGTTATAGAAATTTAAACTTGTGCACGTACTTTTTATAGTGATTTATAACTCTTTGATATTTGTTTCCTAGCTACAATGATGCACATGGTTTTCGGTCTACGACTCTCTTCACCAAGCAGTTAAAATTGCGAATAGATAAATAATTCCGTAAGTTTAAATTTTACACGAAAAAATCCTTTATTTCTTTCTACTGTGCAAAATGAGCCGTCGGCACTATTGTGCGACACACATGCGGCACAGATGCTGGTGAGGACGAAAGAGCTATATTCACAACAATATACCCAGCAATTTTTTGCTGACAAATGCTCAATTTATACTGATACTCGCATCACCCCGCGGTTTCACCCGCGTAACTATTGACTATTCAACACAAAAAGATTTTTTTTTGCAATTCGGGCCAGTAATTCTTGAGATTAACGCGTCCAAATAGATTATAAAGTTGTAGAGTTTGTTAGTTTGGTTAAAAGCGCTTATCTCAAGAACTACTGGTCCAATTCATAAAATGCTTCTAGTGTTAGATTTGTAGTTTATTTTATTTATATTTAGTTTTAGATTTACCTAGTTACCGAAGAGGGTACATACCACCACGTTATGACTAATAGAACGGGGTGTGAGCTTACAGTCAAACCGCAGAGCGGTGTTAAAATGCCTAATAAAAAATAATGTCGTTCTAGCCGAATTTCGGCCACACCAGCCATTACTCTATAGAGACTAGCCAACTGCGCAAAACATATAATGGTTCACAAGTGTGTGCGCCACCCACAACTGCACTCTCTGTTTCCTCATCCGACTGTTCTGATGGGACGGTAATCCCACACGACCGTAGAGAAATCAGGCGCAGGACCGACGGCTCTCAGAGGCACGGGTGCGTGACTACGCCAACTTCCCGACTTCAGACTGTTATTATAAGTGAAATAATCCTAACACATGTGGTCCCACGCGGGGCTCGTGCCCGGGACCTCCCGACTGTGGTTTAACTTGTCTAATGACCATAATATACCCTACATTTACGACACACATTTACACACCTACGACATTTATACACACATTTACGACATTCGATGTGCACACTCTGAGTAGCATTTCTCATTCACATTACCAGTGTTACATTATACTCTTTCTCGAAGGCTATGCTGTCAGGTTTAGTGTGGTTTGAATGACGGGATGAGCGATCGCCCAATATATTTCAAAGCCCAAGCGCATAAGAAATCTTGGCAAGTTAAATCGTATTGCAGTCACGAATTAACGGACTCCAGTCCAAGAATACTTTATTTTTGCTGTTGTTGAAAAACGTGACGTCAGGTGTGTATTTGTGTACGGACTCCTTCTGAGGCCCTTGAGGGGCCTATGGAGCCCGTTTTAAGAAACTCTACCGTATTATGGTATTCATATAGTCTGGACTTAAAACCGCAAAGCTGAAAATCCATCAGAAACTTTTGCGCGAATTCAAATATTTTTGTAACAAGTAAAATAACACAGTGGGTCCATTCTAACGTTGATAAAGTGTTATATTTTCGTTACTCGTAGCGATAACCATTAACAGTATGAAACTATCATAACTGTGTTCAAATTAAAAAACACTATTCAACGGCCAAATAAACTGTTAAGGCATAGGCATTAGTACACAGTAAGATAGTATACAGTAAGATAGTGTATAATCTGCCAAGTGCGAATCGGACATCGGATTAGCGCCCGGGGTACGACAAAAAGCACATTTGTTGTATGGGAGCCCCTTTAAATAATTAATTAAATGTATTTTTATCATTTGTTGTTATAGCTATTTTACCCACTAGAGGGAACCCTAAGAGCGACTAGCCTGTCTAGTCGTTTTTAGGTTACTGTCAAATTAATTGTGTTAGTGCCATTTATTTTAGAGTAAAGGTTGGAAGACGATCTCCGTGCAATAGCCGGTCCGGGGTGGATGGGAGTAGCAGGAGATCGGTCGTCCCGGCGTTAATTGAGAGAGGCCTATGTCCAGCAGCGGACCGATAAGGGCTGATAATAATGAGGTAATGTAATAAGAGAACTAAATATGGCCTGCGACCTCGTTCGAAAATAAGTACCAGTAAATTTAGGTCACTCATGTGTTAGACCCACAAAAGGAATAAGTACCTACGATAGCTGTGAAAGTCGCATAAAATTACAATTACCTATCTACATTTTAGTCTTTGTGTGAAAAGCGCATAGGTAATTGAATATTTGTAGTTCTAATAAATATTTTTATTCCCATATCCTACATTTTTCTTAGATATCTTTTGTAACATATACAGACATGAACTATAGACGTGGACTATAGATGTGTTGTCAAATTTAATATACTAATATCAAACATGCATTTATACGTTAGCACTCAGCAGTAGCTGTAAATATTTAGTTACGCTGAACACTTGTTATTTGATATTATATTTACAACTCCATTAACGAGTCGTCTCCAATTTAGCTGGACTGCGACTTTCGTGTGCAACGCGACATCCGAGCTTATCGTGAGCAGATATTTTTAGTGTTAGGTGGCAAACGATTATTAGGTGATTTTTTACGACTTGCCAACGCGTTGCCCCCTTTTCCAACTACTCTCCAACGGGTCATTTACAGTTATATCAAAAATTATATGATCTTTAAAATAACTGTATAAAATAAAAAATTAAAAAGACCCCTACGCATAAGAAAAGAGCCGAGTGAGCCCTTCGAATTGCAGAGCCGATTTTTAGCAAACACATCTAAGAACCACCGTAATGAATCTAATTTCCGAATGAAAGTACATCGATGTCGGTCCATCCGAACAGACACACAAACACACACCCACGGACAACGGAGTCAATATATATATATATGCGTCAAAAATAGTAGCCATCAGGGATCAGTGGTGCCAGGCCTTAAGTTTTTTAGTGATATTGTACAAGAGTAGCAAGAGCTTGAAGATAAAATGGAACGGCGCGCCTAGGAATATATGCTAAGAATATAACAGTTCGTCACACCGTTGCCAGTGAATGAACGGGTTTTTCTCAGATAAGAATGAATTCTTTACACGATTACGATGTCAAAGTTCACAGATGATAAATTCGGAGTCGCTGCTCCAATTTTTATCTAATACCGAGGCCCAACACGATCTTAACAGCACGTTTCCTGTATTTAGTTACAGGCGAATGAGGAGTCGGATGGCCTATTGGTGGCTTCATCGTTGTACGGACGTCCGACGACTGTGCGGACGTGGACAAGCGAATGTTTTACTTCTTCTCCAAAAGGCGATAACAGGATATTTTTTCTTAGCCTTCATAAGAATTCTTACCTGTTAATAACCTAAGTAGCTTGACTTGGGAGTAAGCTGGTAAATGCGTGACAAGAGCATCACGAAAATGTGCTAGCGGAAGTTGGGAAGTAATTTATAAGTCAGTGAAGGTAGAAAGTGAGCGGCTTAACTTTTCGAATATTTCTGTTATTCTCTTTCGCTGTTTCTCTCATAACCCGAGTATGAAATCAAGTTATGTGAGTATTAAATTTTACTTCAGTAAAAGAGTACCAAAAAATATTTTAATTAAAATGAGATTTTAAAAAATTTATCACCGACTCAACCCTGCCCCAGATAACAAATGCGTAACAAACTCAGCGAGACTGATCACTTCCAATTATTTTACTTGTGTTACTGATACACAACTTTTTAGTTTTCGCTCGCAACCATTTGAATTATTAATATTACTAGCGGACCAGGCAAATATTGATAGTACCCTTAGTATATACTTATATGAAAAATGTAGATAGTAGCCGATTCTCATACCTGAATATGCGTACAAAATTTCGTAAAAAACGGCAAAGCCGTTTCGGAGGAGTGAGGTGACTAACATTGTGACACGAGGATTTTGTATATAAGACTAGCGTTCCGCCCCGCGCCGATGAATACCAGGGGCCGGTCTGTTACCTAAACAAGTCATACACTAACCTCGGATATAGCTCTATCCATGGAAAACCGCATAAAGAAATGTACTTACATTTTTGAGAAAATCTTCTAGTGATTAGCATGAATCAATTATTTATCGATTTGTATTTGGTTATATTTGTATAGCGGTCACCCTACATTGCGTCGCTCATCATCAAAATTGAAAATAATATCATTGACTTTGAAACTGCTTTGCTAGAAACGGACTAGAGTAGCCCTGTTGGTAAGTAGCAAAGGAATGATGCGAAATAGGTACGTTGGCTAATGGCTTTACAAGGGAATTTATAGCCAGGCGAGTTATGTTTGAGGCGGTTACCTAATTTTAGCCGGCGAGAAGGAAGATATGCAGTAAGGTCAACGAACTCAATAATCCAGTTCATCCTGGAAGCTGCGTAAACGTAACGACGTCACTAGGCTTGTCTCACCCATTCTTATCGGTATGGCCTCGTTGTGCAACGAATTAACTTATTTTATTTTAAAACACATCTTGCAAGTGCCTGCCTCTCTTGTCGTACATTGTAAGAGGCATGTGCGGCGGAGGATAGGCTGACGATGATGATTATATTATATGATGATATAGAATTATATAGACTATAGAATTATATAGACCATATAATTATATAGACACGCTGTAACGTGTTCAGCCAAGTACAAAGAAAATAAACGGTCGGGCGCCCGCCGCCGCAGCGCCGTGTGTATTTAAACGAACCTGTTTTATATCAGACGACGAACCTCTGTTGTAAAAGCTAAAATTTTCTTTTAATTTTGTCGTTCAGCGGGGCGTTGGGAGGTCCCAAGACATGGCTTATAAGTGACGTTGTTTCGTTTTTTAAAAAGTGACAAATCACTTCTTTAATATAATTTCTTTAATAATAATAGACCAATTTCACTTCTTGGCCATATTTACAAATTGTTCTCAAGAGTCTTGACGAATCCTGTCATCACAAAGCTTGACGAATTCCAGCCACCACAGCAGGATAGGTATCGCAGAGGATTTAGCACATTGGACCACATTTTCACCATAATGCAAATTGTACAAAACTCTCAAAAAGAGTACTCATGTACAATCAGCCGCTGTGCCGTGCCTCTGTTGACTATGAAATAGCTATTGATTTTGTCGAAACCTGGGGTGTTCTCTAATCTTTATAGCGATGTCAGGCCGATTGGGGATACGTCGAGTACTAAGTGCACTATATGACGCTGCTTTAATGTCCGTTCTGATTCCGGGAGGTCAAACAAGGCCAATCAAATTGCATCGAGGAGTGTGAAAGAGGCATGTTATTTCCCCGAAACTGTTCACTAATGCTTCGGAGGACGTCTTCAAGACTTTAAGCTGGGAAGAATGCGGCATAAATGTTAACGGCGAGTACCTCCAACATCTTCGTTTCACCCACGATATCGTTGTGTTGGCCGAATCGTTGGAGAGCTTGCAGGAAATGTTGCATAACCTAAATCAATCTTCCCGACACATTAGGACGAACGCAGGGCACCACGCGTAGGGCGTCACGCGTAGGGTGTCACACGTATTTGTCACATTTTTTGTGCGGGCCAGCGCTGCGGATTTGGACGCGCTTAAAGTTAAACACGTTTTTTTTTCAAAATTATATATTTTTCGTTTAGGAAAACGAAGTGTTGGTCGAACATTCACCAGGTGGGAACAGGATCTCCGTGCTGTAGCCTGTCCGGGATGGATGCGGGTAGCAGGAGATCAGTCCTCTTGGTGTTCATAGAAAGGGGCCTATGTCCAGCAGTGGACCGATAAGGTCTGATAATGATGATACATTTTATCGGCTCACAGTTTTCACGCGGAGAAGTCACTCGGAGTGTCACGCGTAGCGCAACTTTTGCACAGAGCCCTAGCAATAGAGAACTGCTATAATTGGGTAACCACTTGCGTCATTTCTAATATCTGAATTACACTTATAATTATATGAGGAAAGACGTGTGTGCATAATATCCTGACTCGGTGAATGTATTGACAATACATACACACCTACAGCAGATTAATCTCACGCATCGTCCATTTATCTATTTTTTATTATTAATATTGGAGTTGGTTAACATAAATTTACAAAGTTTATGGGTAGTTGATAATTAGTTGTACATTAGTAAGTTTTGTTATTATTAGTATAGATTAGGCTATTACCACAGGATACGGGTAGTTCAATAATTAGTTTTATGGATACTCCTATTAGGTTAGATTTGGTATCTTCCCTAGATTATTAATCTGCCGTTTGTAGATGCGATCGATATATCTCTCACGGACAATATTTGAGAGTGACTGTAGAGTGCATCCAGGGCTATTAGAAACATCGATACTTCTAACCCTCTGTCAAGGTCCGACCATAAACAGAATACCGCGTCACTAGGTGCAATGGCGCATTATACTCAAAATGATGGTCGCTCCAGGATCGTTTCTCACAGACACTACTTTAAAGTGGCTGTAGGTTGAATTCCCAGGCAATAAACATCGACACTCCTAGCCCTCTGTCAAGAACCGACCGTATATTGGTGTACTAGGTGTGTAACGTGTATATACAAGAAGGAACTGTGTTTCAATTTACAAGGGCTGATTGATAACTGGCCGAAACGACGAATTTAAAAAAGGATAGGCAAACAAAATTTATTACATAATATTCTATCATCTTTTCGAAAATAGAACGAAAATTTGAATTTATTCGTCGAACTGATAGAATTTGTGTGAGGGGGGACCTAAAACTTTCTCTGCCGTAAATTTTTTCAACAAGGGAAAGAAACGAAATTCGTGCTGTGATAAAGTTTTACGTGTAAAAGGGAAAACAACAACCCAGATTAAAGTCAAACTAGGCAGTGCTTTAGGTAATACTGCTCATGCATTGAGTACAATTCACACCCGAGTAACTGATTTCAAACGTGGGAGACAGAGCTGCAAAGACGCCAACAGGTCTGGCCGTCCAAATGAAGTTACGAATCCGGACATGATCAAAAAGATTCAAAAAATCGTTTTAAATGATCGGCGCTTAAAGTTGCGGCAGAGATGGTGAGCATTTCCTCTGAACACGTTTTTAACATTTTACACCAACATTTGCGAATGAAATGCTTTGCGCGCGATGGGTGCCGCGTTTGCTCACCGTTAACCAAAAGCAACGTCGCGTGGACGATTCGTCGGAGCGTCTGGCGCTGTTTAAGCGTGATACTAACGAGTATTTGCGGCGAAGTTATGCGTCACAAGATGAAATATGGATCATTATGCTCCTGAAATAAAAGAACAATCTAAGCAGTGGACTGAGAGCGGAAAAAATGCCCCGAAGAAAGTAAAAATTTTTGGGTTGCTCGGGGGATTATTTTAGAGGATTATTTGCAAAGAGGAAAACAATAAATGGAGAGAATTATGCAGGCTTGCTGCAAAAATTTAAAAAGAAACGGCCTCATTTAGCCAAAAAGAAGTTTTATTCCACTAGGACGAGTTGACGAGTGCACAGGTGGGTTGTGCACTCGTCAAAGGTTGCAGTTGCCAAACTGAATTGCGGTTCGAGTTGTTACAGCATCCCCCCCTATTCTCCAGATCTGGCCCCGTGCGACTTCCACTTATTCCCGAATCTCAAGAAATGGTTAGGTGGCCGAAGACTTTGATCATTATCGCCGTAGATGAGTATCTTGATGGGTTAGAGAAAACGCTTTATCGAACTGGTGTAACGGCATTGGAGAAGCGCTGGACTAAATGCATCGAGGTGGAAGGAAACTACATTGAAAAATAAAATCGTTTTAAATAGATCATTAAAGTTTTTCTTTGTCATTTCGGACACTTATCAATCAACCTTCGTAGGAGAGTGGGTCTGAGAAATAACCGAAATCAAACTTAACGTAATAAATTATGATAAAATACTGTACTTTCTACAAGGTGCAATGACGAATTATACTCAAAGTGATTGTCGCTCCAGTATCGTCTCTCACGGACACTATTTGAAAATAACTGTAGGATGTGTTCGAAGGCTATTTAAAACTTCGACACTTCAAGCACTCTGCCAAAAACCTGCCAAAACCATACCATACCAACATACAACCCGATACATCTCTTCCCGTTTGCGAGAAAAGAGGAGTCTGAAACCAGAAAACACAAGTCTTCGCTGAACTGTAGAGGTGGGAGCAATAGCGCCTCCAACCAGTAGTAGGGCCCTCCAAAAAAAAAGAATAAAACCATACCAAACCAGGCCACGCTTACACTCCCCACCATGGTTCAAGCCTTGTCGTGGCGGTGGGGCTCAGTAGCCTGGGGTTATCCGAGACACCTTGGGCGAAGCCAATTGAACCGAGGAGGTGGCAGCTCTTAGTACCCCTCCTATAAGAAGAGGGGACTAAAGCGCAAAAAGTGGCGGCGCTTTTGCGCACGGGGCAAGGGGCGAGGATGGGAACCTCACCCCATTGCACAGTCCCAAAGTCGGTGGAGTTGTCTTGTGGTACGGGACAACCCCATCTGTGGAGGTGGCGTCGGTCTCTCCGGGGTCTGACTTGCCGTCGAGGTGCACTAATGATTTGTTGTTCCGGGGCACCTCATAAAAGGCGGCACTGGTGGCACTCGCGGTGGTTTTTGTGGGTATTCGGCACTATATAATGTGCCGCGAGCCCCACACACCACTGGACCCCACCCAGAGCCAGTGAGTTTCCCCGCGTCAAAAAAAAAAAGGCCACGATTACACTAGATGGAACAACTCATTTATAATATATACAAAACATGATTGTCGCTCCAGAATTCTAATATTACCTATTAATTTAGCTTAATCACTGATTGGACATGATGTAACTGCTGGTATTTAGTAAAGATTACTAATTTCGTACGGCGTTGAAACTATCCGACAGAAAAGATGAGCGCGCCGATATTATCGTGGCCGACTGCTCTGCCCAGTGCACCGATGAAATGTTCACATGACCAGTTTTGCTCCCCGCCCTGAACACTACAGAATGGCTGAAAAATATTCTAAGCGTTTTATAATTTCAGGCTCGTCTTACTCTGCAACGGCAGCCCGTAGGATAAGACTTCACATGACTAACTTTGTTCTTCACGATAAACCATATGTGATTTGAAAAAAATATTCTGATAAATAAGTGCTTGTATTAAGAAATTCAGAGCTCAGTATCTATAGACGTTATAACCTATAGACGTCGCATTTCATAATTTCTTCAAACAAACACTTCTGATTGAAATGCAAACGTTTCAGACAAGTCGCTGAGGTACGCGGGGAGCTTTTCGTGATTAGTGATGGGAAATGTAGGTAATGCTTGTCGATAGTGTATTGTATGATGTTTGATGAGCGTTTACTAAGTTATACTACTTAGATATATTCTTTTCTTCTCTCCTGGAATACCTACGTTAATGACATCAATCGTAAGGTTCACTTCTCAACTTACTCTTTGAAACGTCTTCAACATTCTTGCCTTTTTCAACAAAAATCTCACTTCCTTAGGCCCTAGTTCAACCGATCATTGATTACACACATAACATATGTTGTGTCCTAAAAATGAAAACTAAAATGAATTAGATGCTCAGGCTCGCAGGGTGTGCCAATACAACAACGAAGAAATTATGGAATTTTCCGTTTCCTTTTCAACATTTTTTTAATTCCTATTCTCCTTCATATTTTTGTTCTCGCTTTTCGCTTGCCTATATAGACGAGATTGCAGGTCTCGGAGACGTACTCTTCTACAGATACTAACCCCACAAAAACAATTTCTTTTGTTACTCCTTCACTTAACTCGGGAACTCCTTGCCACCTAAAATTCATGATTTCAACAAACATTTAAAAAAAGCGTGTCAAAACATTTTCTCAATGATGATTAATACGTTTCCTAAGTTATTAATTTGTTAGTAAATTTTTGTAAGTGTTATTTTTGGTACAAAAAATCGTTATTTAATGTTTTTTTTATATTTATCACATTTATGTTAAAGTATTTTTTATTTTTTAGTGAATATTAACAAAGTATATTTTGTATGGCATGTATTAATTATTATTATAACTCCGTTGCCTACTGTGGCCGTAGTTTTTCAACTTTTCCAGTAACAGGTCTGCCGGAAGAGATTTCTCAATGGAATAAGCTATACCTTTGTATTTAATGTTTGTTTTACCCTGTAATATTTCCCTCTTTAGTTAAAAGTGTTGTGTCTACATAAATTGCTCAAAAATATTTTAAATGTTAAAGTAAATAATTTATAATTTGATAAAAAGGCACGATAAAAGAAAAAGTTGTTAGTCCTTTACTAATAATCACACATTGGTCAAAGATATAGTGTCATAGTGCAATGCGAGTAAGCGTTTTTTTTATAGAACAAGAGGAAAAACGCGCACTCGGAGCCTACGTTATGACGATAACCAACGCCTATGGGCATCCGCACAATTGCTTATGCAGATGCGCTGAACTCCTTCACCCCTTCCCCCAATGGACCATCTTGCGGCGTTCCGTTCTTAAGAGAGCAAGATGTACTTCCCTGTTCCTGCGGGCCCAATTCAGTTGCAAATCAGCTGCATTGCTGTGTGCACTACCTCTGACCAAATCTTTGATTTTGCAAATGCTTACTCATAATGGTAAAAACAGCTTCGGAATTGCAGAACTTAATAGCCGTCGTCTATTGTTCTTGCTTATAAAAGAGGCTTCCTCAAAATGTCTTGAGCAGATTACGCTGTATTTTCAACGAATCAATTACTACGTCGAATGGCATTTAGCCACTTTTCTTTTATACTTTAGTATTTTAGATATATATTTAACGTTAAAAATGATTTAATGATATTTTTAGTACCTACTTAAAAGGTTTCAACGACAGTTACTAAATAATGTACCAATGCTATATTGCAGCTAAAATGGCCATCAAGCCTCGGAAGTTGCCCCTCGCACACGTTGTAGAGATGATGCCACGTTGTTGGGTTTTAGTTTCGCGTCGGTTGTGGGTACCAGGTAGCGGATTGAGTAACCGTGGGTAATCATTTGTACAGGTGCTTATGGGTGGCGTTATCTTCTAGACTCCGGACTGCAGGTTAGCCTCGTTATCTCAATATACAGAGTAGTGATTACAATACACTTAAAATTAAAAACGCCTGAAATACTTGCATGTACAAGTATTTGTATGTACATTGTAATACTAATCTAGAAGAAATACTAGTATATATTGGGTGTTTCTGTTCAACAGGATTCGTAACGAAGTCACAAGGCAGAGAACTGAAATATTCGATATCACGCGACGAATAAGCTCGCTGAAGTGGCAGTGGGCTGGTCACACACTCAGAAGAACAGATGGCAGATGGACCAGTAAGGTTCTGGAGTGGAGGCCGCGTTTAGGAATACGAAGTGTTGGTCGACCGTTCACCAGGTGGGAAGACGTTAACCGTGCAGCAGCCGGTCCGAGATGGATGCGAGTAGCAGAAGATCGGTCGTCTTGGCGTTCATTGAGAGAGGCCTATGTCCAGCAGTGGACCGATAAGGGCTGATAATGATGATGATGAAAAGTATTTTAAAAGTCAAGTTTCTTTTTCAAATTCTAAAAAAAATATTTTTCCAAACAAACTGTAATACAATCATTTATTCTGGCATAACTTTCTCCATATAAAATACATTTGTCTACATGTTTCTTTAGTTTTTCTGTTTATTGATAAATCACGTTATATATTGTGATACTGTTTATACGTCACAACTGTCAATGACAAGAATAGCAATAACTAATTACATTAGAAGGAAGAGGAAGGTATGATAAAAGACTGTAAGTTGAGCTCTAAATAAATTATTTCCAGAAACTGATACACTTGAAACTAGCTTACCTATGAAATGTCTTGGCATCTTTGATATTAGCCTTTTCCTATTTCTGCCACACCATTTTATTATACAGTAGGACATAATGAATTTTATATTTATATATTATAGTAGAAGGTTACCGCAATTATATAATACGGGTCACGAAACTGGCTCGGAATCCCATATAAGCCCAAATTTAACCGATGTCTTGCCAGACAAGCTTCGCCCAAACTTGGGCGTCTATACATATTATATTATATATACACATATCCGAATACCCACAAAAATCAACGCGAGTGCCATCCGTGCCGCCAGGGACAACAAATCATCAGAGCACCTGGACGGCTCGTCAGCCGTCGAAGGGACCGACGCCACCTCTACAAATGGGGTTGTCCCGCACCACAGGACTACCCCACCGACTTGGGACAGTGCAATGGGGTGAGGTTCCCATCCTCGCCCCTTGCCCCGTGCGCAAAGGCGCCGCCACCTTTTGCTATTTTGTCCCCTCGTCTTATAAGTTAATTACAAAGTGCGGGTCCTCCTCCTGCTCTTCAGTCCCCTCTTTTTACATGAGAGGTACAAAGAGCCGCCACCTCCTCGGTTCAATTAGCTTGATCGCCCCCTTGGGCGAAGCCAATTGAGCCGAGACACCTTTGCCTCACTGCCACGACAAGGCTTGAACCATGGTGGGGTCCCTAGGCGTCCTTTTTTTTTTGTTCACGCGGGGAAACGCATTTACATGCCTTCACTGGCCCTGGGGTGGGGTCTAGTGGTGTATGGGACTCGCTGCACATGATAGACCGAATACCCACAAAAACTACCACGAGTGCCATCAATGCCGCCTTTGGTGAGGGGCCCTGGAACAACAAATCATCAGGGCACCTCGACGGCTAGGCAGCCCCCTAAGGGTCCAACTCCACCTCCACAGATAGGGTTGCCCCGCACTACATGATAATCCCACCGACTTTGGGATAGGGAAATGGGGTGAGATTGCTATCCTCGCTCCTTGCCCCGTGCGCAAAAGTGCCACCTCCTGTTGCTCTTTGGTCTCCTCTTCTTACAATAGGGGTACCGCGAGTGATTCCTCCTCCTGATCTGTAAACACCCTCTTCTTATAAGAGGCGTGCAAGTACACCCTCGGTTCAATTGGCTTCGTCTGGGTTCAACCCAGGCTACTAAGTCCCACCGCCACGACATGCCTTGAACCATAATATAGTCTCATGCTGTCCCTATGCCAAGCATACATAAATAAATAATCTGATAGAAAAGACTATTCCCCGTTGTACTTGTACTTAACATATTAATTATCTATTAAAATTGTCATTATATAGCTTTGAGAACTTTAATGACTTGACACTGAATTCTAAGTGATACACTGGGTTTAAAGAGCATCAACAAGTGTTCATTTATTGAATTTAATCTAAACATACCGGTCAGATGTTATCTATATTGTTTTTTGACATTTGTTTTGTATATATTTAAAATTTTAAACTGATATCTTTATAATAATTGTAATTGTTTAATAAAATTTTGCATATTATAATACTAATATGTATTTGCAAGAAAAAGGTACACAAGCTGAATTGTACCTATGCACATATCTAGTTGGACCAAAATACCTCATCTTGACATAGACTTTAATATCACAGTAGAGGGTTTTATTATAATGTCAGGACGCA
>JAFELO010000165.1:384614-402433 GCA_017140195.1 Eumaeus atala
CATAACCTAAAGCAGATTAAAACATGCTACTTATTGTTACAAATGTACCAGCAACACTTAACTGTCTAATTTTGGAGTTCCTTGAAGAAAATCTTAAAAATTTATCAAAAAAAAAACTATCGTAATTTGCCCGAAGACATGTTGGACTCAAAATGATCTAAATGACCTAGGCTATCACCCCGTTGACACTTTATACGTATATAGACGACAGGTCTATCAAAGTATATCTAGCCTCTCAGTTCCCTGTCGCGATCGTGTGATGCCTGACGTGAGGTAAGCAAATTGTACCAGAGCGTCGATATAACGTCACCGAAGATAAGCGCACTGCAGACCGGCGCTCCAACTCAGCTCTGCCTCCTGCGTGTATATTGCGTGCACGTACCTGCGCTGTGCAGCATGCGCGGCGCGCGCGAGCGTCGTCACTGCGGTTAGGCGCTCCAGCCAGGTGCGAGCCGCCGAGCCGCCCGCACTCGCCGCCCACTGCAGCTCTGACACCTAAGCAAGGAATACAATAAACGAAGGAACAAATAAATAAACGAATTTATGAAATATCTTTTACTAGATTTTTTTACTTGCGGCTTTAGTCACTTAAATCAATTTTTGAGATACCTACTATGAATTTTGTAAAAAAAACTGGTTGCCTGTAAATCTATTTACGGACGATATACTTTTACGCGATAGCTATTATCTCACCCGCATGCTCCGCCCATTCGGAACATTACTATGATCCTTACATACAATGCAAATGTGGAAGGATGTAGGTATCGGGGAAGACCAAGACTGACAAATCATGATCAGATTGATCGGGTTCTGTCCGAAGATGGCGTCAAGAGTCTTCGGAACCTGCGTGTTTGTGTGAAGACAGGGTTTGAATGTGGAGGAGATACGGCACGCATGTAAAGGTCGGGATAAGTGGCTCTCCGATCGCTCTGCCTAAACCATTAGGGGACTGGCGCGAAGATGTGTGTGCGTGACTAAGACACAAAACGTTACTATGACCTCATACTTTTTCTTGCATGCATTTACCACGTCAAAAAACAATACGTTATCACATCACAAAACAAGCTTTAATGAATTATTTTTTTAATGAATTATGGATTGTTGTGTTATTACAATTAAATAAAAACGTGTTACATATATATTGTGTAAGATGATTTTATTTAAAACATTACGAAATATCCACTAATAAAATAACTAATACTACAAAAATAACTAATACTAATAAAAATCAATTCAAGTTCCAACACTTTGCATACATTTTGTGTGAAACGAACTACACATATGAAGCTTGTAGTGGTTTTTATAGGTACATTTATAATTATTTTATTAATATTTAATATGTTAATTAAATAATATCATTAAACCATGTGTGAAAAATTCACTATCTAGCTGATCATGAGATAGGTACGCCTGGTGCTCCCCACCATGGTTCAAACCTTGTCGTGGCGGTGGGGCTTAGTAGCCAGGGGAGAGCCCAGGCGAAGCTAATTAAATCGAGGGGGATTTTTGCACCGCTCTTATAAGCGTTTCCCCGCATCAACAGAAAAAAAGTACGCCTGGTGCCATATTGACGGAAGGACAGACAGCAGTCTTAGCAATAGGGTTTGTTTCTTTCCTTTAGGTGAGGAACCCTAAAAACATTGCTAATCAAATGTAAGCTCGATCTCATTGAGGGTGATGCGTACACAGACACAGCAATCCCATTATAGAGATCACTATAAGGGGGTACCTTGGCGAGTACGTCCTTGTAGTCGGTGACGAGGGGCACGGCTGCGCGCGACACGGCCAGGCGCGCGCCCGCGTACCACAGCTCGATCTCATTGAGCGTGCTGCGTACGGCCGCCTCGCTGCACGCTGATGCGCTGATTTTCTGAACACCAGAAATTCTTTCTTTAACGAGTTCATAAATGTACGCAGATATATGTGTTATTGCTGTGTTGCAGACGAATAGTACAGGTGCATAATTATGCTTTGCTCACATTATTACTTTACGCGGGTCATTACTTTACGCGGGTATACATGCTATGCTTTCGCGTTTTGTTCGGTTTGTGAAATTACTCTTTGAGGGATATGGCTGAAAGAGCCTGTTGGGTTCCTCAATGAACGGTGCATGCATAATTCAGGTCATTGCTGTAGGTACAATGCTTATTAACACTAAGATACGTTACATATGCAAGGGCGACAGGCGCGCCCTCGCGCTAATCCTTACAGCACTACACTGGATGAATAAATACCAAATTAGGCATCTGGTCGACAGAGGGCACTGCCACATAGCCGAGGTTTGCTTTACCTCTGCGAGGATGTTTGATGAACAGCCACCAAAAGATTTCCGATGTTTTGCCTTCAGGCAATAAAATCAACTCATTCTTACCTGTATCTCTTTCATGTGCCTCTTGATATTCTCAGCCACAGCCAGGAAATCTTTCAACAGCAAGGCGTCTGGTTGCTTGGGTTCCATCTCGATGACGTTGAATAACTCCCGCCAGTGCTTCTCCGTGAAGTCGCCGCCGCGTAGGTATTTTAAGACCGGCGTCAGATCCTGGAATAAAAAGGATGTGTCTTAGGGGACTGACTAGTGATCCAGTTGCCCTGGTGATTTGTTGTTCCAGTGTACCACCACCAGTGTTCACAAAGACGACACTGGTGGCACTCGCGGTGGTTTTCGAGGGCATGCGGCAGTACAATGTGCCGCAAGCTCCACACATCAATCGGCAAACATAACCCCACCCAGGGCCGGTGAAGACGCGTAAATGCGTTTCCCCACGCCAAAAAAAAGGGGGGGGGGAGCCTCCCGCTGACATTATACAAGCATCAAGTGATAGGCGAGACATACCGTGTAGCGGTCGAGCTCCTGCTTGAGATGTAGCGTGACGGGCGTGAAGGGTTCGAGTCGAGCGGCCCAATGGCACAGCAGCTCGTCGAGTCGGTGCAACCGCCGCGAGAACACCACCCATTCCGTACTCGCCAGCGACTCCCATTCTATTGGTACCCCAACACATTTATAGTCAAAAAAGTAAAAGACTCAATTAAAACGTAAAAAATATCTTTATGAAAAACAAATAATAAATGAGATGTGTTTTTAAAATTTCTGGATAAATCGCTCCACTCTCACGTGATAAAGATCTACGTCACAGGCCGATAAATAAAACTCCCGTTCTCCTTTTCCATATATACCATCAACGTGGGCTGCTTTTTTTAGTGCATTTTTAAGAATGTTATTAATTACAGTGTTTCATCTTACAAATGATGTGCTGTGCTAACGTACTGTAGCACGTTAATAAGAACACCACAGGAACTTTGCAAGAATGTTCCAAAAGTGTACTAATAAGGAGAAAATGCTTAACATTATTTTTATGAAGATCGCTTTAGCTAAAAGGAAGAATTTGTAGTTGTTTTAAAAATAACGCTGTTAAATTTAATTTAATTAATATTAGACTAATAATTGGTTCTTCTATTTTTTTGGGTTTTTATAACGTATTTTCTGAGTGTAAAGATCATTGTGTACCATGAGTGAACATGCCTAATTGATACGTTCCTTTCAAAACCAGTATCAAAAATATTTAATCGATTATATTTTATTTCACTAACACCTCAGCAGAGATCAGTCCTCGTGGTCACTTAGAAGACTGCCATGGCTAAGTGGATCCAAGCTGGCCACGCCTGCCGCATGTCTGAGGATTTCTGGGCCAAAAGAACTTCTAAATCTTCGGACTACTCAGAATGTCCGGCGACACGCGGCAGACCCCGTCGGTGATGGCGAGAGGAACTGGACTCCTTTCAAAAGGATTGGCCCAATCTAGCTCTAGACATAGAAGTGTGGAAAGAGAGTATTGAGGCCTTTGCTCAGCCGAGGGACACGGTAGGCTGCTAATACTATTTTTCGGAGGGACCTACTACTGGTTGGCGGCGCTTTGACCAGCATCAACAGTTCGACTGACTGGCGAAGACTTTTACTTTTAAGACTTAGACTTCGAAGACTTTTGTGCCTTTAGGCTAAGTTAGTCTAAGTTTAGGCTGCTAACACTAATAATATTTTATTTCATATTTTAATTAACATAATTATCATAATTATTCAATATACATATTATATACATATATAGTCGCTAGTAAGGGTGACCGCACCACTATTATGTGCATTCTTTATACTATTAATATGAAATGTCATTATCTTAGCGTACATATAGTTATCGCAAAAAAAATATCGTTCATAAACACTACCTTCAGTGTAGTCCACGAGCACACTCCAGACGTTTGTATATTCAGTTTTAACATTCTCTGCGTCTTTCCAAATTGATGAAACTTCCACGTCCATATTAAATTTCTTGCATTCAATGCTGCAAAACAACAACATTATATATTTATATTTAATCTAGCGGAACAGTTCCAGCGCCGCTGCGGCAATTGATATATCACGGTTATAAAGTATATATAAAGCATATACATATTTGTTGAGTTTAGGGCTTAGGTATAATGTACATAATCTATGCCAAATGTGATTGAAATTATGCCACTTAGCACGACGTTGTGAAAACTTGTTAGGTCTACTTACACGAGTTCATCTCGCTCGGCCTGCAACTCATCGAACAACCTCGCGGCCGCACGCAACTCATTCCCGCGCGCGCACAGTTCAGCGAACGTGTCCGCGCGCACCTCAACTGCACGCGTGCCCCATCGCGCTGCCCACGCCTCTGCACGCGACTGTAGGCTGTCCCATTCACTCAGTAGTCCCACCTTCACCGCTTCCGTCTAATAGATATTTCAGGAATTATGGTTTTTTATAGTACAAAGAGGCAGTCACGAGTCCTTTTGGAGATCGATACGCCCATATTATTGTGGTTTTATAATACAGTTCGTTTTTTTTACAACTAGGCGACATAACAAGTGGCAAGGCGTAGTAACATGTCCAAAAGAAATCACATATTAATCGGAATTTTGGGAGTAGTTATGACAATGATGTTATCAATGTTTCATTAATCCACGCTAGGCATAGGCTAGGTTATAAGTTTAACATATTCAATAGACTTTATTGATTATAATTTGAAAAAACCGGCCAAGTCGGAAAGGGCTGTACCATCCGAAGGTCTGGGCTTGAAAATGTATAAACTTTAGAAAAGTTTAAGCATACGCCACGGGCGTATGCATGCACATGTTTTATATTAAATGAACCACAAATATAAATTGCTTTTTCGTTTTCTGATGTATTTTTGTATTTGTTGTTATTGATGCTACACTATAATTAATTAAAGTTCAAGAGATACAGCCCTGTGACGGAGAGACAGAGGAAGCCTAGTATTAAGGCCCCGTTTGCAGAGCTGTTATGGTACCTGGTGTTGAAACAATTCTTGTTGACTGTC
Organism: Eumaeus atala; assembly: GCA_017140195.1. Classification (NCBI taxonomy): domain Eukaryota; kingdom Metazoa; phylum Arthropoda; class Insecta; order Lepidoptera; family Lycaenidae; genus Eumaeus; species Eumaeus atala. The sequence continues at coordinate 389,969 of JAFELO010000165.1, forward strand.
GATTTGCTCGCGGAGGCGCTGCCACTCTTTAATCGCATCGTCGATAGTAGAATCCCCTCCCCAAGTACGCAACATGTGACTCTTCCTTTTGAGTTCCATTACTAGTTCATCCATCTATAATTATAGAATCCACAATGAAAACTATGTCCGTTAGCCCTAGTCTCGGACTGGAGATTTCACTCCGTGATCCTGGGGTGAAAGGCAAATGCGACGTAAGTGCGGTAGTGTCATATAAAGGATATTTAAGACCCTATGTAAGTATGAGCATATTCATAAGACCCTATGTAAGTAAGCCATAAATATTGTAACAAAGAATTTTTTTTTTTATTGCAAATAATATTTATTACTTTTACAGTGTGATAGTTTAACACACAAACTTAAAGGAATAAAAAATATAAAAGCTTATTCGAAGTGGTCTCCATTGGCTGCAACACAGTCCTTTAAAGGTTGAGGCCAGTTATCAATAGAAGCACGCATTCTTTCCATGCGGAAATTGGTCACTGCCAATAGCGTGGATTGTTCTAAAGAATCCACATCATCATGACGTTTAGAGCAAGCTGCATTCTTTAAAACTGGCCATAAATCATAATTTAGCGGATTAAGTGCGGGACTAGACTACGGCCAGTATCCAGCTCAGATCAAGTCCGGAACGTTTTAACCAAAGTTGGGTGGATCGAGCATTATGATCTGATCCCGAGTCTTGCTGGAAGGACCATGCTTGATTACTAAACATGATGTCATTGAAGGGCTTAATTACCTTCTCGAGAACCTTTTCCACAAAAATATGGCTCAGTTGCTCCTTACACCCCACCAAACCATAGCTGGAGTCGGATCCCATGTTGCACTCTGTCGTCTAATTGGGAAGCTTCCTTAGAGCTTTGAGCATAATTACGTTCATTTTGTTTGTTTAAGTGTTGCTCATTTGTAAAAAAAATCTCAGACGTAAAGAATTTTTTCTTCCTTTTGCGTACTGCTTTAGTAGTTGTTTTGATTTTACCACCATATTCATGTTTAATTTTTCCGATTAAGAAATGACCAACCTCTTATAGGCTGCAAGTCTTAAGTCATCTCTTATAATACGGGACATGGTTCTAGGTGCTCATTTCCCGAGATAAAATCTTTTGCTTTCGGACAAGATTTCTTCGGGTTACCTTACTGCTTAGGCCACTTTTTTCTTACTTCTCTATAACAAACAAGAAATTCTCATTCTACATATTAATAGACCGGTACACAAACATTTGACTAATACCAGGTGTGTGGAGTTTTAAAAATTGCATTTGGCTCCATACCTACTTCATGTAATGCAATCACAGCCTGAAGACAAAAAAGTATTTCGTAATCATTCGAACTGTTAAGGCTAGACAAGCGCCGCCAATCAGTAGTAGGTCCCTCCGAAAAAAGAAAATGCAATCACAGCGATTCTTTTCTATTTATCGCCCCATTTTAACATCGCAGAATATTGTACAATGTATTTGCGCATTTACAATGTATTTTTATGTAAAATGAGAAACACAATGAATAATCGAATAGAAATGGCAGATTCCTAACTCAAATGTAATGTTTTTTATTTCTAATTGTAACGGTATTTATGGCCAAACTACAGAATAAATGCCGGGTCTTAAACATCCTTTGTTACATAGTAAAAGCCAAAAAAATGTGTCTGCACGGATAAAATTATCTAAAGACACATGTGCTACGGTAAATTTAGTTCTTTTGTTATTAGGCATCTCTGTCATCATCTTGCCACACAGGCTTACCCCAGGCAATTTCTCGCGCAGTGCCTGTCTCTCTGCGCTGAGGACAGCCAAGTCGCGGGCGCCAGCAGGCACGCGGCGGTCGCACAGCAACGGTGCAGCGGCAGCGGCGGCGGCTGCGAGCGCCTCGGCGTCCGCGTGGCAGCTGTCACGCAACGAGCCCGCCAGCGCACCCCACAGCCGGCGCGCCGCGCCCTCCAACTCACGCCGCAGACCCCATGGGCTTACCGTGATCCAATACACTTTCTCATCCTCGCTATAAACAGAGCACGGTCGCTACTGAATGCACTAAACATACCGTTCTATTACATACTTGTATGTGTTGATGGGTTACGTCAGGATGACATATGGTTGGCCGTGTCGATACCAATAGAATTAAGATTGAGAGAGAGAGAGAGAGAGAGAGAGAGATATAATTTACCCACAATTAAATTAACAATAACATTTTCAAAAGTCTCCCAACTTCATAACTGGACATCCTTTTTAATTTCAAGCGGACTGTCTTCAGCTCATTCAGTAGTGACACAAAACACAAATAACAGATACTATAACCTAACAAGTGACACACAAGTACAGACAACGCAAACGCCATTTTTTTTCTTTTTCCTGTGTTTTTGACAACACAAAAGAAAAGAACAAAACGAACTAAACACAGAACAATAAGGACTTATATGGCCCCATTAACAACAACCAATATGAAAGCCAACTTCCTGGAGGAATACAAGAAAATACAATAGAATAGAATTGTTAGCACCTTGGTATTAAGAAAAAGAACAGAAACAAACTAAATGATAGAAATTCAAACGTTTTCTACCAAATACGTCGGATACATTATAAGATCATATGTAGTTCAGTGGGTTTACAATGGTAAAACCTGTTGTACTTAATACGTTATTTATCTATTGAAGTTGTCGTTATATAGCTTGGAGTTGTCAACTTTACCAGTCCATTGTTGGATAAGGACTTCTATCTAACGCCAAGAATACCAATTTTTGCCAGTAACTGAAAGAAACGGAAAGGGACACCCCGATCAAACGAACTTCCTTACAATTAATATTAACCAAACAAAAAAAATACATTGTTCGAAGCAAAATAGAAAGATGAAACGAAAATAAATGTCTTGCTTTCTATGAGAGAGAGGGGGGAGAGCGAGAGAGAGAGAGCGAGAGAGAGAGAGCGAGAGAGAGAGAGCGAGAGAGAGAGAGAGAGAGAGAGACGTGCGCACATGACACGGCTTACTAGGTTTACTATGGCACGGCTTACTAGGTACACTGTATCAAAAAGAATCGTGACAACTTTCCGTAATTCTGGTTTTTTTTCGTCTAGCGTCCTTCGCAACTCGCGATAATGCACCTCGTTCCATTCGTTCGATAATATCGAACTTGAAAAATAAAAATATGTAGATCATTTAGCATTATTTTTATGATGTTTTTGTTCACAAGTAATATTGTGAAGTTCGTGAACGAACTGGTTCGCAAGAGCGATCTTATGAACGGACTGCGCAATCTTGTTCGCAGATCCCTCCCTCCTTAGTTGTACGTTTGACGGCGCTTGGCTTGATATTATATGACATTACTGTTAAACTAGAAATAACTATGTTTTTTAGAATAAGAAAATGTATAAATTTATTTTAATATGGGTCCTGCCCCCATTACTAGTTTTTTGTGCCATATCATTATTAGCACTACTAAATATTGCCCTATTTAGTAGATAAATACAAATTAATATGTACTAATTACAAATGTTAAAAGTCGATTATTTACAAACAAGTATTGTCATTTATTTTTACTTAAATAATTTGTTCATCAACGCAAGCTTGAAGCTTGCTTGCCTGTCTTGCTATTTGTCAAGTAAGTCACTCACGGCTTGAGGTAATGAACTAACGAAGTAAAAGATCGGACTAGTTCTTTAAAGAGCTGCGAACTAACATGAATGCTCCCGGTCGTGAATTATAATACCCAAGGCGTGATATCCTAAGCAATTGCCTGAATTGGTTATGAGCTAATCCACTGTTATCTCATTATTCCATTTTACTGACGACAAACTTTTGTTCTATCTTACCACGTCGCTTTGTTGATGTCCATGTTACGGTTCGAGCTGTTAGTGTCAGTCCGGGTAGATGAATAAAGGCGGGTAACGCATTACTACATATTACTATGTCTACTAACCGTGCGGATGTTAATGGGAGTCGGTAGTGACCAAAAGGCTCCGCTTGCCCTGTGTGCTAAAAAATTGTTAACTCACAAGGACATCTTAGCGACTGCCTGCCCGAACGCCTTGCAGGCTTTGAAGTTGTGTTCCCAATGCTCTGCGCGTGTTAGGTGAGTGGCGCACAGCTCGGCCAGGTCGGGCCCACACGCAGCGCTACGCCGAGCCCAGCGTGCGCGCACGCGCTCCAGCGCATTCAGGGCGTCCTCTAGCGCCGCCACCGCCTTGTTGCCCACCCAGCCATGTCTAAAAACACATAAAAGTAAAACATTTTTAACATAACTTATGTTGATGACTTAAGGTTACGCGAATGTTATTCATTACAATAAAATTACTTTTACGGATTTTACGCTTCTGAAACATCGCGCTAGTTAAATAATTAAATAAACCGCGATAAAATCCGTAAAAGTATAGTATAGTTTTATTGTAATAAGTTATGTTGCAATATAAAATAAGTTGATAACTAATTAGTTATGTTATAGGCAACTTGGTATGGAAGCCTGGCTCGCAAGATACATTGCACAAGCTTAGTTTGGATGTCAGTAGTTTATATTAATTACTATAACTGTCACTTCATGGTGCCACTTCATCGGCCATAAGTACCTCCCCGGTCGTGCCAGCCCAATTCGGCTGCATGCATTGTGGAATTATTACCAAATTACTATGTTAGACTGTAATATATTAAAATAATTTTATATAAAAAATACTTGTGTAGTATGGCGGTGTAGAGCATCGTGTTGGCGGCAGCAAGCGGCGGCAGTTGCGCTGGCAGCGACACGAGACGCCGCAGCTGCGCGTACAGCGACGCGCGCACCTCCTCGTCACGCGGCCACACGCACACGCGCCCGCCACTGCCGAACAATTCACATTCAACTCAAACTCCTCTGTTTACAAACGTCGCGATTTCCAAATCTCAATCAAATTATTAACTCGAATACGATATATACTACTCAGAACAAAATAAGGGCCACTAAGATTTTTTGATGTATCATGAAAATAATAAAGACATTAACTTGTTTAACTTATGTAACTACAAAATAATGTTATTGATTATAATATACGCTAACAATTGCTTAAAATGATGATCATGAATTGTTCCTTTTATGTTCACAATAAAATTGGCCATTTTGAATGAAAACATGAACAAAAAAAATCACCGGAAAAAGACAAACTACTGTTCTTGTCACTTTTGTTTCTTCTTTTTAATAACGAGTATGTCCTCCTCTCTTAACAATTACACTCCAGAAGCTTCGAATGCATACTCTGGATTAAATTCCTCACGGTTTCATCTGGAATCTCCTCCCAAGCATCGTTTAAAGCGTCAATCAGCTGCTGTTGGTTGTAGACCCCATGCTCATTCTCTCTAACTCTTCGTTTCATATGGTCCCACAATTGCTAGATCGGATTCAAATACGGACTGTTAGCTGGCCATGGAAATACCTCTAATTCTCCTTCTAGGCCAGTTTGGTTTGATCGAGCTGTGTGTGCACGGGCATTATCTTGCATCAGGATAAATCCAGGCCCCACTCGCTGTGCAAATGCGATCACTTGAGGCCTGATGACGTCCTCGATGTACCGTTCTGGAGTTACGGTACCCGATTTTAAAACGGTGAGCTCGGTTTTACCGTGTAAACTAATCCCACCCCAAACCATTACGTTTTGACCACCGAAACGGTCAACTTCGTGAATGCAGGACTCCGTTCGCCGCGTCGTCTCCACACTCTAACACGCCGACAATCATTAAAAAAAATTACTTTGCACTCGTCTGTAAAAAGCACCTTGCCCCACTGATTAATCTCCCAGTTCAAATACTGACGGGAGAATCTTAATCGGTTTGCACGTTGAACCCTGCTCAGAGGAATTCGAACAACTCGTCGTCTTGTAGTTTGCTGGTCTTCATGCAATCGATTACGTATAGTTTGATCACTGACGCGGGTACCCGTCGTCAGCCGTAGGTGGAGCTGTAACTTACGGGCCGGTACTGTACGATCACGACGAGCACTTAGTTGGCTGTACCGATCCTCATGAGTCGTTGTTATGCGAACTCTACCTGAACCAGGTCTCCTGGCAACACTGCCAGTGTCTTGGAAGCGATTCCATACATTTTGGACAGCTCTTCGAGAAAAACCCAACTGCAAACCCACGTAACGCTGAGAACCTCCTTCTTGAATCATAGTTATGGCTCTGGTTACTGTAATTGTATCCATGAGCCTTCGTACTGGTGGCATGGTTAACGCGAGATGATCAATGAAACAATTAAAATAACCGAAACAAATTAAGAAGACAATCAAAGGAAAACATAAGAATAACATCTAATTATTTTTTCTTAAAATGATGGCCTATACTTTCAAATTAGGAACACGAAGACATAAAATAAAAAAGTATAAAAGAGATCAAACATCAAAAAGTTCGTAATATGAATATAATGCTGCTTATCAGTTACTTTTAGTTTACTGAATTGCACTTAAATGTAAATAAACTAGTGACCCTTATTTTGATTTGAATAGTATAATAATATAATGTCTCCGGAAAACTATTTCTAGGATTTTTCTCGACATCCACGACTATATTATGTTATAATGTATTTTATATAATAGAAGTTATATGTGCTCACCGCAATACTAAGTCCACCTTAAGCGGAGGGAAATGTGTATGTAGGGAGAGAAGCGCCTTTATGTACTGACACTCCATAGCCTTGTATATCTGCATGTCCCAGTGCGACCGCCACATCTCCGTGTTCTTGTATCCCTTGATCTCGACCTGTAAATGTTACATACAATTTAACTATAATGATAACTTTCTTGCTTCCCATGATAATGGAATCGTTAATTAAGTGCGTCACGTCTTCGCAACCGGCACGTTTGTATGAGGAGATTAATGAATGTGAATGAGGCAGGGCATGTGTGTAAGGATCGAAATGTGACGCACTCCGTTCACACTGTCTAGCCCATTAGGAAGCGGAGATGAAGATGAGTTGTTGTAATCAACTGCCACTTCTCCTGCGATACTTAAAGTTCACGGTTTGCCTTTTAATACTGGCGGTCCTGTAGGGTTTTCGTCAGAGTCGCTCGGCTGGACATGTTTTAAGCACCGGTAGGCGTATCCCTGCACTATACCCACTGTGATAATGTTTTTCTTAATAATAAAGGGGGGAGCAAACGAATAGTTTGAGTCATCGAATGAGTACCGACACTCATTGAAAGGTGACTAATTGTAATATACGCCTACTAAGCACTCCTCTCTAATGGCCTACTGGAAACGCATTAGACGCACAAAATGCAGCAGCATTGCTGTGTCCCTTTGCGCCGGTATCGTGTGAACATGGGGTGAGATGAGCCTACCCAGTCGTAACGCCAAATTAGGCCGCAATTGAGCATGGCACTATCTCATACAGAATAGGAAACCCGCCGGCTATATTACACATCACCGTACCTGCTCGATGACATCTCTTATATCTTTGATCCCTTTCTTCCACAGTCCCTGCTGCGCCAGCAGCTCCGTGTCCATTAGCTGCGCCACGATGTTCCTAATTGCTATGTGCCGCCCCGTCAGGTACGTGTTCTAAAATTGATAAAAACATCATATCCTCATATCCATCAAAGGCTTCTATAGACTACCGATGCCCATAAACATACGCACAACCAAAGGTTCATTGTTGGCGATACACATCTGCCGTCCGTATTATGCCGTATAATGTATTGTTAAGAAAGTCTGATGTACAAGCACGGCTCACCAGAGAGTCGTCCACGGCTTTCTACGAATAATCACTTATACAGCTTCAATAGGTGCTGTACGCGGGTCTAAACTTATTTGAATTGCTGTTTGCGCGCATATCCAGCATCCACATACAAATATAAATTTTAAAGCAATTAAATAAATAGATAAAGACATTTTATATAGATTTGAGCAAGAAGCCCCTATATATTTAAGGCAGCCTCCATCTTACATTTATAGGCGCTTCTGCCGCTACGGACTCCCGGAGAGGAGACAAGTGGGCAGGCGCACACGCGCCAGGACATCGTTTCACAGACGCTGATTGGACCGTACGCGACCCGCTACTCCGTTACGTACGGGACGCCCAAACAGCTGTAGGAAATATAAGAAGATAACAGCTTTACCTGTGTTTCCAATTTGAGCACCATATCTTTTAGCTTGTTGGTGTAATTAGCCAGCTGTTCGTCGTCGCTCCAGTAGACAGGTTTCTGGTCCTGCACCACAGCCGACAGGTCCAGGGCTGCCTGCAGCATCATGGGGCGGGTGGACGGTACCATGCGCTCGCTCAAAGTGTTATGAAATGACGCAACCTGTAGGAAGAGGTAGTGCCATGCTGCATAGGAAGAGGCGGTGGCATGCATAGTGCATGACAATACATCCTCCTATGCAACGTAATTGGGCTGGCACGACTCGCGTAGTATCTCTCCCGCTACTCGTGCGGTTTGTGAGCAGCCGGTGACCCATTGGGGGCGGAAGGACGGCAACGCATCAGCATAGTCGCTATGTTGATGTTCATGGGCGTTGGTAGTCGTAAAAGGTCCGATTTCTTGTTTACCTCACTATTCTATTAAAAAAAGTAAGAAAAAGGTATATAAAACTAAAAATAGGAGCAATACGAGTACTTCGTAAGAGGTAGTACCATTGTACATCGGGCATATAAGTCCGGGTAGAAGTTATAGAGTCAAATATATATAAAAAAATAAAAACAGACCCTTTTATACGCGACGTAATATGGTGGTTTTTTTTCCTTCTATTCTTATGATTCCTTACTGTATTTAAATAAACCAATGCAGTGGACATTTTAAATGAAAAGTTGTTTAAATAACTCGTCAAAATATGGAACAGAACTTGAAGCAATTTAGCACCATCTTGTATCTCAAATTATAGCGCTGTAACAGCATACACTAAGAATATAATAGTAAAGCATTTTTTTCGCATTACGTTTCAAATTGTGCGGTGTAATACACTAAAATCACTTTTCTAATAAGTGTATAGACATTCATGTCTTGAATTTAAAATGACATTACAAACGCAATACCATTATTAGATTCGTAACATCTTATAATTCTTCTTGAGTGACGCACAGACTGACAAGAAAGTGGTCCTATAAGAGTTTTGTTTTCTGGGTGTTCCTAAATACTAACCTGCTGCAAGGCTCGTGCATGCGGTAGTGCAGCCGCTAGCGCAGCAAGCGCGCGCGCCGCGGTGGGCGGTACCGGAGTGAGCCCGGACAGCGCGCGAGCCTCTGCTAGCCACGCCTCCAACCGTGGGTTGAAGTTCACTTGCAGCAGCCCACTAGCACTGCTGAACTCTACCACGGGCTTTTCTAGCGACAGACTTAGCGACCCCGATTTAACTTGCGCCTAAACAACATATTTTTCCAAATAATTAATAGACGCTTGTAGCCGCGACAATGTGCTATGAGTACGTGAGTGCTCCAGTGACTTTTGATCACTAACTTGTATACCGTGTCACTCACCAGATGTATTTATAAGAAATAATTCAATATAATATGTAAGTTCATAAATAAAATTAACAACTTCTAGTGTCCAAACAAACCTGCAACTCTCTGGACCACTCTTCAAGAGTTTGGGTGTACATATTTTGAAGATCTTTTAGCACAGCAAAAGTGAGGCTTAGTAACTCAGAACTCTTCTCAAATTCACTGAGATAATTTTCAGTGCATGTCTTTATATCTTTAACCTAAAAAAATATAAACTTTATTAATTTCATAGGAGGTAGTGCAAAGCTGCATTGCATCCCAATAGGGCTGACACGAGCGGGGAGGTACCTCTCGGACATACGACACAGCCACATAAAAGTGATGGCTATACTGTCGCATTTCGTCTCACAGCACGCGACGCACTAGCGGCGACACGACGGGTTCCGTGCACGTGGCCGCGTCCACCTCAGCCCGCAGCATTCTTACGCTCGCCAACAGGACCGACAAATATCTCACATGTACCTTGTGCTCGGCTCGCTTGGCCCACTGCACGCGGCGCACGACTGGCGACACGTCAGGCGGCGTGCACGAGCGCAAATCAGGCGAGTCTAACTCGGCCCGCATAGCCCGCACGCTCGCCTGCAGGCCCGACACGAAACCCTCCAGCTCGCTCGCAAGTGCGCTCTTAATTACGGGTCTACTGATCAGCGTCTTGTAGCGCTGAAACTCGTATAGTGTCTGCAAATAATTTGTTGTATATTTGTCAGCAAACCGAAGCAAAATCTTTGTCTTTTGTATGTTTTTGGAAGTGAAACTTACGTGTAGTCGCTCTAATCAGCGAGACTTAATTTGAGTATAACGTATATTCTCATTCAGTGTACTGATACTGAGATGAAGGAATAGTTCAAAGCCACCTTGTGAATAAAACATTATGTCTACATATTATAAATATGACTAGAATACAGTCATTATATACTGCTGTAAAACACTACCTATCTAATAAGTACTGTTTGCGTTAATCGGAACAACTAAAATTATAATTTTTAAAATATAATGACATCAGGACATCTATCATCTCAGTGTACCCGTGACCACGGTTGCCGTAAAGGTTCTGAAACGTCGGGCTAGTTAAATAATTAAATAAACTGCGATAAAATCCGTAAAAGTAGTTTTAACCTAGATGTACCTACCTGATCTGTCGACGAGTTACGCATTCTCGGTTTGAGTTTCTCGGCTACATTTATCTCCGCCTGCCTGAGGTTGGCCGAGAATTTTAAGATGGCGCTCTCCCATTGGTGGTTAGCTCCGTTGACGATCCACACGTTTATATCTTTAAATAGGTACAAATATTTGATTTTAATAAGTAAACTGGTCACATCTGTCGTAAGCAGCCGATGGGGAAGATGAGTTAGGGAGGGGGATCTAGGTAGGACAACTTACGAAAAGTGACTGGCAGCGGTTGAAGACCGAACTCTAGACGTGCTATTTGGGAGCACTATGTCCAGCAGTAGACGAAAAAATGTTTATAGTGATTGTTTAAAGTTTTATTTAAATCTTAAAATCAAAAGCAGAAATTATACCTGTGCAAAAGATGTTATTCATCTGGGTACAAATTACTATGCAACCGCGAAACGGTGACGTGGGAGTTAAGAAGTATCATGATCTAAATTATATATAGCAGTTTTGGTGGACACATGGCGTAACCATTACTGACACTGACAACAAAATGATTGACTGTGCCAGTAAAATTAATATATTGTGGGGGGCGCCGGATGAATGGGTGCGGCGACCCCCCTCTCGATGGGTGTAAGGACTGCTATGGTGGGCTGAACGCACGCGGTATCCCACGTTGAGCCGATCTCAGCTATTTTACACTAAATTGTACGTCACACACTGAGACTATCTCACTGAATGTTTCGAACGGAGATGATATATGAGAAATGTGAATATTAAAATAAGATGTTTTGAGATTAGTAAATGCGCGCGCGCGGCCGGCTGGTACCTTCGGAAACGTTTTTTTGTTTCCTGCGCGCTGCTATCGACGGGCGGAACGTATTCATAGCGACACGGTTAATAGTCTATAGCCTTCCTCGACAAATGTACTTGAGAATTTCTGAATTCGGGCCAATAGTTCCTGAGATTAGCGGGTTCAAACCGACATACAAACTTTTTAGCTTTATGTTATTATTATAGACAATATAGTATAGATAACATAGATAGTATAGAGCCAAAGAAAACATTTGTATTCGTATTAAAACATTTATTATACTCACTTTGGAATGTACTTAAAATGTTGTCTATTCCAAATTCGGACTTTTCCGCGCTGCTCATTAACTTATTAAGCTGGTTGAAAGTAGATCGAATGTCGTATATCTGAAAATCAATAGTCAATAGAGATTGGCTGGGAAATCATGGCAACGGGTCTGCATTCTAGTAGTAGTTTATGTTCTACGCGGTGGCTAGGATCAGACTGCTCGTTGTGCATGTTATAATGACGACCGGCTGGCTCAGTTGGTAACGCGGCGGTAAGTCCGCTTGTTACGCCAGAGGTCGCGGGTTCGAAGCTGCCTTGGTCATGGATGTATATGTATAATAAAAATCTTAAATATATAAAAAAATATATATTTCCTATACTAGACAACTAGTACCTGTAACACAAGTCCTTACGGTACTTAGCACAGGGCTAGGCTGACGTGGTATGATAAGTCCCGGATATTATTATTATTATTAAGTATTTTAAGTAAAAATGGTAAAAAACACAAAATAAAATCAAGAATATGTTGAAATGACCACTGTTTACAAAGAAACCAATTGGTAGATATTAACAGAAATAGTATGTACCATCATTACATAATTAGTATGAGGAAGTTGCATGCTGCATTGCAGCGGAATTAGACCGACACGACAGAGGAAATACCTCTCACTAATACGATGCCGCCATAGAGTTACAACTACGCCGTCGGGTTCGCTGCCGGTAGCCTATTAGAGGTTGGGGTGAGAGAGGGCAACGCATCAGCATACCTACCTATCCCCCCCTATATAACCGCCCCTAGCTATCTGGAGGGG
>JAFELO010000165.1:402624-425118 GCA_017140195.1 Eumaeus atala
TCAGCATACACGGATTTTAATGGGCGTAGGTTGTCTCCAAATGGCCCCTTATTTAAAAAAAACATAGGAAAACATTATAACCACCCCTAGCTATTCAGATACATAGAGAATAATATACAGATACCGATGCACAGCATTTTCTAATAGCTAGTTTCCGAGGCTCTTCATAGAGTCACCGGAAAATATAACATAATCATATTGAAGAATATTACAGCAGGTGTAGGCTTCTTCTGGCCTTTTCGCTGAGGTCAGCCTGTCGCTGGAGGGGTCCTGTTGCCTACAGTTCCGGGACCCTCCACTGATAGCGGCTGAAGGCTCCCGTAGAGGTTTAGTTGGTATCGCTATCCAATGGCCGAGTCCAACATAGGTCTGGGGTCTACCCGGGCTGCCACGTATCATGCGTAAATGCATTCCACTTCGAAACCAAAAAAACAAAGGTGCAGGCTTCTTACTTCCAAGTAACGAGGGTAGATGGCGTTACTTAGCTTACAGCTTTAAAGCTTCATTTTATACGATCGAAGTTTACAGTATACAATAATAATCGTCGAGTTACCATTTAGAGAATAGCTGCTTAAACGCAAATATTTGTATTTAGAAAAGAATAGAAAAGAAATATATTTATTCAGTAATCCTATACTATTGCAGTACAGACAAAGGCAACAAAATAATAATGCCAAAGAACGTACAGATAAAATGATAATAAAAAGTAGTAAAGAAAACCATCCTATAAACGACAAGTTAGCAGCTACGCAGTGCTGTCGTTGAGAGTCTCATACTAGGAAGCCACAAGTTTTAATGTATGGAACGTTATGCCATCTATTTTTTAGATCGTGTAGATTACCACTGTTTATTATATATTATAGTAGCAAAATCGCAAATTATGAAAAATGATTTTGATATTTCAACAACTTAATTGTGGATTTTTATCTTTTTTGTTCGACTGCGCAACGCAGAAGTGGATTATTAAAAGATTCTTAATACTTGTCTCTGGCAAAATGTAGCAACGAAATGCAACGTATGAGGCAGAAAAAGAAGAATACGAAAAAGACTTTCGACATCATGTAAGTACCTAACGTATTTATTGGAATTTTCGATTTTTCTTCGTGCAAGTGTGTTTTTCGGATTTTAGAGCGTTTTGTGGTGATAATTGGCTATTTCTTACAGACTCTGACCTTCTACACACTGGCATATCTACAGACACCGATATATCTTCGCATTTTGGTATGGTTTGATTGTGAAAAGGTAAGTCAGAGTGACTCACCTTTGGACAATCGACGGATTTCCCCGCACTGTGAACACAAGCATGGCGAAATTTCCATTAAATCACGTACTAGCTGCTTTTTCGGGTGTAAGGAAGGTAATAAATGTGTTATAAATTGTCGTATTATAAAATGAAGGACTATTGATTGTTGCATCTAAATTAAATTAATTGATTTAAATTTATATAAACAAGTGGCCATTATATAATAATTGTTATGTAGTATTATAAGACGTTGTCCATTTACTGTAAATGTTAATAAATTATTCACAAGGATCTGTTGGTGCGTTCTTTTTTTGTCCCCGCTCTGCTTGTTTATTGAATGCTTTGTTTACTTAAAACCTATATATTCTTTTCATCCATATTGGCATGGATTCACTAAACAAATCATTAAGCAGATACGTGTGTAGAACGTATACGTGTATATATATATATTAAAGAAACAACGCCATCTATATATATTTATTGTACATATATAGAAACTAATGCCATCTGTTATCTAAGGCATTTAGCAAAAGGATGGCTTAGAGCTTAGTGGCGCATCTATACCAGTATATAAGTATTGTCTATGGTGGGGAGCACCGAAATGGACATCAACAGGCATGCGACGGAGAAATAAGATTCTCGGTAGGTAAGACGGAAGGCAGTGACTATTAGGAATAATCACTATATAATAAATAATGAAATAAAATATATATTCATAATAATGATCTTCTTTTTTTTTACAACATGATAAATATAAAAAATAGCTATAATTATCATATTCACATTACATCAAGGATTAAGTGTCATTAAAAAAAATACAAAAGGAGTAATAAGAAATCTCAGGGTACTGGTACTGCACTGGAATAGTCTGCCACTATTATTATCGTCATTAAAATAAAGTACGTGACACAGGCGTGAATTAATTTATAAAATACATAAATATGTTGTGAGTTATTACCAATAGATAGGTTGGATTTGTGTAACAAATACGTCTTATATTTATTTTTAAAATTATTTATTATATTTAGCGATCGTTAGAGGCCGCGGTAAATTATTCCAACACCTAGTGGCCGAATATCTAAAACTACCCCGAAATGCTGCAGTTCCGTGAAGTTGAGTAATGAGCAAGTACGCAGATCCTCTCGTAACGTGAGTAAGCTGCTTATCGCAGGCCCACTGAAGTTTGTCGAATAGGTATGGTGGTGTTCGATATCTAATGATGCCAAAGAGCAGGGTGGAAAAATGAAGTTGCCTTCTCTGATCCATTCCAAGAATCATGGCGTTGTTGAGGAAGGGGGTAACATGTTCACGTGGAGGGACATCGAAGCAGTAATAATTTATTTAAATAAAATAAAAAAACACTTAATCTACCTCCGTAAGCCTTCCTTCAAAGTTGACGCAGAACAAGGGGACGAAGGAGTTCCCCTTCCATGCGTGAAGCGCGTAGTTAGGCCAGTAGGTTTCCGTTAGGGACTTGCAACCGCTTATCCAAGTCTGAACGACGTTGAGCGCGTGTGACAACTGCGCTAATATTCTGTCGTCTTCAACTCCATGGTGGACCACCCAAATGTTAAGTTCAGATACTGCTTTTTGGATCGTAACGCAGATCACTTGACCTGAAAAAATAATTTAAGAAATCAGTCCACGATTGATAGTGTAACTTCGAAGACATACATGAAATATAATAATGTTGCCCTAGCCGAAATTCGGCCACAGCCGCCGTCTCAACTGAGAAGAGCCATCTGCGCGGGACATATTATAGTGCATAATTGTTTGCGCTGACACAAGAGCACTTGCTGTTCCTTCACTCTAATAATCCATTAGGACGGCAATCCGACACGACCGGAGGGAAATCAGGCAGGCGCAGGACCGACCGCTCGTGCTCTCTGAGGCACGGGGGTGTAACACCGCCAACTTCCTTACCCGGGACAGTTATTAGAATTTTAAAAATCCTAATAGCACTTTTCTATGGTCCGACCCAGGATTCGAAACCTCAAGTCTGTGGCTGAACGTGCTTACCACTAGAGCACGTGGCAGTTACATGAACTATAGATATAACCACAGAGCGGCACAAGTTTAATATTTTTAGAAAATCTGCATATAGTTATAATATACTCCACGCGTAATCTCAACGTCCAGGAACACATAAACATGCCGCGTTTTATGCATTTATCCAAAGATTATTAAAAATCTCTCTCAACCACAAGGACGATAACGAGCAAATAAAAACTATTTCTAATATTGCATTAAATAACGGCTATGACAAGCGACTTGTAAATAATATTATACGAACCAGCAATAGAAAAATAGTGGAAAAACTTATTTACTCATGCGAGAAAGAATCTCCTTCAAACAGCCAATGGGTTAAAATACCGTAAATGGGTCCGTTATCTCACCGATTCGCAAGAATCTTAGGAAACTGAGAGAAAAGTAGACTTTTATACGACGGGTAGTCTAAAAACATTAATATGCAACAATACAGATGAAATACCAATTGAGGACAGAAGCGGTATTTATTGTTTGATGTGTGGTACGTGTGGAGGAGTACATATCTGCCAAACAAAAATATTTTCATTTTTTGAAGAAAATAATTGAAAAAAGTATATAAAGTTTATTTATTTATTCAAGTGTTAACATGAATTTCCATCAAGAAGTTTTATTATAAATATAACCTACCAACAATATCAAAAACGTGCACCATTCTGTCCTGCGCGTACGTGAGGCCAGCCGTGTACCGCCACACGTCATCCAGTATCCCCGCGATATTTTCCACTGAATCTCTGAGCTCTTCTAGGGAACTCGATCTCAATATTCTGGCAACATTATGAACTATATTATTTTTATTTGTAAATATTAAGAGAGGAAAAGCCATGTAATTTGAGTTACTTTCTTAGGCAGTGATTTTAAGATCTCATAAGCATGTTATAATAAACGTTTAAAATCAGTAGGTCTGCACCAGTTCTGTTGAGGCAACCAATATTTTTTTTGTAATTCTCTAAGTATCTCTGTTTCTAGTATATCTACTGGTCTTACAAGTTGTGGATGTACTAGCACACCTCTGCCTACCTCTTCCAGGATAACAGGTGTGAGGGTCCTTTCTTTTATCTTTGTTTCCATTTTCTTTTCTAGCATTTCCATTATTAAAGTAGAACTCATATCCCAAGTAAATGACAATAAATCAAATAGTTTATTATATAATAGGTATAGTTGCATACTTGATTTCCTCCATGATGTCCTCAAAGAGAACACAAAATGCGGATGAAGCTTCTCTAATGGCTTTATTTGCATCACTCCTCTCGGCCATTGTCTTCCAGTAGCTCGCTTCATCATCAACACTAAGAACAACTGAGAAGTAAACGAAAAAGCTTTCTTAAAGTTTGTTCAACACTGGAAAAATAAAGCGTATGAATGGTGCATTCTCACATGCAGTTGTAACAACCCTCACACAGCAGTGTGTTTCTGTCTATGGATACAGTGGATGTGACATATCAGACAAGCCAACCCACCACTAAACCAAAGGAAGAGTTTCACAACTTAATGATATACATTAATAAAAAGAACTTAATGAGTTTAAAACTTACAATTGTTGTCAAGTTCCTCTTTTTCATGTGCTACAACTCTTAAATTTGACTCCAAATCAGATATATTTTTCTGTAGTTTATTTGAATATAAATCATTTCCCTGAAACATTTTTGAGAAACAAAAGTATCATATTTACATCAAGTGAAGTATAAAAACAAACAATTACTAAATAAAAACATACCATAGCAAGCAGGGGGCTGTAAACTTGTTTCATCATTTGGTACAACGAGAGAGTAGCATTTGTACATAATGTAATCATATTAATATTATTCATAGAGCTTTTGTCTAACAATGCTTGTGGTTTAGTTTTATAGAATATGATAGTTCTTTTTTTGTTACATTGCAACTGAAATTACACAGGAAATTTGAGTACCATTATGATTGAAAATGTTGTTGAAATGTGTTGAAATCTTCTTACACATGAAACAAAGTCCCCAAGTTGTCTGTCTATATCTGGTCAATTTACTCAAAACTTCATGTGATTTTATCCTTTGAATAGAGCAATTCCCAAGAAATGTTTTAGTGTATAATACAGCCTCTGTTATACCTAGCATTTGTATTGCTACTGTTCATATAAATTGAATTATTACTGAGTTTAAATTATAAACCACAGTAATGGATTTTTTTGACCATCTATATATTAATGTAGTAGTTGTTTGTATGCACCATGCCTCACTTGTGTGCTAGTCAAATTTACGTATACATGGTATAATCCCTCTAATCCTATAACTCTGTTTAATCCAATTGTTCTCACTCACGACTTTATAAAAATCTACAATTTTCATACAGTTTCATCCATAGATTATCTTTAGTATTTAAGTTTTTTTATAGAACAGGGAGCGAACGAGAAATTGGAGCATTTTTACAACTGAAGACGCCCATAAACATCCACATAATTACTATGCCAATGCGTTGACCTCCCCCACCCCCCTCGCCAATGGCCCCCCAGCTACTCGAAAACCTCACACAACAAAGATTTCACTTCACGGCGTTATTATGTAAGCGAGAGGTACCTCCCCTGTCGTGCCAGCCCAATTCCGCTGCAATGTAGCATGGCACTCCCTCATACTAAATAAAATAATTGATAATTTGAGGTAATAAGTCTCTGTTAACCATGGGCGAAGTAGAGGGAGGCCGCTAATTATACATAAATAAACATAAACTCCACACATATAGATCTTTTCTCGTAATACGAGCTTTTTGGAATTTTAAGCAAGGTTATTAATAAATAAGGGGGTTAAAGCTACTGAATAGTGTTAAATATCCCTAAGTAATTGTCCAGTCCCGACAACAGAATTAACATATTACTTACATTAATGAGGAATTCCAATTTATTTTTATCATTTAAAGTGGCTTGCAACATTAATGTTTGAGGATTATGAATGAAGTCATTTAAAAGTTCTTCACTATTTTCGTCAACATCTAAATTACCCGTATCAAACGATAATTCTGAAACAAAAAGTGAGATAACAATAAATAGAACGAATACTTAATTTCTGAACATTAATGATATAATTTTCAATCTGCAGGTACCTGCAGTACTACATACCTAAAACAGATTTGATGAAATCGTATATATAAGACATTTTAAATCTTATTCATATAGATTTTTATATTTTATATTTGATACAGATTAGAATATTGATTTTGGGTCTTATTTATATTTTTACCCCTTTGTCTTCTCATTTGAGTCAATTTAATCATGGGTCATGGACCAACATAGAAGTTTAAAGTTAGCAAGTTCATATTTGTTATGACAACGGTTACCATGGCAACTAGTGATGACAACTTTTTTTCATTATTGTTATTATTATACGTCCTCAAGGCAGGCTAAGGTCATATGATCATGACGCCTCGCCTTTGGTATTTTATTTTTCTTTGCTTTATAAAATCTATGTATTTAGTTAATTAAACTTTTAATCTCATCGCTTCTGTTTCATTTTTTACACTTCATTACGATTCCAGTTCTAAGTCTTCAATTTTAAATTAATACCTATTCCAATCCAGGACATACTATGTAATTACGCCAATTTCTTTTTATTTTCCCTTGTAAAATTCATGAAATAAAAGTGTAAAGAACTACAAAATTCGGGAATATATATCATATTAACTTTATAATACACCGACAATACATACAACGTATTTTTCGATTGGATAGTACGTATCTATGCGTAGTAGAAGGACATGAACAGTGCGGGACTAGTTCAACATAAATGTTCAATACCTCATCCATCAATATAAGGAGCTGAGGGCGAAAGGTGAACACTCAGAAAGAATGTTAGCAATGCAAGCATACAGCAAACTTTTTTTGAAGAAATCCGAAAGAAGCTCATTTAGCCAAAAAAAAAAGCGACAACGGACATATGCAGTCGTCAAGGTTGCAGTTGCAGTTGCCAAACTCCATGAATTGCTGTTTGAATTTTTACCGTATCCCCCTATTCCCCAGATCTGGCCCCGTGCAACTTCCACTTATTCCCGAATCTCAAGAAATGGCTAGGTGACCGAAGATCTTAGAGGACTATTTCTGCCAAAAACATGTAATTTTGATTTTAAAGAATTTATGTTAAGGTTTAAATAGGAAGATTACCGACTCAAATTATCTAACATAAAGTTAATGTTACCTATAAAATTGTTCACGTTTTCTTCTGCTGTGTATACTACAGGGAATTTGCATTTTTTTAACTTTAAAACCTAATATCAAATTTAGTCTACGAGTGTACAGAATGAAGATGAATGGTGGCAAAATACCATCTTGTCAGACCCCAACATATGCAAACCTTGGACTATATAGGCCACCATTACACAAATACATGTCTTTCAGTCAAGAATCTACCTGTCCAGTCAAAAAGTTTCGTGGTAACACAAGAGAAAGTAGTTCAGAGAGCATATCTATATTTACACTATTAAAGCACCTGTAACATCAAAAAACACTGAAACTAAAGAATTACGATCAACAAAGGTGTTTGAACATTTATGTGTAACTGACAAATACCCTCCTGAGCAGACTTTCCTCATCTAAATCCAAATTATATGACGGTAAAATATTATTTTGCTTTACAAAAAAACTTTAATTTCTACTTCAAAAGTTGCTGAAATATTTTACGAAAGCATGAATTACTAGCAATAGGTCTAAAGGAATCGTTTTCAGGCCGATACTTGCCCAGTTTCAAAAGGGGTCACACATACAGTCAGTTTTCCAACAGACAGTATGTCATTAATTTCCCGAAAATAGAAAATTTTAAAATATTGTTAAGGCTTTCTCACTTAGACTTCTTTAACATTATGTATGGAACACCATCAAGCCCAAAAGCATTATATTTTCTTCATGTAATGACGCACCATAATTCTTTAATATTAAGAATATAAGTATTATTAACAATCTAATATAATCTAATGGAATATGTGGATTATTAGATACATAGTCTGGTGTGTACTCTTTAAGAAATTTATGAATCCACCTATCATCATTACATTTACCAGAGACAAATGTTCTATTAGACTCACACATATTATTCCATATAACAGAAATAGGTGTACAACAATGAAAAGAATTATACAAAGCTATCCAACTGTTCCTCCTCTCTACTTTTAAGGTAAGATTCTTCAAAGCTTGTAGTCTTTTAAATTCTATGTACGTAGTTTTCTGAAGGATTGTTTTTGAAATTAATGCTAATTTGGATTTTTTTAACTGCTTCAAAACATTTATCATTCCACCAGTGCAATGGAGGTCTATTAGTCATACTTCTATTGACAAAAAATATTTGATTGAGAACACCGAGAAGAAGGAATAGAGGATACAACTGGACAAAAAAGACATTTTATAAACAAATAATAAGTCTGTAAAGGAGTAAAACATTATGCACAAAACTCAGATAAAAGATGTTCAACTTCACTTTGATACACCTACCAATTAACCAAACGAAAATTTGGAAAAGTTGTAACATGTGTCAAACAATATTCATCAATAGAAATTTCATTTATCACAACATTTATCATGACAGGAAGGTGATAACTGCCAAGAGGGTCATTGTGAATAGACCATTCACCATTGACAAAGAGCCAACCACACACACAAGTATAGTGCATCTTGACGCCAGGTCAGGGAACCAACAGTTGTTGGTTGTCCATTATTAAGAAGAACCAGATTATTGTCATCAATTACTTCTAAAACGTCTCTACCATCGGGAGATGTAGAGTTGCACCCCCAAGAGATGTAATGAGCATTAAAATCACCAGCAAAAACCATAGGACTGGTAATAGATTTTATTATAGAATCAAATTATTGGATTGTATTTAATCAGACTATAAAGGCCAACAATAATTTTTCCTTTAAAAATATAGAAATGTATTGATGTGTAACATTTTGCATTGAATTATCAAATCTTGTATATATTCTTGTATAAGCAATACTGTTATGAATTAACATTGCCACAACCATTTTGTTTGTTTCCTGTATAATGTCTTTCTTTTATTATTACCCTTTTATATCAAAATTTTGCATAGCCTTCTTCTACCACTGGCTGTGAGAAGAGTTTTGATTATATTTTCCAAATTAAGAAGAATCTTTGTATCCTGTATTTTGCGTAAGTTTTGCAACGCTTTGTATTGTTCGAAAGGGATATTCAATTTTGGCATGTAGCTTCGTCTTAAAACTGACGATATATTCTGCCTTATGGCCTCCGAATATTCCTTCTTAACATTATTTTTGTACAGGCAATCTACATTAGAAATAATTGCTTCAAAAGGGAATTTTCGAAGCGTCACAAAATTTAAACCCAATTCCAAAACCTTCGTAATTTTCGCCAGTTAGGTTCGCCAGTATATCGCAAGCATGTAGTCGCAGATATCTTTATGGAGGACTTTGAGGAGGTTGCCCTTCGAACTTCACCTATAACACCAAGGTTCTACAAGAGGTATGTTGATGATACTTTCACAATTTTACCTAATGATCAAGTAACCATATTCCTTAACCATCTAAATAGTATAAATTCCAAAATACAATTTACAATGGAGTTAAAGGCAAATAATTATTTAGCTTTCTTAGATGTTTTGATCATCCGTAATCCCAACAACACATTCAGTTATACGGTGTATAGAAAACACACCCATACTGATCGGTATCTAAACGGCAATTCTCATCACCATCCAACACAGTTGTCTACCGTGGGTAATTCTTTGTTTCAGAGAGCACGAGGCATCTGTGACCAGCAACTGGATCGGTATCCAGGTGTTGCTCCAACATGTGAAGCAAGTTCTGCGAGACAACAAGCTTCGGGTTCCCCGTCTGCTCCACAGAAGCCGAGTGAAACCAGACACTGTCGAGAGCTCACATGCTATATTACCATACTTAAAAGGGGTGACTGATAAAATTGGCTATATTCTCAAGCGAGCTTCAATCAAAACCAATTTTAAGCCGCCAAAGAAGATTAGTCAGTTCTCACCATCAGTGAAATGCCATATCCCTCTACAAGATGCAGGAGTGTACAAGCTTGATTGTGATTGTGGACTCTCCTATATAGGGCAAACTAAAAGATCTATAAAAACTCGCGTTAAAGAACATATAGCCGATATGAAACACCGACGTGTTACAAAATCTGCTGTCTGTGAGCATGCTGAAGTTGGCCCCTGCCATTACATTAGATTTGATGAACCGCAAATCCTCACTAGGGAACACCGATTCCTTCCAAGGATGATCCGTGAGGCTATTGAAATCAAAAAACATCCAAATTTCAATAGAGAAGATGGCTGGGTTCTTCCCTCTGCTTGGGATCTAGTGGTGAACATAATCAAATCAAAAAGTAAACATAACACCTCAACACAGCAAGATATAATAAGTACCGTTTGCGTTAATCAGAACAATTAAAATTATAATTCTTCGGGTACTTTTAAAAACTTGGTACATCAGGACATATGTCATCTCAGTCCACCCGTGATCATGGTTGCTGTAAAGCTTCTGAAACGTCGGGCTACATAAATAATTTAATAAACCGCGGTAAAATCCGTGAAAGTAGTTTTATTGTAATGTCTAACATTCGCGTAAACTTAAGACATCAAACTTGGCAGTTGCATATTGTAAATCAATATTGGGTAAATTATTTTTCATTGAACAAACCATATTCGGCAGTTCGAGATTTTATTTCATTTTCTTCAATTTTGTTTTTTTTATTGGGCACTCATTTGCAGTGGCAATGTGATTGCCGCCACAATTAAAACATTTTGCATTACCTAAGTTTATAAGAGTTGTAGTATTACTTCCTGTGCACACAGAGCACTTATGTAACTTAAGTTAATGTAATGTTTAAAGTATATGTTAGTAAATACTTCTTATTTGCGGGTTTCACACCTTTTTGCCGCTAACAAGATGGTGTCACTACTCTAGAAAGCTTGTGAAAACGTTACTTGTGAAAATTTCAATAATGTCATAGAAATAGTAAGAAGCGACTGCGTCACGACTGTGATCGTGACGTCCACGTCGACACACTACTGGACGAAAGTTTTATTTTATGTCCTATGATCGGAATCGGATGAGTCATCCTGTACGGCGATCGAGACAGATAGCATATATAAATAATTTAATGTTGTGTTTCATTTGTACACCCTCAAAATATTATTAATTTACCTTACTGAAAATTAGTACTACTACTATTTATTAGCAGTTAATAGATTTTTTTGTAATCGATTAAAGGTTAACCGCAATTGCACTCGATAATCGAATCACAAATATTAATGGGACAAGTCATCTCAATAAAGAGTTACTTTGACTAATGTCACACTACCCATCCTTTGAGAAATGGTGTATAGTGATGCACCTCAGGGTCACTCACTAAAGAGTTAATTTGACTAATGTCTCAGTACCCATCCTATGTGAAATAGAATATAGGGATGCTGGATAGAAAGAAGAGGGATCATCATTGAACCATTTAGGAAGAAAATAAGAGTCCACCCGTGACAATGGTTGCTGTATAGCTTCTGAAACGTAGGGCTTGTTAAATAAATAAACTGTGATATAATCCGTAAAAGTAGTTTTATTGTAACGAGTAACATTCGCATAAACTTACGACATCTATATAGGAAAATAAACACTCAGAAAGTTCCCAGCAAAATATAGGTGTAAAAAATTTCTAAATTTGCTTTAGAATGGAACTGTAGGGATCATATTTTCTGCCATAGGTGTGCAGAAGATTAAAAATGGTGGGGCTGGATATTTAATAGTGAAGTGAAATGCATTACTATCTTTGCCTATATGTTCTCGCAATAAGACAAAATAACCCACATTTGCTTTTTCCTTAGACTTAGACGGATCCGTTTTAGATTGGTTTCCCTACTCTATTTACGTTATTTGTATGTTCTACGCCTTTTGTACTTTTTTCAGATATTTTTATTTGTCAAAGCTAAAAAGTCAATGTCAACTGTCTGTCAAATCGATAATAAAATTTAAAGCCTAAACTTCTAAACACTTCACTGAAGTAGTAAAACCAACTTTATAAAAATGTTACGACTACGCACTGTCTGTATTCTGTTAAAAAAATATTTTTTTAAGAATGAAATATTCAAATTAATTGATATTGTATCTAATTATTTGAATTCTTTCAGATTGGCAATGCTCTAAGGCAGTTGCAAAAAGCTCCTTTATCAAGCGATACTACAAATACTGTGGACACAACATACTTGGAAATTCCTTTGTATGACATTAACAAACCCCAGACATTAGAGACGAGGAAAGCAAGGTATACATTTTTAAAGGTGTATTAAGAAAAATTGCAAAAAAATGTAAATAAAAAATTTTAATATTAAAATAAAATCACATAATTAGACTGGTAGTAAAATAACTTAAAATTTTTAAAGATTTTATGTTAATTTTGTTATATTTGCTGTCAACTACATCCTGTGACAGATTATATAGCCTTTGTTTTTTCTGTATTTGGTCTGAGTGAAGAACATCAAAATGTATAAGCCAGTTTCATTCCTTCTCACATGCTTTGCTTGTCTACCTGCAATGCGAATATGTATCTGCTGTACTAACAGTAGTCTAATTTTCTCATCTGCTAGACTGGGAAAACAATTTTTTTGGGCAAATTTCTTTGGGCATAAATCCTAATGTATCTACTTTTATAGAATCAGAAGGCAAATAAGCAAGCTCTCAGAGGTAGTGCCATGCTGCATTGCAAAATTGATAAATATTTAACTTCCACAATATGATGAGGGTATTATTAGAAATTCTCACTTTGAAACTTACAGATTGTTGTACCAGTCGCGTAAACGTGGAATGTTAGAAAATGACCTGTTGTTAAGCACTTTTGTCAAGAAACACCTGGATAGTTTCAATGAGAACCAGACAATGATGTATGACCGGCTTATTAACTCGCCATGTAGTGATTGGGATATTTACTACTGGATTGTAGAAAAACAACCTACACCAGAAGAGTTTGATAATGAAGTAATGGATCTGTTAAAAAAGCATGCTAAGAATGAAAATAAGATTGCACTCTTCCAACCTCCTTTGAACTAGTAAAAATGTGAACCATTTTAACACTTTGTTGATGAAGCCTGGTACTTAAATATTAGAAATATATAGTTTAGTTATAGTAGGTAAAAGAAGTAAAAGTAGCATATTTGTATCAAGCTGAACAAGATTTTTGCTTTCAAAGATATGCATCATAAAAATATGTACTTTGTACTTATATTAATTTGTAAAAGTTAGAAGCTGTTTTTATGTTAATTTATAAATAAAATGTGTTTATTTGACTATTGTGTAATGTAAAATATATAGTACTAGCTGGTCTAAAAGGTTCTATCTTGCTTCTTCTCTACTATCAAGTTTTCTTGTCATTTGATGTATTTACAGATTAAACTTCTGTATCCTACAGACACCAAACTGACCTGCTTAGACGTCTTTGCATTACACTTCGGTGATATCAAATGCACAAGTGTTGTGTTGGACGTGTGCTGTTTAAACTAAGGTATTTCTATATGTATCGTAGTTGTATAACACAAATAGCCACCTAACATTATGGGCTAACAGTTAGCCAGATGGTCATTGCGAGATGTTCTTAAATGTGGGAGCTGACTTAAATACTCAAATAGGCTAAAACCAAATTGATTTTTTTTTTATTTTAGGCAGTGACACAGATCAATACAATTATATAGAAAATAATGTTTCTGAGTTGTTGAGGCGGGAGCTATACAACAATCAACGCCATTGTTGTGTTTAGTCCAACTCCTAGTATTATGCGTAAGCATTGATATTGTGTTTTATCTACTTTTCCTAGAGAAACTAAAAAAATGAGGTTGTTTTATATGTGTAGCAATACATGGTTCCAAGAGAAAACAACCATAATCAATTACGCCTCGGACAATGGCATTGTAAATTGATTTCTGAGATAATGGATGAGCCCCCCCCCCCACCAAACATCCGAAAGGCATCTAAGAATGTTAATATTGGACTGGCACTTTTGGACAATGTGATTGATGTGTGGAGACTATTTAGTTCCTAAGAAGAAGTGGAAAATAGTTCCTAAGAATTTCACCTTATTTCTGATTGGAATTGGATGGTCCTGGAACACTATGTCAATATGAGGGATAATTCTTCTTCTGTAAATATTACTACCGAGCTTTTAGGAGGAGAAAGCGACACCATGAGATGTAAGCCACTGTTCTAGGTAAAATAGAGCTTGATTTATGTTATTTTGAAGAATGCCAATGTTTGAAGATGTTGAATATATGATGACGTCATCGGCATACTGTAGAGTGTTGCGAAAGGGAGTAAAGTGTAAAGGTTATTATAATTGGTACAACTCTACTGGTAAGGCAGTGTATAGACAGAAAACTCTGGATGGAAGAACCTGACAATTAAATATCAATACAACTGAGCCAGTTGGGATCCAAACAGTATTACCATCAATTGAGGACTTTCGGTTAAGACGTCTAGCCTTTAGAATGTATCCGCAACCATCTGGGACATTAGTACTACTAACAAATTCGTCCATGGACATCTCTGTGGGAACATTTCGAACGACACCCATACGAGTAACATTATGATTGGGTACAGTGGCAGTGAACTTGTTTGATAGTAAAAGAGGATTAGAGAGAAACTCATTGGCAGATTTTGGGGACGAAAATTCCACACTAATCCTGTTTCTACCAACCTTAGCTACTCCGTCCTTTTTAATACATTGAACTGGAGAGTTTGTCATAACTTGGACTGAATTTAATGGGATTTATAAAAGCACCGGGAGAAGGATGATTTTCTGAGTGGGAAACATGTACAATAAACAGTCCTATATCTGCATCTGTATACTTCTTGGACTCTAATAAGCTTGGGTGATTGTACACCTGTTGTACAGGTGCAGAAGGAGGAAGAATCCTTATAGGCAGAGGAGCCTGAACCTCATCAATGGCATGTGGCCGTTTGGTACTTTGGGATGTATGTTCCATAACCTCTCCCGGCAACAGGCCAAGCGACCAGTCCCCGCAGGAGGCCACAGAGGCAGGATCAGGAGGGTTGAGAATCTTTAACAGGATATTATTAAAGAGACTTATCTTTCACATACAAATACACAAAAAGCAACACAAAAGGCTACACAAAACACTCAAACAAAACAAATGTAAACACCAAGAATCGACAAATTTCGAAGATCAATCACAAACACGTGCTATCATGAACCCTTTCCAAGTCTACTGTATACTATATAGCTATTTTACAACGCGTTCAAAATGATATTCCTGCGAATTGTCCTTGGTACATTCATACCATGTGATGTAAGCCACTGTTCTAGGTAAAATAAAGCTTGATTTATGTTATTTTAAAGGATGCCAATGTTTGAAGATGATGGATATATGACGACGTCATCGGCGTACTGTAGAATGTTGCAAAAGGGAGTAACTGACTGCACAAGATCCGAAGTGTAAATGTTATATAATAAGGGGCTGAGGACTGAGCCTTGAGGAAGACCTTTCCATACACGTCTCGAAGACGAACCTCCATAACGGATCTCTATTGTTCTGTCCATGAGTGAGCTGCAGATGAAATTACACAGTTTTTCTGGAATGTTCAGCTTAAACAATTTGTTTCTGAGCAATGGAAGAACCACGTTATCATATGCAGCTTCTATATACAAGAACACACCACACACAAACACAAATTGGCCAGCACGTCATCACTTTCCACGAACCATTCAAGGCGGGCTTTCATCATGTGTTCCATAATTTTAAATAGGCAAGAGGAAAGAGCAATGGGACGGTAAGAAGAATCTAAATTTGGATCTTTACCAGACTTAAGTATAGGAAGTACTAACTGGTTTTTCCATGAAGGAGGAACATGACCCAATTGAAAAAAAATATTAATAAGATTTAGAAAGAATGATTTTGAATCGGAGTCAGATTTTGTGATAAAGACATAAGGAATGCCATCTAGACCAGGAGAAGTATTTCTAAGGATATCCAAAGAGGAAAGAAGTTCTGACATTGAAAATGGATCATCAAGTATTTTACATGCAGTACTTCGGGACAGTTAATGGATTGATAGAGATCCTTCATACCAAAGGTTTGGGACATTGCTTGGTAAATTTCTTGATAAAAAGGCACGGCGAAATCGTTTAATTTGTCTCCATAGTAAAACTGCAGGGGTACGTGGGCTAATAGAATTACAGAAGGATAACCAACTTAATCTCTTCTTTTTTTAAAAAGCCGCTTTGCCAAGGCTGATATTCTTTTGAAGACAAGGAAATTATCCATTGTCATAAACAAACAATATGTTTCCTCACCTTTTTTCCTTTGGTGAACCATGCCACTACATTCCGCATCCCACCTAGATGGAGAAGGTTTAGATGAGGCATTTTTTTTGAGTGGGTTGCTTTTACCTGCTGAAGACGACAGAAATGAAGTGAAATTATCATAGCAGAACTCTAAATTTCCGATATTAATGTTAGGCAAAGAACTCACACTAGAATCACAATCAGTTGCAAAGATATCCCATTTTGCTTTTGACAGGAGCTACGTTGCCCTACTTTTCTCCTCCCCTCCAATCGCAAGCCACACGGGATACTACAAGGACGCTATCACATTATGGCTCTATCATGTGAGCGACAGGTACCTCCCCGGTCCTACCTGCTCAATTCGGCTGCAATAATGCATGGCACTATCTCTTACTGAGTGGAGTAGTAATAGGTCCCCAACAAGGTTCAAGCTTATTCGTGGCGGTGGGGCTTAGTATCCTGGGGTGATCCCATACACCTTGGGCGAAGCCAATTGGTTGGGGTTGTCCTCTAGTGTGGGACAACCCCTTCTGTGGAGCTGGAGTGGGACCCTTAGGAGAGCTGACTAGCCGTTGAGGTGCCCTGATGATTTGTTTTTCCGGAGCAACTCACCAGATGCGGCACCGAGTTTGGTTTTTATGGGTATTCAGCACTGAAAAGTGCTGCGAGCCCCACACACCACTGAACCCCACCTAGGGCCAATGAGGGCCAATTATAATTTTAGTTATTATAATTCTTCCGGTACTTTTAAAAAGGCCGCTGTGAAGCTTCTGAAACGTCGGGCTAGATAAATAATTAAATAAACCGCGATAAAATCCGTAAAAGTAGTTCTATTGTAATGACTAACATTCGCGTAAATTTAAGACATCAATATTCGTTGAACAGTTACAGATTTTTAAATGGAAAGGCCCAAGAAAACAACAAACCTTATCTAAATGTCAATTATGCCCATGATTCATGGGGGTTTTATCTCTGGTCTGTCATCAGCAACCGGACAACATCCACTTGTGGACATAGCTCTCCCTCATAGAGCGCCACAGGTCACGGTTACGAGCTACTTACTTCCAGCGGCTCTCCGTACTATGACTACCTTATTGGAATTGAAAAGCAAAAGGCAAAATCCCCTCACACACGAGTCGGGCTCGCTGACCTAGAATACCGTACCCAGCTTCAACTACAGCCAAACATAACTATTTAATTTGACTTTCCATATAAATCCACAGCAGATTTTATTTGGATGTTACGACTTCCATAGAAAAAGTTGTTTTCGAGTAAAATACAATTGTTTTTACTAGTGAACTAGTATAGCTAACTTAAGTTTGACACCTTTTCTTTTCAATTCATTATTGTTATGTTGTGTCATGTGTCTCATTGTCTAGTGGTAAGCATGTTGAAAATGGTAACCACAGTCGTGAGGTCCTACCAACCACGGTTCAAGCCTGTAGAGGTGGGGCTCAGTCGCCTGGGGTGAATCCATGCGAAGCCAATTGAACTTGCACCTTGATTAAAGAACAGGACGAGACGCTCTTTGTACCCCTCTTGTAAGAATCGCGCATCATCGCGCCAATCTAACATTAACGATATCGTTCAAGAAAATAGACAACTGCACACGGATCTGGTGAACTTACAGCAAAAAACTCGATAATCTCGACCAACTCTCCCGTAGCTGCAATGTAGAAATACAAAATATTCCCGAGAAAAAGGCCGAAAACTAGAACTATAGAAATAGGCAAAGTAATTGGAGTGATATTCGATCAGTTCATAGGATAGCTATGGGTAAGCCAAGTGACCGCCCCAAAAACATAATTCTTCAACTGGATATTTCCAAAGATATTTCGTCGAGATCGTAATCTATTGTTCACAGGCAAAGAAGGAGGTGGAGGTCTGATGATATTGGTGAGACAAAATATCAACATTTTAAGAAGGTTTTACCTTGAGGCTAATAATGTAGAAGAAATTTACTTACCCTTCCCTTGCCCCTCTGGCACACTCCTCTGCGCATGCTACATACCACCGACATCCAATAATTCAATATATGAAAGTTGTATATACTCACTTCAAGATATATGCATAAACAGTACCTTTTTACACTATACTATAATAGGAGATTTTAATCTCCCTTACCTTAAATGGCTGTCCGATGCACATCCAATCGTTTCTGACACGGATACTTCTAAATTACTAATTTATACCAAGGCCTTTATGAACTTGAATCAATTCAATACCGTTATGAACGAAAAAAGTAGGATGTTAGACCTCGTGTTCACTACTGTTACACACAACGGTAACTTAATGATATTTCTCCTGAGTTTGCTGTTGACAAATCTACAAAATAAAATAATCGAGACATACGTACCCTTGAAGGAAACAAGGTCATTTTTCTACCCAATCTGTTTCTCTAAAAGCTTAACTTTTACACTAAAACGACAAAAGAAAATTTGGTTGCGTTGGAAAACTAAGAGACTGACAATAATGGTGAAACTACTTATTAAAATCTGTTATAGTAAATATATAGAAAGTATTGAAACGGCTATTAAAGATAACATAAAATTCTTCTGGAGATATACGTCTGATTGGAAAGAAACCAATACAGGATACCCAAAAACCTTCGATAATTCAATATGTTTTCGAGATATTTCCAATCAGTTTTCGAGCCAGTAAGTAAGTGGATAATGATTCCCTAATATGTTTGAATCAACTTAGCGTAACTCAGTTAGAGATATAAAAGAAGCTCCAAAAAAATTTAGATCCCAATAAAGGACCTGGTCCTGATAACATACCTCCTATACTTTTGAAAAGAGTTGCTAAAAATCTCTGCGTGCCGCTTGAAATAATATTTAATAATTGCCTTACAAATTATTCCCAACCCGATGGATAAAAGTTTTGAGAGCCCCTTTCTTTGAGGCTCGAAAACTGATTTAGTTAATTATCGACCATCATCAATGATATCCGCGATTCCAAAGAAATTTTGACACTAATTCATAGTAGCATATCATCGACGCTAAAGCATGTTATTATTGTGTAGCGACACGGTTTTGTTGCGGGACGTTCCACTCTGTCAAATCTTTTAGTTGTTAAAAACTACATATTTAATAGTTTAGACAAAAAAGTCCAAGTAGAAGCTATATATACCGATTTCCAAAAAAGCCTTTGACAAAGTGGATCACCTTCTTCTAAGAAAGTTATCCTTCAACGGTATCAAAGGAAATCTGCTACACTGGCTTTCTTCATATTTAGACAATCGTACCCAGGTTTTTGTTATGAATGGATACGCATCCGCTCCGGCCCCTGTAACATCTGATATCCCACAAGGCTCAATAATGGGCCCTTGCTATTTACATTATTTATAAATGATATATCATCTTGCTTTAGACATACAAATTTTCTTCTGTACGCTGGCGACTTGAAATGTATATACAAATGTAACTAATCCTATTGCCATATATTTTACAACAACAAGACCTTAATAGGCTTAACGATTACTGTATGGAAAATAAACTGTTTTAGCCTATACTAAATGCAAACATATCCGTTTAACGAGAAAAAAAAAACATAGTACCGACTACATTTTCGCTGGGAAATCACAGGCTTGACACAGACATCAATTCGGGATTTGGGTGTATACTTGGATACTAAGTTTAAGATACAGAAAAAGTACCTGAGTATTCTTAACTTTCGCCAGCGAGGCGCACCTAGGATGAATGGTTGGACCGGTACGATATGATTGATTTCTCTTACTGATAGACGTTTAGTAACTGATGCAATCACTCTAAGGAACATCTGCTTAGGGGAAGTAAGTACGCCACAACTGCCCGCACAACTTTACTAAATCTCTAAAAATCTCTTTCATATAGAAAAGACAAGAACAAACGCAGGTCAACGTGCGCCACTGCACAGAATGTGTGTCTAAAATAATTGTTATTTTAATGAAATCGACATGTTTTCGTGCTCCCGGTATACCTATAAATACAAACTTAGGAAAACATGTATGTAGACTAATCTCACTGTTTCGTTAACGAGTTTTATATAATCATTGTAATAACATTCAAGCTCTCGTTCTAAAAAATATAACAATGTACGTTCTTAATGAGACTCAAATATATAATTATTGCAATAACATTCAAGCTCTCGTTCTAAAAATTAAAACAATATATGTCTTAATGAGACTCAAAGGAAACAATTTATAATTTAACTTTGTCAATCATTATTGCTATATACTCTGTAATTGTTCTGTTCGTTCTCCAAATCAATAAAATAAAAATAATTACTATGCAATTGCGTTGTCCTCCTTCCCACGCCCCCAATGGGCCACCGGCTATTAGACAAATGTTTGTGTATTATTAATTAGGATTATTCATAAGTACAAAGACACTTCCTCTGTTTATGATAGATAAAGATCTGGCCGTCCACGTAGTGTTCGTACGAAAAAGGTGGTCAAAGAGGTAGGGGAAAGAATTCGGAGAAATCCAAAACAAAGTATTTTATCTTGGGAGAAGAATTTCTTTACAACTGAGCTACATTTTAACAAACAAAATGAACGTACTTAGGCTCAAATCTCGAAGGAACAGAGTGCAACGTGAGCATTAACCCACTTTAGTGATTTTTTCTTTGTTATAAATATATGACAACACTAGGTAGTAACACAGTTACAGCAGCTGACTGTCAGAATTACTCACTAACATACAGCTTACGGATAGGACCCGGATTCATATCAGTAAGAAGAGAGATTAGTTTGATTAAGATCATAGTATAAACGCTATAATTAAATAGCTCCAATAAAAAATTAAGTTATAACAATGGCTTTCGCTGGTGCCAACGTGAATCAAACCCCCACCCCCAACAAACAATAAA
The DNA here is from genome assembly GCA_017140195.1 of Eumaeus atala. Lineage (NCBI taxonomy): Eukaryota > Metazoa > Arthropoda > Insecta > Lepidoptera > Lycaenidae > Eumaeus > Eumaeus atala. Next base: position 424,054 of record JAFELO010000165.1, read on the forward strand.
AGTGCTCAATTATCCGTAACCTTGTCTCCATATCAATAATTGCATCGTGCGGGCGCCTCCCTCTAATGTGGGGAGGGGGGACCGGGTAGCCATTTTCGCTGAATTGTAGTAACCAAATACTGTCAAACTTATTATGATGTATTTATTATGACATTTCATTTTGCTATATACCTGCCTTTTGGAGCTAAATGTCCACAAAGTTAACGGAAAACCTGCAGGATAGTACCCGAACACGTAGTTTCGGCGAAACCGAAAGATTCGGCTTATTTTGACCTATATTAAGCTGCTGTCGAAACTAGATTTTTTGGCCGAAACTGGCTGAAATCGAAACCGAAAATTCGGTTGGACTCTAAAAATTATAACTTTTATTTCGGACTTTAAAAGCTACATGATGATATAACTGTAGAGCTTTTTGTAAACACCTGTTACGATAAAATATATCTCGAAGATAATTTCAGCGGTGCGTTGTTAAGTGTATTAACATATTCATATAACGTAATTGAATACGTGTTGACCTGATACGGACATTTCGCTCGACCCTACGTCGTCGCCGGCGCCTGCGTGTGCGCAGTTGCACCCGCGGCCGCACCAACAGTTACCACAAACATCTGTCCATATTCTAACGTGCGTATGTTTCTTGGTCCCAGCTCTGGGCTCTTACGGCGTACTTTGTTGATAATGAATGATACGCCAAAGGTCAACTCACAATCTTATCTGGCTTCTGCAGTTTTGACTCTTTATATATAAATGTCGTGCTGCGAGTGAATTCAGTTAAATACCAGCTGTTGATGAACAAAGTTATTTATTTTGTGATTATATAAATTTACAAAAAGTTAATAAAATAAATTATACTGGACCTATTAACAAATTAATAGTAAATATTTATTAGTGAATAATATTATTAGTGATTCTGAAGTGTAACATTTACATAGTGATCTAAAATGCCTATCCGCCGTAGCAAGGTGGGTACTAATATGTACATTTATCGTATTTTTACTTATATTTTTCAGGGTTATGGTTAAACATGTACCTATAAGTATGCACTTAATTTACATCATACAGAGA
>JAFELO010000165.1:425158-438786 GCA_017140195.1 Eumaeus atala
TGACTGGTTGGTACAAAGGTTCCTTTCATAATTTTAGTGCTTACTTAAATCATGAATGGAAAGGTTTTTAGAAATGCATCCCCTATGGGTGTTTATAACATGAAATTTGACCATGTCAGGCGAGTATATCATATAATCGAATAACTTTCTAGAGAAAACTGTTTTGAAAAATTTATATTTTTATGTCTTCACCCGACTACGTCAGAAGGAGGGTAATAACATTTTGAAAACTGCTTAAATTGTTAAGTTTTCATTTTATATCTAAAGTATCTAGGTACTTTATGTCTAAAAATAATATTTTGTACCAAAATGTGTACAAATAAAGAAAATTAGAAAAATCCTTAGTACTATTTAGCACCAGTTAAAAAAACTAAGTTCAAATGTAGTAAATAACTTGTCACAAAGAATGTGTTCTGTTTCTATCATAAGAGAATAAAGTTACGTATATAGTTCTATAAATATAATTAGTCTATGGAGAGGCGGTTAGGGTCAGTCACATTGCACACGCCCCTGTACGCACGACTTTGGTTCCTCCCATCAAATAAGTATATATCTGTATACTATGTTCAAAATAGTCTACATTCTTAAAAAAATATACGAAATATTTAAAATGTACACAAGTAAACGATAGTATGGTGATGAATCCTTATAGAGATATGTGTAAAATGTATGCTAGCTATACTTATATAACAAACGTATAAGGTAATAAATCTTTAAAATCAGTTCAGGTAGCTGATCTATCACGATCCAACCACGACAGCACGTCTGCCACTGCTGTATTCTGTGGGCAAGACGTACCTCCCCGGTCGTGCAGACCCCAAGCAAAATTGTGCTAAGTCGACACACTAGATACGAGCGAATAAGTAAATCAAAATAAATTTATTTATGATTCAATAAGACAAAATTATTAGAACTAAGACAAAAGTACAAAATGATATACGCATAGAAAGATAAGCGACGATAGTGAAAAATACACAAAAAAAAAAAAACAAATCAATAGTTTTCAAATAAAATATACCTCACAAAAGGTTTAGCATAAGTCTCAGAAATGGAATCATAGTGAATCATCAGAATATAACTAGTACGTGCTTTTCATAAACCTAGAGAACTGAAACTTGCGCTCACGTAAAGGTGAAATCCTCAAAATTAGGAGTCAGAGATCATGGAAGATCAGGAATACCTATCAGTGTCCCTGAAAATAAACCGTATCAGACCAGCAAAATAATTAAGGTTATCAGCATTCTCTGTTCACAAAAAGCAAATCGTAGTTAGCGCCTACTTTTGAAATACTACTAATAGAATTGAAGGTCCGGAATATCTAATAAAGAACCAGAAGAGCTCAGCTGAACTAAGGGAGATACCATTAAAGAGTGAAAAAAGTAAAAAAAAATACCCTTAAGAAAAAAATGCTTTCAACAAAAGGAAGTTAAATCCCAACAAAACAAAATACGATCCTGAACTTACTGAAAACTAGGTTTATTTCATTAGTTAACTAGCCCGTCGTTCAAATGGTGATATAAACCATGATAATATCCGTACAAGTAGCTTTATTTTTATGAACAAGATAAATAATATAGGAGGACTTCACTGGAATTATATGTTACCTATCGGATCTAGTCTCTACTATTGTAAGTGAAACTCTACGCTATTACTTACTATATTTATAGCATTATACTTGTTTAGGTATCGCACCAAAAACATCATGAAGAAAACTAGCCAAGTCTCGATTGAGCTCCTCCGAATCGGCCTTACCAATTTTTACCAAATTTTATACATATATTCTACTAAATACGTCTCAGACCTACTTGTCTGTGAATCGGCTACTATCTATTTTTCACCCCTGAGTGGAAAGGGTCGTTGTCTCACCCTTAACAATTTTTTAATGTTCACACGTTACAATGGCAACAAATTTAATTTTAGCTAAACAACGTCTGTCGGGGCAGTTAGTTTCTTTATGAAATGTAATGAAATCTCTACACTTAGTCTAAGGTTCTTTCCGGAAATTTCTTCATTAATACACCTATCTATTTAGATTTTATGTGTCTGTGTGACGACTCACCAGGTCGAAGACCACGATCAGCCCACTGAACGTTTCAAAAGGCCAACGCCGCTACAACGCCCAGACACGATACAAATAAATACAGTTCACACCACACCCAGCAGCACCAGTCGCCACCGAGCACCACGAGTACGTAGAAGGCCGCGTCCGAGAGCTCTTTTCGAGTTCGCCTCCGCCGCTGGGCGGGGGGAATTTTATCTCCCCCGCCGAGCAGCGGAAAGTCGCCCTTCGCCTCTCGAGGCGCAAAGCCCCAGGCCCCGACAATATCCCTCCCACAGCACTGGTGATGATGCCGTGACGCACAGCCGTGGCTCTCACCAGGATAGCTTTCTCCTTACGTCCCACTTTCCGGATATCTACTATCGGAGAATCGTCGTCCTCCCAAAGCAGGGCAAGTCTCGGACACCTACCCGGAAGCTACCGGCCGATTCCGCTGCTGTCGCATGTGGCCAAGTTCTTCTAGCGGCTATTGCTCCGGAGACTGAAGCTGTATGTCCCAATAAGGGACGAGCAGTTCGGTTTCCGGAGCGGCCACTCAAACACACTGCAGCTGGCGCGGGTGCTCCACCACTTGGCCACAGAGATGAACAAGGAAAGACACTCGGTCAGAGACTTTCTCGACACGGAGAAGGCCTTTGAGCGGGTGTGGCACCGGCCCGGTTGCGACACCCGGTCGAAGGCCTGGTCAAGATGGTGGATGCCGGCGTCCCACTGGCTCTCGTGCGACTAATGGCGTCGTTCTTGGAAGGGAGAACCTTCCGGATAGCGGTGGACGGGCGACATTCCTCCCTGCGGGCTATACGTGCTGGAGTGCCGCAGGGCAGTTGCCTGTCCCCTTGCCACAACGCGGCCTACACCAACGACATTCCGACGCTCAACAATCTTATGGGAGAGGGCGAAACAGATGTTTTGCTCGCGCTGTTCGCTGACGACAGTCTTACATTTCCTCGTCCCGAAAGCCGGAGCTAGCAGCTGGGGGAATGCCGCGGCTGCTGGATCGACTGCCGGAGTGGTTTGACAAATGGAGGATGTTGCTAACGTGTAGGAAACACCATCCCTATTTGTCAGTATGCGGCGCAACATGCCGAGACGGTTGAAGCTGGGCGGCCAGGAGTTGTCTTGGTGGTCCCCGGTCGTGTACCTCGGGTGCAGCATCGATCGCACGCTGCGAATGGTGTCGCAGGTTAATCGAATGATCAATCAGGCGAGGGCAGCCCACGCCTTACTGCAACCAGTGCTTACATCCGAACTTCCACTACGCATGAAACTGGGGATATACAAGACGTACATCCGATCGCGACTCTCTTACGCTGCCCCGCCATGGTACGCGCTCACCTCCCCGAGCCAGAAGAAGCGCCTGCAAGACCAGCAGAGCATATCCCTGCGAGTGATTACGGGAGCCGGCCGCTACGTCCGGAATGACGTGATCGCGCGAGACCTGCGGGTTGAGTCTGTCGGTGAGTTTGTGGAACTATTGTCTCGAGGCAAGTTCAGTGTCGCGGACAATGGACCGCACGCCCACCTGAGGGACCTGGCCCCGCTACACCGCGACCACCCGACGGGCGGCCGTACCCGCGTGAGCTCGTATCCAGTGTCCTACCAAGCGGAGAAGGGTTCTCGACCCCGACAATCAGGACGAGGATCATTAACTTACATTCATAACCCACACCACACTTGGACATCATCACACCACACTACCCACTACACCTGCAGGCCAGTAGGCCGCGGTCACAACCCCGGTTTCGGGCCGTACGGCCTTCGCACCTAGATGCGCACAACCCACCACCATCACTGGGTTGCCCCATCACTGAGGGGATAAATGTCCCTCGCGAACAGACCCGGGTCATGAGGTTCGTCTCCGTCCAAATCCGGAATCCTTTCAGGCCGGTGAACCCACGGACGGATATGTGTGTGTGATTTGGCCGTTGTCTTGAATGTGTCAACAATTAAATGTGAATAATTTTCGGTAGATGAAACATTAACTCTTAGCGCCTATTTTATATCGATTTCATCAAATCGATATAAATACATTAAAAATACGCCAAATTCGAACCATCTGGCGTAATTTTAGAAGTTCCGGAATATATTTAGTCTTACAAGTCTTTTACTTCACATACAAACCTAAAAGAAACAAATTTTTTAGTTAGGTATAGGTTAACTTTAATAAAACGGATATCTTATTATTATTTTGGACATTATATTAATTTGGACATCGGGGAATAAAGCAGAGCGTTCTTTGTTACAAAAGTAATCAAAATGACCTGGTTAGAATATAAAACTATGTTTAGGTATTTATTTATATAGATAGTTTATACAATTTTTGTTTTAATGGGGGACAAAGGAGCATTCAGAGCCTTTTTTTGATGCCTGACGACGATCATAATCAGCCGAATAACTACTATATCAATGCATTGTCCTCTTTTCCTACTCCAATGGGACTACGTATATACACATTCCGCATGATACACGACACCAAAGTTTCCTACCTATCCCCCGGCCGTGCAAGCCTAATCCGGTTGCAATGCAACATGGCACTACCTCTTACAAAAGTAGTACCAAGTCAAGAGTAGGTTTTACAATAATTATATTCATAGTTTCTTAAATAAATTTAAAATAATAAAGTAAAAATGTTTTAAGTTTTTTTAATTTGTATATAATTTTGCCACGTCTAGGCGGACAGTGAAGAGGGGAGGGTACAATGTCCTCCCCGCTCCCAGTCCGAGCCGGGGTTCCGCAAGGCTCTTTACTATCCCCCACCCTCTACAATCTGAAAACTAGCGAATTACCGCGACACCCCAGCGTACAGCTGGCGATGTTCCCAGACAGGAAGCCAAACTACTCCAAAGGGCCGTCACCAACCTCGGAGAATGGTTCCTAAAATGGAGAGTAGAGGGAAACGCGGAAAAGAGTAAGTCCAGGCGCTCTCCAGTTGTATATGATCGGGTTTGGCTCTTCACCCGAACCCGATCATATGCGACTGGAGAGCGTAAAAAGAATAAGATCTGCTTTACGGAAACTAAATTCTTAGAACAAATACAGTTAAATACCTAGGCGTCACACTTGACAGTTCGATGCAATTCCGGAATCAAAAGGAGCAAAATGACCTATAGGCATAAGCTCACTTTGTATATCGCGTGCATACGACCGATCACGTCGTATTGCAGTGCCGCTTTTGCGCACATATAGCCCCATCAGATAGCACGTTTGCAGAAACTGCAAAGTAGATTCCTACGTATGGCTACTGGATGCCCCTGGTACGTACGTAACATCAATCTACATTGTGACTTCCATCTAACCTCGATTAAGGGCCAACATCGAAGAGCTGCCACAAAAGTTCCTTGAAAGGGCCTTAATCCGTCGCTAATAACCGACTCCCGATACCGTCGGCCGAACCACGTATTGGACGACGCCGACGATGGGATTGCCATAGCGCCTTTGATCACAAACAAAGAAATACCATGACATGCATCCGCAGTAAAATGCCAATAGGGCCAACTAACGGATATCAGTTTTTAGTCGGTAGTAGCTATCACTTCACGACCTGAGCCCGACACACACTTCAGGCCCCCTTGGGTCGGCTGTATGGTGCGTAAATGCATTTTTAATGCTAGAACACATCATATGAACCGCTCGTACCGGTCGAACGTTGAAACCTTACATATACTTAGTCTGGCCATAAATACTGTTACAATTAAAAATAAAAAAATATGATATTTGAATTTGGAATCTGTCATTTTATACGATTGTTCATTATGTTTTCTCATTTCAGCGCCAATACATTGTACAACATTCTGCGATATTAAAATAGAGTGGGGTGATAAGTAGAAAAGAATCGATGTGATTGCATTACACAGAGTCGGTGTGGAGCATAATGGAATTCATACACTTAATGTTATCCAAATGTTTGTGTATTGTTAATTAGGCCTATTAATAGTTACAATGAGACTTCCTCTGCTTGTGACAGATAAAGATCTGGCCGTCCTCGTAGTGTTCGTACGAAAAAGTCAAACACAGTTAGAACTAATAACTGACAGAATGACAAAGTCACACAGCAGTTACGGAAAAGAGCTCGGGTTCACTTCCGTAAGTCGGAGGTAAGACAAATGCAGAAACAATATAACGCGACTTTAGAGAGATTTAATAATAATAAACAAATCATGATTATGGCTTCTAGCTGATTTGTAGCGCAAATCAACCCGACCCGTCAGACAAGGGTGAGGAGACCACCTTTCGCAACATTAAACGGCATTGTGCGTGCGCCGTCCCACTAGTGTGTCCCCGCATCCCCTTTTCGGTCCCAAAAATAATCAACAAAGGGCAACAAAATAATCGCCCACAAAATATTCCTGTTCATCTCTTCCCATCTTCGAGAAAAGAGGGAGGTCTCTCCCATTTTCGTATACCTAAAACTAGAAGACAAAATAGACTTCGAAAGATCTGACGAACTTTAGACATAAAACGTCGCCAACAAAACAGGTCCTTCCTGAAAAAAAAAACGGATAGTGAGGAGGCTGTGGACTAGTATACAACATTAGGAATGAAAAATGTCGACATTAGTAATATCGATATCAATAGTGGGTATCAATGTTGAATCGATGAAATAAAAGAAGTAACAAATAATATTTACCATTGCATAGTTTTATAACTTTAACTTTTAAAAATAGTGAATTTCAGCATTTTTAAAAGTTAAAGTCATACGCTTTCACATATAGGCATGAACGTTTAACCTTAGACTTCATCATCAATATTCAATTGTATTTCCAACGCACTAAATTGGTTTACCACAAGAGCGTACATACACGCCTACAAACATAACACCTCTGTGTAACATATAACACACACACATATAACTGAAGTTAGGTATTCACCTATGTAAATGGAGAGTATCGGTAAGTCATTCAAGGAATAGATACCTGTATGAATGACGTTACCTATAAAAACGTATGTCATACGTACAAAATATATATACAACTAAATACATATAAAATGTTTTGATTATAGGCAGTACGTCTTCGTAAAGGAAGGTAATTGCCCGACAAACTGTGAATTGATGCTTTGCCACATACATATAATCCAAATCGCGAGCTTCGCAAATTACCTTTTTTATGCTTTAAGACAGTTTGAAACGCGGTGGTCTCGAGTCGAGAGAGACAGTAAATGTGGCTCTCTTTTTCATTGGTTTTTCTCTGCGCAGTGCTCATCGGAGATTAGATAGACAGAGATAATAATGCACCCTCATCTTATGTCATACGCCTGCCTAGGGTTTCCCCTCTCTATCTACATTATATCCGCAAGTTTCCTTCCCCCTCACCACCAAGTATAATCCATCAGGTCCATAAGATTATGAATACAATTAAAATCACCACATAATATTTATTATTTAACTAACGTTTAAGATTTAAATGATTAAAGTTAATGTTTTTACTAACGCATACACTTTTTGGTCTATCTAGCGCATGTCGTATTACACTCATATTCATCTGTATGACATATAGGCACCAATGCTACTTTATATATCATATATCTTTATGATTTATTTATAAATGTGGAGGAAGCAAGGCAGATATGTAAGGATCGTGATATATGAGGCGCTCCGTCCTCTCTGTCTCCTCCTATAGTAATCTGACGTGAAGGTGTGTCATTTGTTTTAGATGGTAGGAAATAGTATTTTTTATATGTTGGGGCCGAACGAGAGGATGGTAAGTGACAATCGCCGCCCATAAACATCCCCACTACGTAACTTCCTTCGCTTTAACTGTATTTATCACGTGTATTTAAGCTAAGTCAGTATAAAAGTTTCAATTGTGGTCCTAAAACCGCAGTAACAACATGTAACTAAAATTTGTCAGGTTTTGGTAAAATGGATATACGAGAACCAACACAAGATGCAGACGGTCCGTCGCTGCAGCTCCTCCTATCGCTACAAGCTTATGGAAGAAAACACCAGCCAGCCCTCGCTGGAGCAAGTGGCGGCGCCCGCTACGGACTCGCAGCCGAGGCAGTTCCCGAGAGAAGTACCAGATAATACATTCAAAGTAAGTTTTAATTTGAAAATAATTATTAATTCATATGCCCGTTGGTTGTCTCTATTACAAATGGAACGTTAAAAAGTTGTTGGGCAGACTTATGATGTTAGAGGCTGCATGCCTTGGTCTTAATATGCGTAGCATTCTTTATAGTTTCATTGCTAGTTGTCGTGAAATAGTCTCTTCTTTCGTGTTTAACGATTTTATCATAATCGTTTTATTCCGTATACGACAAGTAGAGTACCTCACCGTATTAAGATTTTCTGATGTCGTTAAGGAATTTTTTATTTAGACTTAGACTGATCTACTTTTTTCAGGACTAGCTAGACACATTCGGCGTTTCTTTTTATTATTGATATTTACAATTGATTCTCAATTAAGAAATATATAACCTAAAATAAAATTAGTTTAAATTTATTACTAGCACTCCCCGTCCCAGCTTCGCTCGTCTATTTCACAAAATATGGAAAATATTCATTGATTTACAAAAATATTCATTGACTTACAAAAATTCTAAATTTTAATTTTTGCCTCTTAACATTACACGCTACCACATGACAAATATTTCAACTTATGACAGTCTCATGTCGGTCGGGACAGCTACATGTCAATAATTTCTTTTATGTTTTTTATTAAGTAAATAGTTCAATTACATTTTCTGCAGCCGCGATTTTTTATATTTTTTACTTATTATTTACTTTGATATTTTTTACACCTCTAGTTACATTATCGAAGTTTTTCATAACATTCTATAACGTTTTAGAAAATATTATAGAGCCCATGTTCATGAGCGATAATGTAGGATTACGATGGTAAAATAATTTTACAAATTAGTCCTTACGGAGCCTATTCAATGCAAACAATCAATTGCTTCCTCTTTATAATATGAGTATGTGGTACTCTTTATAATCTGGGTGTTACTATTTTTTTTTCTTGAACCAAGTTTAACTCATTTTTTGGGTTCGTAGCCAAATGGAATAAAAAACAGAACCCTAATAATTACGTTCCGTATGTCTTGTTAGTGGACATTATACCCGGAGATTACGGGTATTGTATGATGTATGTTAGAAATTTGGAAGGTATGTGTAATGTATGAATGGTACAAAATGATGTACTATTTTGAAAGTGTTGTGTTGTTTAGTGTGTGATTTCGATTTCGAAAACTAAAATTGTTAAGGGCAGCACTCTAAACATGTTACTGAGATATGAACTGTTTACAGTAAAATTATTTTTACAGATTTTCCGCGGTTTACTTACTTATTTAAGTAGTCCGACGTTTTTGAAACTTTACAGCAACCTTGGTCACGGGTGGACTGATTCATGATTATTTTAATGAAGTAACATTCGCGTAAACTTAAGAACATCAATAGATGAATTCTTATTTTCATGTAATTGTCATTGAATATATATTTTTATAATCAATGACAATGACATGAAAATAAGAATTCATCTATTGATGTATTATTCTTAATGATATGGAAGTTTCTAAGAGAGATTAGCTTTGGAACTACCGAGAGGAAGATTGGAAAAAATTGGGATTATAGGATTTAGTAAGAACTTCAAACGAACATTGTTTAGAAAAAAAAAGGATTGTGTAGTTTAAGAGATAAGGGATTTGTTTTTGCTAGCTGCTAGGGTACATTCACGGGCGATATCAACTCGCTCCTGGGCAGTGTTTAATAACTAATTAATAATGTGCTGGTATGTGTGTAGTTTAATAAAAATTTATTAAATGTGTACTGACATGTACATGTATAAGGCTCAACGTCAGATTTTTTCCAGTTGTGCGTCATATTGCCGAAGCTTTGTTCCGCTGACGAACCATCTAAGGAAATTGAGCCTCTAGTATAGTGGATGTAATTGGTCACGTATTGATCAGTAGGTTTAACTAATTGGAGCCCCACCATGGTTCAAGCCTTGTCTTGGCGGTGGGGCTTAGTAGGCTAGGGTGAACCCAGGCGAAGCCAAGGGATCTTTGCACCCCTCTTATAAGAAGAGGGAGCTTATAGATCAGGAGGAGGCTCGCGGTACCCCTATTGTAAGAAGAGGAGACCAAAGAGCAATAGGAGATGGCACTTTTGCGCACGGGGCAAGGGGCGAGGATGGGAACCTCACCTCATTGCACTGTTCCAAAGCCGGTGGGGTTGTCCTGTAGTGCTGGGCAACCCCAACTGCGGAGGTGGAGTTGGTCCCTTAGGGGGCTGACTAGCCGTCAAGGCGCCCTGAAGATTTATTGTTCCGGGTCACCACACCAAAGGCGGCACCGATGGCACTCGCGGTGGTTTTAGTGGGTATTCGGCACTATAATGTGCTGCGAGTCCGACACACCACAGGGACCCCACCCAGGGCCAGTGAAGGCGCGTAAATTCTTTTCCCCGCGTCAAGAAAAAAAAGTTTTAACTAATTGGTTACCTTTACTGTACTACTTAACAATTCAAGATCAGTTCAGTTCTTTTGGAGGACCACTGAAGTCCTATGGACTTCACTCATAATGAGTCAAACTCGCAATTATTTGTTATCACAATGGCGAAATCCAAAATAAAATATGTCTCGTCTAATATAATTATTATAGAAGAACTTTTCATATATTCAGAATAAGATCTCGATTGCTGATGAAAAAACTTTTGTGCGATGTGTGCGTAGCCCTTAGCTGACGGTCAGATTGATATCTCGAAGCCACTACTTTTTGAATGTTTACCAAATGAAAATCAAAAATCAACCTCCTACCTGTCTAGGGGAAGGCAACGAAAATAGAGATTTCTACGCGATAATTGGTGCTTTTAAGTCAACTTTTGCCGCAAGAGAAAACGTAAACTACCACCAATTACTTTTAATCACCTTGATGTGTGTGAGTGTTTTTACATACTACTCTAAGTATTACAACAAGTACTTATAATTAATCATCAAGTTTTCAGTCTCACAGTAACTAAACTTAACAAATTTAACAGGGCTTGTTTACAGTCACGGTGATTTAACCTTTACATGTTTAGTATCTTATTTATCCTGTTATATAATAATACAGACTGTACATTAAGCTGGCTCTTTGTCAAGGCTGATCAAAACATAGGCAATAGTGCTAGAGAAGAGTATATCCTAATATTCTATAAAGGTTTATAGAATATTAGGATATACTCCTAGGATAGAGAAGAGTATATCCTAATATTCTATAAAGGTTTATAGAATATTAGGATATACTCCTAGGATAGAGAAGAGTATATCCTAATATTCTATAAAGGTTTACAGAATATTAGGATATACTCCTAGGATAGAGAAGAGTATATCCTAATATTCTATAAATGTTTATAGAATATTAGGATATCCTCCTATAACATTAGGATGGTGAATCTTTGTTACGAATTTTTCTTTTGAGTGAAATGAATTAGTCGACTAGTACTCCTAATTTTTTAAAGCCAACTTATGTGTATTTCCTAAAAAAATCACATCAGTTAGCTTTAGAACATTACGAGTAGTAGTCGACAAATTATTTTTTATTTAAAAACAAATTTGTGAAAGTTTATCAATAGATGGCGCAAGGATAAGAGTTACACCACGCTATCAGATTGATGGGCCGAGGGCCGGAATTTCAATACATATTTGTCTGATCGGATGTGAGTGGAGGATTTGTAATCTCGTTTAGCGAATCTGTCTCCCACTTCGCAAATATAACAATCTACGGAAACCTACACCGCGTGATGTATCCGATAATAACACTTGAATAAATAAATACTTTATATAATGATTCCACAATTATCTAGTTTTCAATTTGCTCTTACGACCGGTTTCGACTTACCTAATAATGATAAATCGAAACCGGTCGTAAATGTAAATTGAAAAAGGAATAGTTGTGAAGATACGAGCAGTATATAAAGTTAATTTATTTATTCAAGTTTTAACATTAGTTTCTATCAAAAAGTGCCAATACAAACGTAATGACACTTCTTGATAGAATCTTGGCACAATTAACTATATCTCGGAATAACTAAATTATTATACTACAATCAACGGGGCTCATATTCGCATCCTCATTGTTAACGTTATGAACTTTTTATCATGTTTGTTTTTGCGTATTAATGAATTATTCTATCTATTATTTATAGTAGGTAAATTAAATGTTAACAAATTCTTTGTTATCTTATAAAATAAGAATAACCATGCCATGTAACGATGTGTGAAACATTTACTCTTATGTTATAGATGTGAAGATGTTAAAACCAATCTCTTTTCCAGTATGAAGATCTTCACGTGAGGTTGGCAGCTCCGTATCAGTTGCAGCCCAAACCAGAAGCAAGCGATCTGGGTTTTGGCAAATACTTCACAGATCACATGCTCAAAATACAATATCACAAGCACCTCGGTGGCTGGCAGAAGCCAGAAATAACACCTTTCGAGAACTTATCGATCCACCCCGCGGCGAAAGCGCTGCATTACGCCATACAAGTACGTCTACAGTTATTTACACAACGATTAAAACATGAGCGCCCTTTGATGACTTACGATGAGGGGCCCTTTGATGACTAGCGTTGCCGTCTTTTGCCCAGAGCCCTCATTCCCTCTTCAATGGGCCATGTGGAACTTATAAACCGCACGAAAGAAAGCGTATCTGTCACTTTGCGGCAGTATGTGAGCGTGTTAAGCTATCATCATCATCAGCGGGTCGACGTCTGCTGCTGCACATAGCACACTTACCTACAGAGCGCCACAGGTCACGGTCACGAGTCAGTTACATCCAGCGGCTCCCCGCCGCCCTAATCTACGTGCACTTACATATTTACTTCCGAACATTGCAAGTTAATTAAAATATTGTATTTTAATAATATTTTTGAAGTTCTTTGAATTCATATTTAAGACGTAGGTACTTAGCAGATTGTCCGACGCGTGAGAATGTTTTATTTTTCTATCAATTGTTATCATGCGTTTACATCAAGAAGTGTCATGACGCCATAAACTTGGCAAGCGTTATTGTTGTGTATTATATTTTATTTACATCATCAATCAATCGTGCATAGTATAGAGCATTTTTTGGAATGTATATTGGGAAGTGTTCCCACGAGAGCGAATTTTGAAAATTTTGTACCGTCGTGGTTTGTGGGATTTTAATACGAATATTTGAATGGAATTTTGCTAAGGAAGTGAATTTAACGTACGAATTAGAATCTGTTCTTATCGTCATAATTCAAGTAACGTCATGATGGAGGGCTATACTGCATCTCTTTAATAGCACAGTCGGGGCAACATCAGATGGCTTACCCTCCTTCACCACACCAGCCCGATGGACCATCGGATACTCACAAACATACGAAATGCGACAGCATAAAAGCACGTTATGTTTATAACGTGGTGTTTACCCGGTCGTGCCGGGCCGATTCGGTTGCAATACAGTGGATGGATACCGTGGATAGCAGGGTTGTAATGAACACGATGACAGTGTAACATAATGTTGCAGCTACTTGAAGCAGTGTTGTAATGAACACGATGACTGTAACATAATGTTGCAGCTATTTGAAGCAGTGTTGTAATGAACACGATGACTGTAACATAATGTT
>JAFELO010000165.1:451456-462026 GCA_017140195.1 Eumaeus atala
GTGTCTCAAGCCTTGTCATGGTGATAGGGCTCAGAAGCCTGATGTGAACCCAGGCGAATTAAAATGAATCGTGGGGCTTGCTCTTTGTGTCCCTCATTTATATGAAGAGGGGACCAAAGAGCGGGAGGAAGAGGCGTTTTAGCGCACGGGGCAAGGGCTCGGTTTGAGGATGGGAACCTCACCCCATTCCACAATCCCAAAGTTGGTTGGGGTTGTCCTGTGGTGTGGGGCAACCCTTATATGGGGGCGGAGTCGGTTCCTTAAGGAACTGACTCGCAGTAGAGGTGCCCTCACCAATGACGACACTGATGGCACTCGTGGTGGTTTTAGTTGTTATTCGGCACTATAATGTACCACCAGCCCCACATCCCACTAGTTTCCAGACAGGGCCGGCGATGGCGCGTAAATGAGTTACACCGCGTAAACAAAAAAAGAACCAGCTATTTACCCGAGTGACATTTATACACAGAAAAGTACTTCCAGCCCTTCTTGTGTTCAGTAGCCCATTTACCGAGGAAGACTATATGCTATATACCATGACGCTACGTGTAATGTTACCGGAGCTACTCGGGTGAAACCATAAAAACACCCTACTGTTTCAATTTTATAGTAAGAGGTACGAGTGCTTTTTAATTTTATTTGACCATCAGTAAACGGTAGATCTATCCCTGCATTTCAGATGTTTCAAGCAGGCGCGACTGAGCATATGCTCTTAGAATAATGATTTAGAGATAGAAAAAGACAAAGAAAAGGTACAATAGAGAGATGATAGAGAAACTACAGCTAAATTTAGAGCTTGAAGAACAGGTTATAACATAGAACTGGATCTTTTGTTAGAACGGAAAATAGTACCAGTTTATAAATACTTGGCATTTTATAGATCTTTTTACATTTGCAAACAAATTCTAAATCATAGTATAAATGTTCTTTCATAACCGACAGCAATACAAATATCCCTCTGGGGCCTAAAATATATCACAAGGATAAAAACATGCCCACTAGGCAAACTTTATCAAATCAAGCCGGACGATGTTCACTGCTCCATAGGCCTCCCCCACGGAGCGCCACTTTTGACGGGGTAACGGTCACGAACCATTTGTATCGAGCGGCTCCCTACCACCTTCACCAAGTCGTCAGTCACTTTAAAACGCACCGATTACTCGTTTGTCTCCCTGTACTATAAAAAAGAGAATTGAAAACGACATTGAGGGAAATGTATTAGGGAAATTAGTCCGCATCTCGTAATAATGTTTTAAATTGATTTTTCAAAGTCACGTGGATTCTGGCATTCAAATATAGCAGTACCTACCCACTCACTACATATTTATATTATTTTTTTTGTTGACTTGCGCCTTCACTGGCCCTGAGTTGGGTCTAGTGGTGTGTGGGGCTCGCAGCATATTACAGTGCCGGACACCCACAAAAACCCACTGCGAGTGCCACCTTTGGTGAAGTGCACCAAACAGCAAATCATCAGGGCACCTCTACGGCAAGTCAGCTCCTGAAGGGACCGCCCCTTGTCCCATGCGCAAAATCACCGCCACTTTTTGCTCTTTGTACCCCTCTTATAAGAGGGGACTCTTCTTATAAGAGGGGTACAAAAGACGGCACCTCCTCCTACTCTCTAGTCCCCTCTTCTTATAGAAGGGATACTATATATTGACCGTTATGTTGGTCAAACCGGTAGGAAATTTAAAAGTAGATTTAAGGAACACATTTCCGCATGGAAAACAAAACTCCCGGTCCTACATTTGCTGAATCTAGACGAAGAAGATCATTCATTCGTTAAAAACATAAAGTACCTGCATGTAACAAGGAAAGGCAAGAAAATGGACGCTCTAGAAACTCTCGAAATAAATCGTTTAAAAAAATCAAACATTTTAAGAAATGATCACTCGTGTAGATAACTATTTATAATATTAAACTGCTTTAAATTTATAATACTAAATATATTTGAAGTTATTTCATAATTTCAACGTTAAGTTTTATTATTTATTATTTTAATATTCGGACATAAAACAATCATTTATTTATGAATAGTTTTAATTAACTGTAACAATTTGTTAGACATATTTCATTACTTTGATATATTTCAAAATTATGAATAGTATCTAAAATATGTAATTGTACTATTATAATCAACTTACTAATTTTAAAATACATAAAAAAAATTTAAACATTATACCTATTGTAAATTTTAGTGACATTTTTTTGCAAAATAATTAATAATATTTAAATTTATAATTCATAGACAAACCATTAACCTTAAATAAGTGGAATGATGTTATACAGTTTGTTTTGGACATTTTTTATTTTTTTATTGAACTACCTTCATGTTAGTTATTGTATACCAGATGATGAATTACTCGAAGCCGGTAGTAATATATATAATTTAATAAATTTGTGGAAATAGCTTAAAGAGTATACTTTTAATTTAAGTTATAATATGAATATGCATCAAGAAGTGACAACACACTCCATCAACTATATATATATATATTAAGCCTTCATTTATTTCAGCATTAGAAATTGAACACTCAATAACCGCTTCGGTTCTATGAAGAATTATGTAAGCTGGATCGCGAAAATGTAATTTCAAAAATATGTTGTTAATTTGAATGATATTTTTAATATAATCAATATTACAATGATAAACATTTAGCATACTATTATGGTCATCGTAGGGTAAATCTACCTTTTCTAGTACGTGAAATTTGTTAGGTAAAGGTAAATTTGGGAATTTAATTTTTAGATTAAAATGTCCAAGAGTTTGGATAATTCATCATGTGAATCGATCCAATTGATAGGATCTGTCTTAAGCTTAGGATAATTATTTAGAGAGGATTGTTTTACAAGGCTTACTGACGATCCCGTGTGTATTAGTAGGGATAGTGGATTCTTAGATGAGGAGGATATTATTAAAATAATACAAGGACGGCGCGTTTTTGTAGGATCATTAAAGATTTCGGAAACGTTTATATTTTAAGTTTGTGATGAGCCCTCGTCCACTCTGGATTTATTGCTTATGGGCAGGTCGTGCTGCTCGGAAGTAGAACAATTAGACAGGTTAGCCTCATTGCGGCCTTGCTTGTATATAAGAAAGTTTGGCAGGTTGCCATAAGTAGGGGCCTGCTCGGATACAGAACAACTACGCAGGTTTCCCTTGTTGCGGGCCTGCTTGGAAATAGAATGTGTGCTGTCGGTTTTAAAGGCTAATTGCCCCTAACGACACCGGGACGAGTGGTTTATACGCTTTTTTATTCATCAACTTCATCTCAACCGGAATCCGGTGTGACAGTTTTAATTAAAATGAAAGGACTTCTGGGGTAAAGTTCTATAAAGGGGTTCAGTTAGACTTTTAGACATTTATTCCATCCTTGTCTTTCCACATCTACACTTTATATCACGAATATATAGGTACTTTGCGAAAGAGAAAGATTACTATTTAATTATGATTTGGTGATGGCAGATAGCGTCAGCCATCGCAAATATATCCATCCTCTCCATCGCCAAAAGGAAAAAGAGTAAAATTTCTTCAACACAGAGAACATTAAGTCTTACAATCAAAGATGACAGATAAAATATTTAAGTAGCAAGATATAATGGCTACACTGGTAATCATCATCAGCTTGAGAGTCAGGGATAAAGTTGATACGTCTTTAAGGGTCATTATCAAAATTGTTAAATCGGTTGTTATTATATTCGCGTTTTCTGCATTTATCTGTCGTATGGCCAACTGCCCTACAATATCTGGAGGATAATGCTTGATTGCGACCGTCTATAATTATTAGACATGTTATAACAAGTATTATTGTTGTTTTGATGTGGAATTAGTTGACAACTACGGGATACGTTTTAAAAGTTCGTTTTAAATGTATATACTAGAATAATTAAGGATTACAATTAGAATATAAACTATAATTAAAATACAATTTTAAAATTTATGCAAAGACCAATATTTATAATAGAATCAGTTAAATGGCGTGATGATGGTGACTGCAGTTCACTGGAGATTTCAGGGAACCATTTCAGGGAACCATTTCAGTCCGTCTATGTGTAAGGATGGGACATTGGTTAGGCGTCTATGTGTAAGGATGGGACATTGGTTAGGCGTCTATGTGTAAGGATGGGACATTGGTTAGGCGTCTACGTGTAAGGATGGTACATTGGTTAGGCGTCTATGTGTAAGGATGGGACATTGGTTAGGCGATATGTGTAAGGATGGGACATTGCCCCCACCATGGTTCAAATCTTGTCGTGGCGGTGGGGCTCAGTAGCCTGGAGTGAACCCAGGTAAAGCCAATTGAATCGAGGGGGAGCTTTGCACCCGTCTTATAAGAAGAGGGGGCTAAAGATGAGGAGGAGGAAACGCTCTCGGTACTCCTCTTATATGAGGAGGGGACCAAAGAGCAACAGGAGGAGGCGCTATTGCGCACAGGGCAAGGGGCGTGGATGGACTAGGGTAGGCATATTAGGGCGCACATCTGAGATATAACAATACGCAAGTCCTGTCACGAGGACACTTTTAGTGCAAGCTTCTCGTACAAAATAGTATACAGTGGCATTCAAGTGTTAGGTACCTAAACAGAATTAGAATAAACGTTAATACTATATGACGATGCAAGAGGGTTACATGGCTCATTATTTCACGGCGAGTAGTTAGGGCCCGAGCTTAGCGCCGGCGCTATGGAATCCCGCGTGTCCTCTACTATTTTTAGAACGAGTGCAATAAGTCCGCCTCTAGAAAGGATTGTAGCGATTCGTATATCAGCGTTGTATCACATTTAAAACTACACAATGGAAAGAGCCCAAGGCTATAACCACGCGGGGTTGTATTTAGTATGACATAACGCTGATATGCCGATTGCTAAGTACCCGCCGTGCAGTAATGAGTCCTTTAAGTCCCTGACATCGTAACATACTATTTAATTTGAAAACAAAAAAAAATGCTGATGTAATTAGCAGGGGCCTATTGTCCACCAGTGATCCGTTAAGGGCTGGTAATGATGATGTTGCCCACTATCTAGATCCCCCGACCCTTAAGTCATCACTAATAAAAACTGCAACGACTGAGGCGCCCCTTTGATGTTTGAAATATTTTATTTGTTGCTACAAATAATATGTAAAAAAAATTCTCAATGGGTTGCGGTCTTTAAACATTTTTTTACAGTCTAGGTGGTGAAACAAGCGACGAGCCCATAAACCATTTTTGACGACCCCATAAACATCCGCATGATTGTCATGCAGATGATTTACAAGGCGCAAGAAACGTGACGTCATAGCTGCCACTTTACAACGGTGTCATGTGAGCGAGAAGTACTTCCCAGATCCCAGATCGTGCAGGTCCAATTCGGCTGCAATGCAGGACGGTACTACCTCTTGCAAGTGGATTCGTCATCACTACTTCTAAATCAACAGATAGTTAATTCCCGCTCCGTTTAATGCGCGTCACCAAGGGAGACTTCGCTCACGCCTAACTTCAGTCCACTGTTCTCAATCGATGTAGGTGCCCCAAGCTGAATGGACGAGCAATGGCTGTTAGATAAACTGCCATGATAATGCTAAATGTGTTTTGAAAATAACTAATTCAGACCGATGACGCAGGTCCCGAACTTACGCCATTCGGGTTCTGTTGAATATTTGCTGCGTAGATGTTTATTCTTATTTTCCAGACGTAGTGAGCTGTACGTCATCGGGTCAATATTTAATATTGAACAGTTTCATTCAATTAATTTTTATTCATGAAATATTCAACGCAAAACCTGTACTTTATACAAGCAATAAAAAGTTTAGGTATGTATACAAACAAGTGATGTATGTCTATCATTCAGCATTCACTCAGAACCGTGTGTGTGAATGCCGATGCGTGTTCAACGGGCCACAAGCTACTGCCAAACTGCATTGCGACAGCATAGCTGTCACTTTACGGCGGTGTCATGTGAGCGCCAGGTACAACCCCTGTCGTGCCGGCCCAAATCCGTTGCAATGCAGTATGGCACTACCTCTTACAAAAGTGCTGCTGATTAACACACCCTCGAAGTGTCAACCGTTTATAAAGTTTCATCATATGTGGGTTAGTACTCTTTGAAGCATGAGGAACTTGGTCATGTCAAACTGTCGCCGGATCACGAATATGAATTAAAACAGTCATAGGAATTAGGCTCATTCAGTGGTCTAGTGGTTAGCGCTTCAGACTTCCACTTGGGTGGTCCAGGTTCGGTCCCGGCTATGTACCAACGAGTTTTTTAGTTTTAGTGCATCTTCTGAGAGGCCTTGCGGTGACGGAAAACATCTTGAGAATCCGTTTTCATTTATTCAAATTTGACCAAACCTAGGATTGGGCCTGACCTTCCTTTTAAGCCGCAGCGGACAGATGCCCTACTGGCGCCCTCAAAGCCCCTTTATTAGGCGGCCAACCTATGAGGTTCCTCTGATATAGAAACGGTGTAAGTTAAGGACGAAGAAGAATGACGCTGCGTAGCATCTCCCATGCATGTAACAGTTGTAGATATACTAACTGAAAATTCGTTCTTGATCAATGTACTATTTAGAATACTCATTAAAAATGATTAATTTAAATGTTAAATTTCAGTTCGATTCAGTGTGGTCATTGGGTATAAATATTCGGAGTTTTAGTATTGTTTTACTTGCGACGTATATATTGCACATAAAACAATCATCAACTAGTTAGTTAGCACGTAATTAGATTGTCCTACTAATTTCCTCCTGTACACAAGTAGTCATTTGAATTCCTAACTGAACGTAAATAGCCATTCTAATTCCTAACTGAACGTAAATAGCCATTCTAATTTCTAACTGAACGTAAATAGCCATTCTAATTTCTAACTGAACGTATATAGCCATTCTAATTTCTAACTGAACATCATTAGTCATTCTAATTTCTAACTGAACATCATTAGTCATTATAATTTCTAACTATACGTTATTAGTCATTATGATTTCTAACCGAACGTCATTGGTCATTATAATTTCTAACTGAGCGTTATTAGTCTATAGTTTCTACCTCGACGTAAATAGTCAGTTTAATTATTTGATCTCTCGCTCTCTCATGCACTCTTGTAAGAGTGATCTACTCGATGCTTGAGAGTGACAGACCCTGGGCGACGATTGCTTCTTTCTGTGAGACGTTTTTGTCCAAAAAGGAGTCGCAGACCACGGATGTGGGTGCGGCAACGACGCTACGCGCAGCATACGCCGCCTCCCTAACTAGAACCAGGGGTCAGGACGGGAACCTGATCTCATTGTATGATCACAACGTCGGAGGGGGCTGGTCTAGGTTGTCGTATCACCCCCACCACCATCACTGGGGAATCAGTTTAAAATATGTATATATAAAGATGTAGGACAGGTGCACTGGATTTCAGCTAGGTACTTATTGACCACGATGGATTAATCCTAATTATACCTCAGGGAGCCAGCAAACAGAAGATCCCCAAGTATTGTACACAGTTTTCTCTTTATTTATGTTATTGTTTGAAAAATGGTCTACTTCTAAGGAACTGTATCTAACTTAGGGATCAACGCGACCACTGTATGAACTTACGTGTGCGTTGTTGCGCTGCCATTGGGCCGGCTGCTGAGACGTCTCGCGGCGGCCGCGTGATCTCCGGAGCCGGCTGAAAAATGAAGGATATAGTTATATGTTAGACGTTTCGCCTATTCCTCCGATTCTGCAACGAAACTTCCATGCCCTGCCCTACTAGAAGAAACGCGATGGAGTAGCCACTTTGCAATATGCATCGTGGAAATGCTTTTACGAGCGCTAACTCTTGAAGGCTTTATGTTGTATAGTAAACTACGTAGACGCACGCTACACTCGGCTGCACACCTCTACCGCGGCACCGAATTTCGTGAAAGCATCTTTGAAATTGTTAATTTATGTGCATCCTGCAGTCTTGTGCCTTACATCGCGTCGGTAGTCGTAGAAAGGCTCCGACTACTCGTTTGTCCTCTTACTACTAAAACTAAAAAAAAACACACACACAGTCGGCTCTCTATATCTCCACCCTCCATGACGTCGGCAAATCGTGCGATCGCCACAATTGACGCACAAATCATGTTGATATCAGAACAATGTCACTTATGTCCTATTCACAGAAAAAAAAAAAAATCTTCGGTCGTCTTAGCGTCATAGGTTATCAATGTATCGCAGTATACGTTGAAGCATAATAATAATATTGATAAGTGTGTCAAGTTCAGGAGACCGTTTTGGCTCTTACAAGGTACAAGTTTTCTGGCCACGGTTTTATATAGCTTAGGGGGACAAACGTGGAATCGGAACCTTTCAACGACTACCGACGCCCATGAACATAAGCATAATTATGCCGATGCGTTGCCCTGCTATTCACTCCCCGAAGGGGCTGGAAACTTTTTATCAACAGTAGCAATTGGAGCAAATGAGTAGCCGGAGCGTTTTGATAACCTCGAGGTCTCTCCCGGGTCGCGACAGCCCAATACAATTGCAATGTAGCATGACGTTACTACCTTTCGAAGGTTTCGCATATAAAACAGTAACATTCGTGTGTTTTATTTATGTGGGTACCTAGCAGATGTCTTGCCTGCTACCCTCCAAGAGGCAACCGAAAATCATAACCCGAACGAAACGCGACAGCTTAGCTACGACTATGCGACGGCATCGTGTTAGCGAGATGTACCGTTCCTGCCGTACCGGTCTAACTCGGCTGCAATGTAGCATCCAACATCATCATCATCAGTCCTTATCCGTCCACTGCTGGACTGCTGGTCCAAGATGACCGATCTCCTGCTACTCGCATCAGCAATACTGCAATGTAGCATTATTTGTACGAAATATGTTTGTGAAATTTCATGTATATTCTCCATAGTATGGGCAGGGTATGTTTAATGCTCTTAACCTCAACTATAAAATATCCAATTTCGTTATTGATTAATCGCACGATATTCACGTTGGACTAACCACAAGCGAAAATCAAAAAAGATGTCAAGATTGGCCAGTAAGGTTCTGGAGTGGAGGCCGCGTTTAGGAAAACCGAAGTGTTGGGCGACCGTTCCGCCGGGTGGGGAGAGGTTCTCCGTGCAGTAGCCGGTCCGGGATGGATGCGAGTAGCCGGAGATCGGTCGTCTTGGCGTTCATTGAGAGAGGCCCACGTCCAGCAGTGGGCCGACACGGGCTGATAGTGATGTTGATGAACCATAAGCAGCATATTTTAGATGAAATCCTTTTCTATGGCTGCACATATGCTCTTATAAAGAAAGGGAACGTGCACGAAACAGAGGCAAAAACTGTCAAATCGCGCACCCTGATTTTAAACTTAGACATTTACAAAGTCAATGACAATAAATTAGTAATTCTTTAGTACACAAATTGTGACACTGTCAAACACATTGAACTACCAATCGATTTTGTCCAAACCAATTTTCATTTCAAGTTTTATTAATTCTATATTTATCTCAATATTTTTATGTACGTGCGATACTCATCGGTACTTTTTTATACATAATTTCATGTTCCAAAATAATACTGCGTCATTGCGTAGCGGTTCCATCCAATTTCAAACATACAGTATCCATAATCACCAAATAAAACGTCCCTGATATATCGATGGACAGACGGACATGAAGAATTTATAAGGATTTAATTTTTAGCCATTTGCCTACGGAAGCGATCGTTCGCTAATATTATTACACGAAAGTACTGTGTACTAATGATGTGACTATACGGTCCCGATAGTAAATTCTGAACATTCCCGAATCCATAACAAGGAAAAATATTTGTTCGATAACTAAGCTCAACAGATATCTCGACACAAGAAAAATCCAGTATCATTTATCTCAGATGAGTTAATTGTAGCTGGTTTGAGCCGGATACGCGATATAATTAAGCAGACTTGTGTATCTCGAGTTTGAGTTCCAATTAAATCAAAATTAAACTGTCAGCACTCCTTTTTCTCTAAGGCTAGGTTCGATCAACAGCTCTGCTTTGACCGGAGCAATCCAGATTTAGCAGGGGTGAGTGTTTTCATACATTTAATGTTGCTAACAACATTGATATTATGGGATATATGTATGATCCTAAGATCATACATATATCCCATAATATCAAGAAATTAAATATTATAAGATATATTTATAACACTATCGCTTAGGGCTCCAACAGCTCTAATTCTCAGTTTGTCTGTAAGTTAATTTACGGACGATATAATTTTACATGATAACGGTTTCCTAATTTATCCGTGAACGAATCGCCCGATGGGAAGAGACGACTCGTTACGCTTTCTCGCTCGCGGTCCGCCCATTTGGAACATTACTATGAATCAGAACTATGGCGTCATACTATTTCGTGTATGCAGCTAGCGTTATGGGACTACAGGACGATATCGCGTAAAAAAAACTTGGAATAATTACAATTGTTCCAATTACTCACTTCTCATTTGGTCAATGGGTGACAGACTCGTTCCAGACGAGGCGCTGCCGACCGATGCGACTGCGTGCAACAAAAACAAGGTAAATAAATATTTCGATACAACGTAAACAACTTTATGAGCAACAACTTACCAGAAAACATACATAC
>JAFELO010000165.1:462108-475104 GCA_017140195.1 Eumaeus atala
CGCCAAGTTAGAAAGAGAAGGTAAATGTGTCTTAATCTTTCCTTTTATTCAGACAAGACAAGACATTTCTCTGCGCACTACGCATGCGAGACAAATATAGTAATGTATTTCTCATCTTCCTTCTCTATTAATCATGACGGACTCTCGCAGTCATAGGCCTGCCTATGGCTTCCGTACTTTATCTACATTATCTCCAAGGATGATTTACGTAGTATTACAGCAGACAGACACGAAGTGACGAGTGAGACTTACAAACTACTTAAGGACGTATAATTACGGAGATAACGGCCCCACACCTCCTGGTATGAATATCCAGTGAGGTCCACAGTGGTCAGCACATCGCCTGTTCCATTAGTATTTTCTTATTTAGAGATTTTAAAATATTTGAGAAATAGATGTGGTTTTGTTACCCACCTGCGCATCGCAGAAGGGTTATATGTTTAGTTGTCTATGTATGTAGTATGTTTGTTCGTCTGAGTAGTAGTACTCACAGACTATATTGAACATAATCTGATGAATATAATAAAATGAGTCGATTTTGTTGAATCATTTATGTATTAATCCTGCCAGTGTCAACAAAGACAAGATAATATTCAAAATGAGGCCCATTAGACGCCATATGTAAAAAATAAAGCCGACAAACAAAATCTATGAGACGTATATATACCTATTACATAACTAACAAGAGAAACGCAAAGACATCCATTTGAAATCTTTGCAAAATTCATGAAAAACGCAAAGACACCCATTTGGAATCTTTGCAAAATTCATGCTAATAATCATGGTACTCGACTTTAGTGATACTATGTACCCTAGTTTATTTTCTTTTTAGATAGTAGTTTGTAATATTTAATATAATATTACATATTCAGAAGCCGTCAGTTTTTTGTGACCATTTTTATTTTACATTTTAAGAAATACTTAGGCAAATGAATAATGAACTAAAAAGAATTTAAATTAACAAGAGCATGATATTTACAAATCCAGAGAATGTTTTTTTTTAATTTATGCCCAGCATACTTTTGTACAAATTGTCCTTCATTTATGGAAGTAATTAAATAATGATAAAATATTTTAAATTTTATTTGTCATTCAATACTAATTTATGATGTGAATAAGATATTCTATTTTGTAATATAATAAAGCATGTGGGAAAGTGCGCCCCGAAATTTGATTATTAATCGCTAATCTAATTGTCATTATTATGACTGAGGGGTGTTACAAAATAGAGAAGTGTGTCTCAGACTTCCCTGTCAAGTGCTTAACTTAGCCAGTAATAGCCTCGGACCGAAATCAAATTAGAGTAATATACTTCTTCTCGTACCCCCCCCCCCCACCTTTAGAACCATTGGTAGCTAACATCACCTACATATTATATGACACTTCTAGTAGTTTAACTTAAGCATGCGGGGGAGCATTCTGTATTCTCGACAACTGTCCCGTTGCTTAGGCGCTAAGCTGATGAGGGAGAAGTGCTGCATTTGCTGAGTGGGATTGTGTGACCCGTAGCTACAACTTATCTACAGAAGCCACGCCTTCTCATTTGACCTCACGCCACTGGAGACTACATTTTACTTCGTACTTTGTTCGTTATTTACATATAATTCCTGAAGCAAGCTCAATAGTGTGCCACTTTGGACATGAGTTCATACTTTCGTCAAGCAATAACGTCACTATCATATAAACAACGCTTATCTGGGTTCAAAGTTGGCGATAGAAGCTAGCTGCTGATGTCGACGTGCCACTTAAACAAAAACTAATGTGAGTCGATGTGTTATAAACATAAAAATTTATGTTACAACATCTTTATACAACACGTTACATTCGACTTTAAAATTTGAATCCTACAAATATTTTAAATGCGATAAGTTTGTTTTCCTAATCTCACTCGAGCCACTGTTGGTTGTAATCTGGTATAGATGTAGACTACAGCCTGGGATAACTTAAAAATGTGAATAATAAAGAAGGGCAGTGATATATTTTTGGCGAATGCAGCGGCATGAGTGACAACTCAGAAAGTCAGAAAGCTGTTGTAGCAAGGAGCAGGCAAGACAGTTCGCAGAATAAAGATTATAGGAGACTCATGTAGCGTAGATTTAGTCTTATACCGCAAATTTAAAGTAAATAATATATGCGACAGTTTTAATCGTCGAATGAATTGTTTTTTAAGTATGTAATTTAAAATTAATCGTCATAATTATTTACTCTATCCACTACAAGGAACACTACCAATGTGTAATGCGTCTTCATATATTATATATGTATATGTATGAGGTATGAATGAGTATAATATAATGTACGATGAAGACAAACGAGAAATTGGTGCCTTTTTACGACTACCCACGTTCTCGAACAAAAAATAGCAATAACGTATAATGTAACCTAAGACAAATATATTTTCGAAAACTTCATCTCTAAGGGGGTGAATGAAATGGGGGTTAAAAGTGTGTATGAAACCACGTGGCACCGCTGGTAATTGCAGCCATACGCACGTACCTCGTTCGTGCTGCTTGGCTCTGGCCTGCGCGCGCTGCAATTCGCGGGTCCAGGCGCTGGTCTCCGCCAGGCCCTGGTCTCCGCACAGCTTCACGATCAGCTTCAGACCTAATATATATACATTTCATCAGCATCCGCTTCATTTCTCCGCCCACGAGACAAGATACCTCAGTGATTTAGTGATGAGCGTGCCCAGCTACTAGTCACGAGGTCAGGCATAAGTTAGTGCCGATCAGAACTGTGAGACGGAATGAGGTGTCCAGCCTCGCATCATCTACGCGGAAGCGCCTCCTCTACCACTTTTTGGTCTCCGCTAATATCTATGTCTATAATCTAACAGATTAGGTCACAAAGTGCGGCCCCCTAGGTAGGTTGATTAAGATGGCAGAGTTTACCTTTGGTGGTGTAGGATAACCGGAAAACCTTGGACACCCATGGTCTTCCAGTTTGCCGGCATTCCTCGACCACAATACAGCATCACCTCTTTCCAGCTCCCTCTCTCTGTCTGCACCCTCTGTCTCTTTTGCTCTGTGCCCATACCGAGTTCCGACCGATGGAAATATCCCGGTCATGGTCCTCTTCATGGGACAAACGTTCTCGACAGCTCCGAGTCACTTGAGCACTCCCCGACTCTGGTATCATGGGGAAGAGGGACCCCTCGGTGCCTCTGGCCAACATAATAATAGTTAAAGTAGCTGTAACATACCGAGATGCTTCCCCCTTTCGACCCCAAACCTATTCCCGTCGCCCGACGAGCACTCGTAGCAATTTTAATGGAGCTGTATTAGGTTTCTCTTCGCTTCCCCAAAAATCAAGTACATCCTTCATCTATTACGCCAAGAGTATTATACTCACACTGAACATTATCAGGAAACCTCGAGTTCAAGCTCTTGTAGAGGGCGAGCGCCTCCTGGTAGCGGCCGATGGCGCGGAGGCAGCCGCCCATCAGCAGGCCCCATTGAGGCTGAATGATTATACAAATATTATCTTATGTATAAAATTCTCGTGTCACAATGTTAGATACATTACTAATCCGAAACGCCTATACTTTTCATACCCCTAAGTATAGTGCACCACCCGACAAAACAGCGTTTGCTGGCTCAGCTAGTAAAAGATAAATTTATGTAAAGAAAACAGACAACACATGCTTTGTTTCCTTTTTATAAAAATAAAAACCAGCCAAGACTAAATAATTAATAATTATTCAGTTTTTTATATAGAAGTATATAATCCGTGAAAATTTCGACTATAGCTATAAGGGTTCATACGATACAGCTAGGTGACAGACAAATGGACGGACGTACATCGGAGTCTTAGTAGTTGCGCCCCGTTTACCCTCTGGGTACGGAAGCCTATAAAGTGTGACAAAAAAAAAAATATTTCATTGAGCACTTGAAAATAATACAGATACGATATTAAAGACACTTAGGTCCGGTTTCACATGTTACTATTATTGTGTCAATTAATAAGTCAATACTTAAGTACAATACAACATAACTGCTTCATATTCATTACTTCCAACTACTGCCTGTGATACTTAAATTTGTAATTAATTTGTCAGTTAAGATCCTAATTGATAAACCGAGACTTTAATAGGAACTAAATTCAGTATATATATATATATATATATATATATATATATATATATATATATATACACAAAGGCGATTTTGAAGGTTCGCTAAGTGCAGTGGCCGGGGAGACTGGCAAGGTCCTTCAGGTGTCCAATTGAAAAGGCTCACATCCAGCAGCGTGTGTGTGGTGATACTGATGGAATGTTGCTTATATTTTAACTCATTATTGATAACATTAACATAAGGTATTGCGAATATTACTCATTACCATAAAAATACTTTTACGGATTCTACCACGGTTTATTTAATTATTTAACTAGCCCGACGTTTCAGGAGCTTTACAGCGACCATGGTCACGGGTGGACTGAGGGGTCAGATGTCCAAATGTTAACAACATACAAGTTATTAAAAGTGCACTATTATACTGCCAACTAATCGTTACGGACGACATAGATGCTCTAAGTTTTAAATTTACACATTAAACGGGTAGAAATGAAAGTGTGAAAGCGGCAGAATGTTCAGGCTTACCAGTAGCTAGGTCACGAATATTAATATTTAACGCATGACCACATGATCTACAATAGCACCACGACGGGCTAGTCCCTAAAGGACCGCCACCACCTGCACAGATGGGGGTTTGTTCCGCATCACTTGACAACGGGGTTGTCCAACTTTGTGACAGTGCAATGGGGTGAGCTGCTCGTCCTACCCACTGCCCCGTGCGCATGAGCGCCGAGGCTATATCTCCTTCGTTCCCTCTCCCTATATGTATATAGGGTATAGGGTGCAAAGAGCATCCCTCGGTTCAGTTAGCTTCAGCTGGGTTCACACTAGGTTACTGAACCGCACCGCCACGATAAGGCCTGAACCAGGTGGGGACCTAAACGGAACTTGAGCAGCCGTCTATTTTCCATTTATGGAAACCTGTGAAATAACACCTGTATGTGTAATGTACACACCTACAGGCTTCATTTCTTTAATTTTTAAATTGCAGCAAGTTATTCATATATTTTAAATAATAATAATATTTTTTTTTATATTAATAGTATAATTAAGTGATATTTCATTCGAGCGCTACTACTGATGGCGTCCCGTGACTTGCTTATGTAAGACAACTTATTTAAAACCAGCTCAGTTACATCATGTGTTGTTTACAAAACATCGATCAACGTTAGGACTGCATGTCTATTCATATACACACTTCAGTATATCTTCCATACGCACACTTAGGAAGTAAGCTGATGAATGTGTGATGGGAGCGTAACGAAAAGGAATCCTTTAGATGTTGAGAGGAAGCTATATGTTAGTGAAGATAGCGGGATTTACGTTGCAAATGTTACTGTAGGGGGCACCACAGAGAGAACACACTATTTTCTTCCTTTCTCATGGGTATACGTAGCTGGCTAATTACGCTTCTAACAACTAAAGATCTGTTATACGAGGGCTGATTGATAAGAATCCGAATTGACAAAGAAAAACTTTAATAATCTATTTAAAACAATTTTATTTTTCAACGTAGTTTGCTTCTACCTCGATGCATTTAGTCTAGCGCTTCTCCAATGCCGTTACACCAGTTTGATAAAATGTTTTCTCTAGCCCCTCAAAATACTCGTCTAAGGCCGCTACGACTTCATCATTAGATGAAAATATTCGGCCTCTTGACTATTTCTTGAGATTCGAGAAGAAGTGAAAAAAATGCGGGGCTAGATCTGGAGAATAGAGGGGATGCTGTAAGAATTCGAACCGCAATTAATGGAGTTTGGCAACTGCAACCCTTCAGGTGTGCACAGGTGCGTTGTCGTGATGGAATAAAACTTCTTTTTTGGCTAAGTGGGGCCGTTTCTTTCGGATTTCTTCACAAAATTTTTGCAACAAAGGTGCATAATACTCTCCAATTATTGTTTTTCCTCTTCGCAAATAATACACTAAAATAATTCTCGAGCAACCCAAAACAAAACCGTTTTTGCTTTCTTCGGCGCAGGTTTTCCGCTCTCAGTGCACTGCTTAGATTGTTCTTTTGTTTCAGGAGATTTATGGCGTATCCATGTTCCATCTACTGTCACATAACGCCGCAAAAACTTGTTAGTACCACGATTAAACAGCGCCAAACAAACCAACGAATCGTCCACTCGGCGTTGCCTTTGGTTAACAGTGAGCAAACGCGCCATCATTCATCGCAATTCATCATTTTCATTCGCAAATGTTGGTGAAAATGTTAAAAACGCGTTCAGAGGAAATGCTTACCATCTCTGCTATCTGTCGCAACTTTAAGCGCCGATCATTTAAAACGATTTTTTGAATCGTTTAGATCATGTCCGGATTCGTGAATTATTTGGACGGCCATACCTGTTGGCGTCTCCGCAGCTCTGTATCCCACGTTTAAAATAAGTTATCCAGGTGTAAATGCAGGAGCAGTATTACCTAAAACAGCTTGACTTTAATCTGGGTTACTGGTTTCCCTTTCAAAACGTAAAACTTTATCACCGCACGAATTTCGTTTCTTTCCATTGTTGAGAAAATTTACGGCAGAGAAAGTTCTATGTCCCCTCACACAAATTCTATCAGTTCGAATAAATTCAAATTAGACGTTCTATTTTAGAAAAGATGGTAGAATGTAATAAATTTTGTTTGCCTATCTTTTTTTTAAGTTCGTCGTTTCCGCCAGTTATCAATCAGCCCTCGTACTTCGATCGGGTGATCGATCTTTGGTACATACTTATTTTTTAAGTGTCCTGCTAACAGCAGCCGAATTGGGGGGCCCTAAAGGGGAGGTACCTCTCGCTCACATGTTACCGCCTAAATAGTGAATGCTATGTTATCGCTTCGTGTGGTTTGTGAGTAAATGTGAGGCCCGTGGCTTGGATAACTTGAGGGAGGGCGGATTATCACGGATGTTAGTGGCCGTCGCATTTTTGGTGTACCATTTAGTAGTCACCAAATGGCTTCACATCCTCTTTTACTCCCTTATACATTTTTTTTTTAATTTTGGGCTTAAACTCAGCGGTAGTAAACAAGTTGAATACCTTTTTTGTTTTTTTTTTTTTATAACAGACAAACGAGAAATCGGAGTTATGTGGTGAATACCGACGCCCATTAATACCCATATGCAGATACGTTATGCTTCACTGGGCCACCGGCTACTCACAAACCGCGCGTAGACCGTAGATACTCGAACAGCTGTGCTACTGTCGCTGCACTCACGTTATTGGGCTGCAGCCTGGCGGCGCGGCGGTAGTACTGCAGCGCCTCCTCCGGCGGAGCCGCGCCCGCCAGCCACTGTAGCGCGCCCAGCTCGCACGGCCATAGCGCCTCCACCTGCACACAGCTTACTTTAGTAACAGGTAGTGTCATGCAATGTTGCGCATTGGGACCGGGGGGTTACTTCTCGCTCATATGATACCGTAAAGTGGTCTTCGGTGGTCTGTTTCGTGCGGTTTGTAAGTAGCCCTGGAAGCCTTCCAATGAAGGGAGGAGTAAAGCAGGGCAACGCATCGTTATAGTAATTAAACGAATGTTCTTCCGCGACGGTAGTCGTAAAACGTCACTGATTTCTAGTTTTAGCCCTCTTTCCTTATGCTGTGCTACCAGACTGCCTCGGCTTTGCATGGTCCTAAGTTTACAGTAGGTATATTACAATATGGAAGGAGGAATTAAGGAAGCTTATAAGGTCACATAAGTCAGAAAGCGTTAGTGGGCTTTTGAATTTCCAACAACAGTGCGAAGTCGGGAAATTGGCGATGTTGCACCCCCGTGCTTACGCGAGAACCTCTTCGGTAATGTCGGACTGCCGTCCTACAGAAATAACATAGCAAGGAAATAGACGAGTAGAGAGTGCACTTGTGCCACACACTTGTGCACCGTAATGTCCTGCGCAGATGGCATACGGAGCCGATATCCGTAGAGTAAATTCGGCTAGGGTATATCAGTGGTGATATATCTCACGTCCTGGTAGTGATGCTTGGCGGTCTGCGTGTCGCCCGCGTCGCTGTGCAGCTGCGCCAGCGCGCCGGTTACGCTGGCGTCCCAGTTGCCGATCATACTGTACCTGCACATAGTAACACAAAACAATGAGGGCCGGTTTCGCGTGTCCTATTATACTGTCGTAGTAGCTAGACGATAATCAAATGTTAAACATCTGTCTAACTGTAAAAGTCTAACTAGAACGTGTGTAACTGAACTTTGTAGCTACTTGACGCATAGTTTATGTCGTACATTTAATTGGAAGCTGTGTAACTGACACTTAATATTAGTACCTACATATATAAAGCAACGTTTTTTCCCCGACGCATACACTTATTTAGTCGTAAGATACTACTGATGCATGTTAGCTAGTAGAAGTTAACACATTATTTGTAGGAGAGCTGATGGGAGCGAAGGGGTGCGCTCATTTAACACGTGTGTATAATTAAAATTATTGCATCGTGATATTATAAAACCACATCCTTAGATTTAAAGTTACCTTTATGTAATTACTATGGGTTTGAATGATAACGGCGTAAGTTTAACTATGACCTCAAATGCATTGAATGACAGATTTATGGGTCTCAATTGAGGTGCGCTATACGCACCAGTGTTCAGCCGCGTCATCGTCTGTGCGTGAGCGCGCGGTTCGTGCGAGCGCGGCCGCACTTAGCGCACGCAAAGTAGCACCCGCGCCTGCCGCTGCACCGCGCACGTGCTGCCAGCGCGCCTCGGCGCGACTGCCCTCGCCACACGTCTCCAGAACCAGGGCTACACACACAATGCACGACAGTATATTAGCTGGATCCACCTAAAAGTATTTATTGAATTAAAGCGTAAGAGAGGAAACAAAATTGGAAATGGATTTACCTGGTAGGTACTACGGACAACCGACACCCATTAACATATATAAGCGGAGATTATGTATATGCGTTGTTCTCGTTTACATTGCAGAACTTGAAATCGAAAACTATGCGAGGTTCGGTGTTCAATAATTGAGTAATTTTAAAAATGTTAAAATTACAAACCGGTATCGTACACTGCCACTAGGTTTGCGGGATCGAGGTGCGAGGCGGCTGACAGGTTCTCAGCGGCACTCTCGATGGCGTTGCGTTCGATGACGCTACGATCCAAACCGCTTCGTTCACTAGCGCTACGTCCGGCACTGCTTCGCTCCGTGCCGCTTCGCATGACGGCCGCAAGGCTTGACAGAGCGCCCGAAACGCGCGCCACACACGAGTAGGGGTCGTCTCTCGCAGCCGCTTCGCTCAGCGATTGCGCTTCAGACCACTTACCTAACTGTAATATAACATCGTTTATAGAACCTCTTCTATTTTATTTAATACTTTATTAGTTTCTTTCACTCCCACACAGGTAGCGAAATACAGTGATTTTAACACACGCAAAAAAAAACTCACGTTTACGTACAGCACCACGACGACTAACAAACTAACACCTAGCTGGAGTTCCGAATCACCACGGACACCATAACTAAACAAGTCATAATAATAAGCCTCCTTTCACTATAGGTGTGACGGGGTCCTCTGTGCAGGGCTTGCTTAGAGGGAGAGGAAAAAGCAGCTTGTGTCCTATTAGAGTGCAAAGATTTAGCAACGCAAAGATTCCCCGATCTAGGAAAGTCCGAAATATAAAAAACTGCTGGCGGAATCGGCATTGAAGAAAAGGTTCGCTCACGAATAATAGGACTCTATTAAATCCTGCAACTTCAGGAAATATCCCGAACACTAAGTAACCAAGCATTTACCGCATAAGCAACAAAAGCAGCGTCCGCGTTCGCCTCGGCGCGTAATATCCGATCGTTGGGATGTGCACGTGCAACCGCTTTTAAGCGCTGCAGTGCTTTCGTCCCCGCGGCAATGGCGCCGTGACTGTTGGTACTTCCTGTGGTGCCGGTGGCACCTGCAGCAGTCCGCAACGCTGCAAGTGCGCTGCCTAACTCCAGGCGCGCCCCCGCCCCTCCGCCGGAGTAGCCGCGTAACGCTTCCACGCACCACGATGGTCCTCTGAACAATTGAAAATCTTATCAACATCGACGAGTGTATGTACAACCATCTCTAGCTCTTTTCATTGGAGCAAGCAAGAACTTTGATGGTTAAAATCCAAACTATCATAAAATGTACTTCGCTTTAAGTTAATATTATTAGGAGATAATTCCTTTATCCGTACCCGGATTGAACCTGACATACCGATCTGCTATCTAATTATATAGAGTTCAGTGACAATGATTTTAATTATAATTCACTTGAGAACGCAGTTAGTTATATTATAGAAGGACGCCGTCGAGTGATTACTAATTTGTCTCTTTCATCTCATACCAACCAATATAAAGTATCATGACAATGACCCGGCACTGTCACGACTCACTGGCTGATTAAGTGATCAATAAATGCGAAGCCGATCTCCACATCGGTACAAAGTTAGCTTTTATGCCTAGGCAGTAGACATCAACTTCTTAGTTGATGGTTTTTAAATATTTGCTATCTAAGGGGTACGAGTAAAGGTGTGTTTAATACAGATATATGGTGATCATTGTGTAGAGTATACGTACGGCGCGTCGTCGGCTCGGCGCTGCAGCGCGGCGGCGGCCAGCACGAGGCAGCGCTCGGCGTGCGCGGCGGCGGCGCGGGACCAGCGCGACAGCTTGTCTCCTCGCACCACGTCACGGACCACGCACTCGAACGCGTCCTTCTCCTGTAACAGCAAGCAGTCAGAGGTGAAGTGCGGCACAGGTGCGTGGACATCTTTGAGATAGCGGCGCGGTAGAATGTCTGACCTTGTGAAGCCGGTACGGGCCGCTAGTGAGCTTTATTTTCATATCTTCGTCAGTAACTTATATTGTTGGTGTCATATTTTTATAGGATATTTTTTACATATTTCCGTTGTTTATCATAACGTTACATAAGTCCGTTACGTTACTTAGCACATCGCTAGCCTAAGAGGATGTTAAGGCTACAGATTCCAGTCAAGTAGAGATTAGTTACTATGATTTAACACTCGATGAAACAAAAAATTCTTTACCACAAAGAATCCAATTTGTCCATGAATGTGTAAATAGAAACACGTATTGTGATATAAGTCGGAAGCTTGCGCCATCTATGAAGCCGGGTTCGAGGTATTTAACCTACTATTACAGCTATGACTCCGCGTTCTAATCCACGTATAATCTATCCCGAGCGGATCATAAACTTATTCGTGATCAAAGTGTTGTTATTTTGGAGTGTAATTTTGGATCGGTTTTGGTAGAAAGTTGAAACAGATACAGATATGTCCCATATTCTACCAAATCAATTCGGCGGATTTTGCGTGAGTAACCAACAAGCTTTCCCATTTGTAATGTTACCTCATATGATAGTATAAATAGTTGTCGATACGCAATGTACTCACGTCGTCGATGGTGATGTCGTGGTGGTAGGTGGGCTGCTCCACGTCGAGCATGGCGTGGAAGGCCGCCTTGCCGCCCTCCGCATCGTCCAGGGCCACGGAACACAGTACCAGGTGGAGACCTAACAAGTAAAGAATGTGTTATTTATTATTGTTTTATGTGACTGACTGGTGGACAGGTGGTGTTAAGCCGAAAATCTTAGATCGTAAAGTCCCTGTTGGGACCAAAAAGTGTTATGATTTTTCAATTTCTACTATACTCTAAACGGAATTTAATCGCCGGCCGCGGTCACGAGTAGACAAGTCTACTGCCAGCAGAAACGTCGAGTGTCGAGGTAAATACTTTGATTAAAATAGTACGCGATTAAGTCCCGTGCACAATATAAAATTACTAACACAAATCATGAAAGCCTAAAAGGAATCGTAACGACAGTCCAAAATCTAATGACAAACAGTGCTCGAAATTCCAAGTTCAAAATATTTTATTCAAAATAAAATTCTAGTAATTTCTTTATAGACCTCGTTTTTACTAATACTGGTTCGACGCTAACCTTAGAAGAACCAGCGAAACATACTCGGCGGGAATTAGACAGAGAAGGGAATTAAAACCATCACAAATGAACTGCACCTGTCTGGAAGTCCCCTTGCTCCTGCATGATGTGCTGGAAGTTGGTGACCGCGTCGCGGAACTTGCCCATTCGCACCAGCAGCAGCCCGATATTGTGCATGACTTTCATTCTGTAATATATAATTAGCATTCTTAAAGTCTCTTCTTAGAAGTCGATAACGCTAGCTGCATGCACAGAAACGTATGACGTCATAGTAATGTTTCCAACGGGCGGAACCTGAGAGCGAGAGAGTGTAACAAGTCGTCGCTTTCCCTCCATCGGATAATGTGTGCACAGATCAAGTAGAGAACCATTTTTTACAGCAGGAAACGAATAGTCTATTGATGACTATTGACGCCTGTAGATATGCCTATACTTATTATCCAGACGTGTTGTCCACTTCACGCACAAACCGTACCTAGCTGTTATTTTGCGGAGGTACCATGTGAGGGAGAGTCACCTCTGCTTCCGATTTCACCGTGACATGAGATTTTTTTATGTAGATATTTTCACCTCAAATCCTTCTCAGCGGTCGGCGTTTGATCCAACGCCATTCTGTACAATTTCAATGCCTTCGGATGTTCGCCCATTTTGAAATATATATTCCCCATATTCACCTGAAAAATTAAACGTTTTCATTACTGTACACGACTCTATAGAGGAGACAAGAGACGTCCCTTTCGTAAGCGGGGAACCCTCCTGCGACGGGCCGTTGTGTACGGAAGCCCGTTTGTGTACGCAAAATCACTATTGAATCTTATATTAATTCACTATTCACTATAATATCCCTTTCCTTCAGAGTTTCTTCTTATTTTCTTGTTATTGTGCTCTTCTGGAAGGCAGCCGAGGAAGTGATTGTGCCACCGTGCGTACTTCTTCGCACTCGATCCCGTTGCCGAGTCGAGGGGGGTCCAGACCGGATCTTTATCATTCTCTCATATTCGGAGGTCATATTG
>JAFELO010000165.1:475140-496962 GCA_017140195.1 Eumaeus atala
GAGCGAACTGGGAACCGTGGTGTGGAGCCACTCCTGTGATGGCCCTATGGACAGACGCCGACTCGATGGCTGTGTTTTTGAGACGATGGTTGGTGGAAAAGGGATAGGGGGCTCCGGGCCAGGAGGAATTTGCCTCTAGAAGTTGTATAGTGCTATCCTCATTTTCAATGGCATAGCTTTCGATCGTAGTAGTGGTGTCAGCCTGGCGGTAGCTGATCTGGCTTGTCGGATGGAGGTTTCGGCCTGACGAGCCATTATGAGGCCGGAGTCCAGCACGACTCCCAGGTACTTGGCTGTCCTGCGCCATGGTATTGCGATGCCCTATACGTGGAGCATACCTGGTGCGGAGCGCTGTTTGGTAAAGGCGATCGCTTGCGTCTTAGACGGATTGATCGCCAGCCGCCACTACGGCAGGAGATCGAGAGTTCTCTGCAATTTTTTGGCCGCGTGGCGCGCGTTCTGAGATGCGGCCAAGAACGCGGTGTCGTCCGCGTAGAGCGCGGCGGTTACCCCGGGGGAAACAGGTACGTCCGCGGCGTAGAGGTTATAGAGATCTGGCGAGAGACAGCTCCTCCTCGGACAAAACTCCATCCACTCTCACCTGGAATTGCCTGTCCGAGGGACATGACGCAATCACTTTTATGAAAGGCAGATTACTTTGGATTAATTTATATATAATAACCATTATGTCATACGGAGTCGAATGTTTTTTGCATGTCGAGGATGATTGTCGACTACGTGGTCTTCTCACACCCCCCTGGGAGGGGGGTCGAGGCAGCCGTTTCGGGATTTTATGGTCCCCTGACGGCGGCCGCGGGGTCGCACCCCATTAAGATAGGGCGGTCATTTTGGCCGGCACAAGTGCCGGGTTTGTGGTGTCATCTTAGAGGTTATATATCTTGAAGGGGGGGTTTATCTCATGGCCTTCCACGACCGGTGCCGTCACGGGCTGTCGGCCCCTACCGGGTGAGCCGGTTACCCCGGCGAAGGCCCAGCAGAAGGCCGCCAGCGACCAGAGGCGGCATGCTTCCGGAACGGGGCGTGACAGACTACCTCTTTGGACTACCCATTCTCATACTGTACTACTCCAGGGAACCCAACTACGGGGACTTCGATCGAGACGGGAGAATAGGGGAAGGACAGTCATAGGAAGGCAGCTGCTGCGATATGAGTGCGAGATCGGGCGGTGCTGTGCGACGTGCGTCGCCGCCCTGTCGAGATGTGGTGGTAAGTGGTGTGTTCCACAGCGTACGACACAACACATAATGCTGATGTGGAGGAAGCGTTAAAATGATGGAACGTGATAGCGTGAAAAGCGTGAAGTGAAATGGCCCGTCCGAGGCCTCAGCCAGGGGGCCGAATAGTGAGCGGCGTTCCTTCTGCCCGGCTAGCGCGGGCGGGGGCTGGATAGATGTGGTAAGAAGAAGTATGAGGCGAAGCGAGATGTGAAGGCGAAAAAATGTGGATAGATGAGGGTGATGCGAAGATGGAGCAAACTAGGGTGACACACTAGTGAAATAGCGGAAAATAATAATATAAAAATATAAAAGAATAAGGAAGAATATAAAAGAATAAGGAAGCTTTACCGCGTTACGTCCCTGGGCAACGCTAAGCGGTCCGGCGGCCTCCGGTGGTACGGGGCTATCTGCCTCAGCGTATCCCTATGTGAAGCATCAGCTTTGGAGAAGAGCTGGCTGAAGAGCCTGGCCACGAAGGTGTCGAGGTCCGCCACTCTGGTGTCGCGGGCCATGGACATCCCAAAACCATCCCGCGAATATATTCAGTAGAAAGCTTGCTAGGGATGGACGGCATCACGGTGAGTGCATGGCGCGGCCGAGGTGGTGTCGCACAGTATCATCGATGTCAACGCAAGATAGCGTGTGTGCGATGTGGCGAAGAGCACGCCGCCCGAGATTGCCCCCGCCCAAAGGACGTCCCCGCCACCTGTGCCAACTGTGGCGGCCCCCACCCGGCCAACAACAAGAGTTGCCCTGTGTTGAAGAAGGAGGCGCGCATCAAGAAAGGTACGAGACCACTCACATTAGATCCACCGGCGGCTACGATCGCACCACCCCAGATGCCGCCGCCGGTTACAGAGCGGCAGCACCTGATGGCCCCTGCAAATGACCCTAGACCGCGAGAAGCCAATGCACAAAGGGCCGCACCGCAACCGCGTCCACGGGGAACCAGGAAGAGGGCTAGGAAAGGCGGAATTAACCCGCAAGCGGCACTAGCCCGCACGGTGACTACAACTATTACCGCACCGAACGACACCGAAACGCAAAGGCCACCCACAGCGGCAGGCCGCTAGGTCCCTCTTCACTCTGGCCGCTGCCAGAGTGAAGAGGGAGGACGGACGAGGACGCAGGACGTCCACGCGTCCACGGGAGAGACGCCTCAGCTCGGCAGCAGAGGACATGCCGTCTGTACACAAGTTGTGCCGCTCGCTCACCGGTGAAAAAGCGCCCACGCGCCCCCTCTACCACGAGGATGGGAAGCTGCGCTACCACGCGGTGGACAGGGCGAATATATTCGCCAGACACCTTGAAGGGGTCTTCACCCCCTTCCCCACGACCGCGGCCGATCACACGAATGCAGTCGCGAGGCAGGTAGAGGAGTACTTCGCCCGCAAGGGCCTCCTCTCCCCCGCCGATGAACACACCATCCCCGAATTCATTCTCTCGCCGGGCCAAGTCCGCCGAGCCCTGTCGAAAGTCAACCCCAAGAAGGCACCAGGACCCGACCAAATTCCGAACTCGGCGCTCCTCCTCGCCCCCCTGAAAACTGCTGCAGCAATAGCCCGTCTCTTTAACGGGATACTGCGCACAGGGCACTACCCCTCGCGCTGGAAGACGGGCGAAGTCATAATGATCCCCAAACAGGGGAAGCGTCTGTGCAGAGCCGCCCACTACCGGCCCATCACTCTCCTCTCCACCCTGTCCAAGGTGTTCGAGAGGTTCCTTCTCGAGCACCTCACCCCCTACCTACCACCGCGCCCCGAACAATTCGGGTTCAGATCGGAGCTCTCCACAACACACCAGCTCGTCAGTGTGATCCATCACGTAACCAGCACCATTAACAAAAAGGAGGCCGCCGCGGCCGTGTTCCTAGACATGGAGAAGGCGTGCGACCGTGTCTGGCACGAGGGCCTCCTACTCAAACTCTGCCTATCCCGGACCCCCTTCAGCCCCGTCAAGATCGTTTGATCCTTCCTGACGGACCGCTACTTCTATGTCCGAGTGGAGAGCGCAAAGTCGGACGTCCGTCCTATCCTAGCTGGAGTTCCCCAGAGCAGTTGCCTACCGCCGGCGCTGTTCAACACGTACGTGGAGGACATCCCATCTAGCGGAGCCTCTCTCGCTGCCCTCTACGCCGAGGATGATTGTGCCAGTGCTTTTCCTTTTTTTTATATGGTTTGATTGGCTCTAGGGCGCGGTTCTATCGCTCGATTAAGGGGATTAGCCCGGCGCGATTAGGCTCTCTCGCTTCAACACTATTCGCCTCTCGCTCTATGATGCGCTATCCCTTTCTATCCCCTCTCGCTCTAACTTTTCAAAGTACAGAGCGAGTTCACGCATATTGCTCTGAGCCAATCAGAACCGATTCAAGGTGCAGTGTACCTAACTGGCTTTTTATTGCCATCATAAAACTTTACAATGTGTAACAAAAACGAACAAATATTTACCCTACTATAATACAATTCTTTAAAGTCACTTCAATTGACTTCTTTGTTTGATTTTATCACTTATTTTCTATTTCACTATTTTATTATGTACACAAATCATCATCATTATCACTATACACTATTTGAGGCAGTCTGTCCGGAACAATTACATACTATAAAAATAGTATAAAGGAAAACAGTAAAATGAACAGAATTAGTATAAGGGGGCAACCCCTTATACTAATTCTGTTCATATATAAACATCCACATAATCGTTATCCAAACATGAATTCCCTTTTATTTCTCCCTCACATTTTATTTCTCTCTAACTCTCACATCCAAAACATGAAAGAATGTTAAGTTACTATAAAGTTTATCTTCAGTCGTGTAGTCTAAAGCACACATGTTTCCTCATAAAACCAGCTAAAGATTAGTTCAAATAGCATACAAATATATTAAGAGACCACATTGAAATATGAGTGAGAACTTATAACCCCACTCGTCAGCGTGAAGCTGTTGACGGCCAGCTGTCCAATAATTAAATCAGGATGTAGCGGAACAGCAGAGCGCTCTCTTTCCACCTCACACTAATTTGAAGGGACACATCTGTTTCGTCTATATTTGTGTGGGTGGATCTGGCAGAAGGCTAAACAATAAACCATCGTGCCCCCATCGGCGATGATGGGAACCTCACCCCATTGCACTGCCCCAAAGTTCGTGGGGTTGTCCTGTGATGCCGGGCAACCCTGCAGTGGAGGAGGTGTCGGTCCCTTTGGGAACTGACTAGTCGTCCAGGTGCCTTCATGTTTTGTTGTCCCGGGGCATCTCTCCAAAGGCACTGAGGGCCTCGCGGCACACTATAGTGCCGAATACCCGCAAAAAACACCGCCGTACCGCACCTATGGTCGGTGAAGACGCGTAAATGCGTTTCCACGCGTCAACGAAAAAAAAGAAGGTATTTGACACTCCACGCCACGACACGGCTTGAACCACGGTGGGGACCATCACCGCCTTAAGGCTAAACAAACTAAACTATTGTATAAACTTGAATTGACTAAGCGTGCGTACCTTCAGCCTGTTGGCGTGTGGAAACAGTCTGTTTCTCGTCAGCAACTGATATGTGTTCAGCGCCTCCGCGTACATCTCATTGAGCGCGTACTGATCTGCTAAATTGCATAGAACCTGAAAAGATAATAAACCGGTGAAGTGTGAGCCGCACTCGTACACTTAATTTTATGTTCCAACGAGCGATACGTACATGACAAGTTACA
The DNA here is from genome assembly GCA_017140195.1 of Eumaeus atala. Lineage (NCBI taxonomy): Eukaryota > Metazoa > Arthropoda > Insecta > Lepidoptera > Lycaenidae > Eumaeus > Eumaeus atala. The sequence continues at coordinate 480,076 of JAFELO010000165.1, forward strand.
AAAGATGAGTGTGCCTTTTTTGCCTTTGAGGTACATAAAATCGAGGAGTACAATAATAATGACACTAGCAACAGTTTTAGCTATTCAGAAACGATGCACGTGCATAAAATTCATCGAGTTCTATATTTTCTACGCCCGTTGTTGTTTCAGACCTTGCCATCATTCGGTTTCATTTGATGCTCTCCTGCCAGCAGCTACTGTGGTCTACTTACAGCAAACGTAAGATCCAAGTTGTGCGAGTCTCCTATGTTAGCCTGCTCCTGCATACGGATCAGCTGCCGCTCCAGGGCCGACGCCTCTTGAGCCTTTGCAAGTGCCTAAGACACGTTAACAATATTAAGGGCTGGATGCACAGGTCACTATTATAGTGTCAACTAGCTAATCTTAACTAGAACATAAATGCTTAATATCGGAACCACTTCTTAACGGAATCTATGAACGTACATGTGTAGCTTATTTACGACTTAAGCAGCTTATAGGCTAACCGAGGCGTTAATAGGAACCAAGTATTAGGTAGGTCATAAAGAAGCTCTTGTCTATATTGCACAGGTACAAAAAACTACATGTGGTTCGCTTAGTTATTTTACCGCCCCGAAGTTTCAGTTGCGGGCTCTGCTACGGGAAGACAAAAGTTTCTGACGTCCCGATTTCAGAAATTTATGAAGAGTTTACTGAAAAACCGTGAAGATGAAAGTTAAAACAGTGCTTGACTCTTCTGACAAGAGGTTCGACAGTAACTACTCCAGTGCGCTGGAGTGGAAACTGGTGTACATTGTAGAACCTATGCGAGATGTAAGCGAGGATCCGGTGATTTCTGATTCGGAACAACTGCTTATCATTACCAGTCGGTTAGCGATGGATACAAATAGCTGGATATCAGAGATCCACTGGAGGATTGGTGATATCATAGGGCCCATTGGATGTGAGGAGGGACGGCTATGCTCCGGCACAATAATAATGCAGATGTCTATAGGCGCCGGTAGTCGTCAAAAGTCTCCAATCGCTCGTTGGAAGCACTATGCTATAAAAAAAAGTTTAGACTTGAATTAGAATTATACGTGTTATTTCACTAAGTTTCGAAAGATAGCTATTGTGGTGCACAAGTGTTTATGCTTACAAATGCGTGAGTGTAAATTGTAACTTAATTCACTCTTTGTTTCCAATAGAACGTCACTACGAAATTGACACGACTGAAGAGAAATGAGCGGCAGGACTGGCCGCTCCTGATGCACGTAAGTAGACGTAATAACGTCAACTAAGTAACTTCGGTCTGTTTAACATCAACTTGCGATCAACTTCGAATCTGAGCCTTCATGATGAAGATCATCTTGTATAAAATGTAGATATTAAATCAACAAAATGGACAAAATTATGAAAATTAATCAATAGGGTGATTTTAAAAAAAATTGATTAAGTAGGTTCTACCTATTATAAACTATGTTTAGGATATAAAAAAATGAAAAAGAAAAGGTTTAGGACATTTGTATGCAAAAGCGGCAGAATGTGATAGAAGATACTCTATGTTAGTACCTACCCATATTCCGGCAATAAAACTCTTCTTTGTTTGTTTCCCGGCAGGACACGCTTGCCACTAGCCTACTAACTAGACACAGCAGTACAGACCTGACTCATATCGTTTTCTCGTTTGCTGTTCACTTCATCTCCTTGCCCCTTCTGTGCGCTTAGCACACATGACTCTTCTACCAAACTCATAATTCTTGCCTCCATTTGCTTTATTTTGTCTTCAATGCTAAAACATGTGGTATTCTTTATAAAAAAATTGTGTTTCCCATTGAAGGATTCTTTCCTCATCAGCATCCAAGCAGTTGGAGTCTTCTGATGACTACCAACGTCTATAAACAACAGCATAATTACTATGCCGATACGTTTCCCCTCCAATGTACCACTGGCTCCTCACAAACCGCTTGCTATTTTCACTTTAGAGCCTCCCCATTCGTGCCGGTTCAATTTTGGTTGCAGTGCAGCATTGCTTACTAAACCTTCCTTTTCTGTTTCACCGTTGGCAATATATCTGTCGCAGTCGGATTGTATACATTGGCGTGTTACCTTACAGCTAGCCAGTTACAAAAACAGACCCCACCATGGTTCAAGCCTTGTCGTGGCGGTGAGGCTCAGTAGCCTGAGGTGATCCGAGACACCTTTTGCGAAGGTAATTGAACCGGGGTGGTGTATGCGGGGAGGTAAAAACAGAACATAACAAAAAACGTTTAGTTGAATTGAGTTTTTTTTTTCGGAGGGACCTACTACTGATTGGCGGCGCTTGTCCAGCCTTAACAGTTCGAATGACTACAACGGATTGAGTACGCCTGAGTGAAATGACCTTTCGTTGTTATTTAAACAAAGTATGCGGCAGACGGTTTGGAAGTTTAGGCGTTAGTATTTTGGCTCCGAGCCAGAACAAGCTTAAACACACTTTAATACTACAAAGTTTAAATTTTTATATTGAGCTAAATTTCTGATAACCTCACTCACCACCACCGTCATCGTCCTCATAGAATATGGTATGGAATTTGATAATTCATTATTGACTTGAATATTTTTATTAATTTTATTTAGTTTGTGTTATTAATTATTAGATATGTAATTAGATAGATCCTAGGCTCCGAAAAAGTTACCTACTATAATTTAGAATACTTGCAACTATACAAGCTTGTTGGGCGTCTCATGGAAACGAAGCCACTTACCGGAAAATAAGCTTAATTATTAAGCTAATTGAAATTCGATTAAAAAATTGTTTTTGAACGTCATCAGGTAAGTCTAACCACCAGTTCAACCATAGCCCTGTCCTGAAAGGAACCGGCGAAATGAACTTAGCGCGTGTAATAAATTAATAAATAATACACAACAAATTTACAATTAATATACAATTAATCAACTTAGTACAATCTTTACTGTACCGAAACAGCCTGTGAAAAGCGTCTTATACCCAAGGTGTGTTATTTGTCATTTACTCTATCATGTTATAACATCCATTGTCACATAAACGTACTTTAAGAAATTTTTAAATTTGTTAATTGAAGGCTTTTGAACGCCTTTCAGGATCCTATTATAGGGGCGTGTACATTGTCCCCGGAAATAATGATTTACGTTGCTGTCTATGAAATCAATCACGTAAATCACTTTTCATATTAAATCCATTTATATTCTTACGCAACATACAGGACATTATCTAAAATGTCTTGACAGTAAACAGTCAGTATGCATATTACCATGCTTGTGGGCTGCACGACAGCTTTTACAGCACGAAACTATTACATGGAAGTAACTAAAATAAACTACAGCAAAGTTAGTTTCTTTTAGTTATTTCCATGTAACCACCTTCACCTTTCTATTGTCTAATTTTTCTAACTGCAAATGCTGCCGAACTGATTCTATTCGTAAGTGTGTGATATGGGGATGATAATTATAAAAATTATCACTGGAACCTTGTTATATGATGATGGATGTGTATCATAGAAAATCCTACTCGCTTTAAATATTCTCCGCGCTGATTGCCGTATACTCCTGCACAATACCGCACACAGCAAGCAGACTTAAGAGTTAGAGTATCTGTATGTACCTTTCCTCCTTTCTGGTGTCTCTGGCGGCGCTGTCCTTGGCGGAGGAGGTGTATCCAGCGGCGCGCACAGCGGTAACGGGGCGCGCGGCGGTGCCCGCTCGCGACGCGTTGCGCATGCTCACTGTGCCTACGCGGAATATCTGCAATAGTACAACAAATAGTTTCAACGGTGTATCTGCTTCTATACTATGCCATAAAAAACTAATTTTCAAATTCTGTAAGGACTAGCACTGACTTCCATGCAACCTTGTGACGAAAAATGTTTAAGGAGAGGTAGAGTCAAATCGTAATATCGATAGTTACACATAAATACATACATACAAATACATATACATAAAAATATACATACATACACAGATACATACAATATACATACTATACGAAAACACGTTTAATATTGGCAGGCAGGGCGTTCCATAATGAAATAGATTTAATAATATAAGAAGAATTAAAGAATGTTGTATAGTGGACAGGAATGTGATGAAGGAGAGAAGCTGCAGGTTGCATCCACCAGAGTAGCGAAATTCATATTTTTCTTTCAGATAAGCAGGTGTTTCAGGGTCAAATATTAAAGTATATAGTTGCGAAAGGATTCTAAAATTACGAAGTGAGCGAGAGAGTGGCCTTTCGCTTTTATTTATATGTAACGAATAAAATAATTTGAAACCGAGCGTAACGTTTACGTGGCGCACCGAATATTGTTCATTCGAGTAAAGCTCATTCTCATTTCGGAGCTGACATACACACAGGGTTTTTTATAGTATAGGGAGTTCCAGTTCAGAGTAGCCAAGACTACCGACTAATACACACCGGTGCGAGTGTCCGAGCCGCACATTCTTATACGCGACAGCAAACTTGAATTTGATCTAGACAATCCACAACAAGCAGGCATTGCATTCATATATGAACCGAAAGACAGACACAAGTCTGTTTTCACACACACACACACACGCACACGCACACGCACACGCGCGCACACGCACACGCACACGCGCGCACGCACGCACGCACGCACGCACGCACACACACACACACACACACATATTTTTGTCATTGTCTAGTGACGTGGCGGTTAGGTCGCGGATTCGAATCTCACCTAGGTCATGGATGTTTATATATGTATTAAATGAATTTCTATACTAAAAATCGTAAATATATAAAGTTTCTTAACCTTATAAAGATATTTCCGTTGTCTAGTGCCTGTAACACAAGTCCTTACGGTACTTACCACAGGACTGGGCTAACGAGGTGTAACAAGTTCACAGAAATTATTATTACTGGTAAACGAAGTGATCGATTGGAACCCGGCTAATGTTACTTGCAGTGTACGTACTGCCAATCATTATTTCGTATATCCCCACAAGCCCACTCTAATCTAAACCCTCTAGCCCTTCCAATTAACAGAATCTTCAAATTAAGGCGACTCGTCTAGGCCGTGGCCGTTAGGTTTTCTTAAGGCAAATGCTGATAGTTTGTAAATCTCCGTTTGTATGATTATTATTATAATTATTATGTTGCAACTTACCCCTGTGCCCATCCGGCTAGGCGTCGCCTTTCCTATCCCAGCAGTACGTAGCACCTGTTGAAACCCTTTATCATCGCGAAGGTTCCTTGTGTCCAGCGCAGGGGCCACGTCATTGAAGCCCGAGTAGAGTTCGTCTTCGTCGTCTATCACCTTCGCCGTGCGAGGCTTGTCCATGACCTGTCTAGAATCACTGTACCTCATCATATTGTAATAACCAGCTTACTGTAGGTATTTTAAAATTATGAAGAATATTTCGTTGAAAAAACCGCGTGTTAATAATCACTTTGTTGTGACGCTGTAACCATGGCCACCAAATACCATAGATACAGAAACAATGTTGCCCTTTTACTTGTTTGCTAAATGGAAGAAATAAGCAAACGACGTAAAACTTTTATTGAACGCCATGGGGAAACTAGTAAACAGCAGTCCCATATTATCCAGCATTAAAAAAGGTTAACATAATTTAGGCATGTCACATAATATGTGGATCTGCTATGACTATGTTCCAACTGAAGAAAAATATATCTATTTTTTAATGACAAAATGACACCGAACTGTTTCAGATTTTGCCATACCATTTCAGAAAATAACTCCTGCTATCATCCGCAACATTTTAAAACTTAGACGTCGGTGAGAAATAAACAGATAAATGTATCTATATGTCTCTTAAGTACTACATTGTTAGATGGTTGTTTGTTGCTAAAAATAATAGGGCTATTGAGTTTGTCTGTTCTCAACGACTCATAATGCTGGGCTCCTCTGTTTGCTTTGGTGATTATGATGTGCGAGCGGAACTGAACTGATAACATTTTGGAATATTGTGTTGAATTAAACACTTTTGAAATTACGTGTTTCATCTAGATGTCATCCACGCCGTATGGTGTCTTGGTGAATCGGTACAAACGAACAGTCTACTTGTAGCAGGAGCATTCTGTCTAGAAAAGTGTCGAACATTGGATAATAGGAAGAGCGGCGGTAAATAATAAAGTGATATCTCAGTCAAATTTATTACTTACATGATCGCTAATATTCATTACAATCAATAACCTTCTCATCAGCTGCACACTGACTGAACGCGCAGCGTCGCGACGCATACACTCGTGCGTACGAGACCGTGGCTAGCATACGCACATGAGCGTACCAACCGATATCGGTTTTTGGCGACTCTTTACTTGGTATCAATGATGTATAATATTTCTAACGCAAACGCTCTTAACTAGCTTATCCGAAAAACTAGTAATGGACTATCAAAAAGAGTGACTGGGAAAACATCCCAGCTTCACGTAGCTGCTCGCTCAGTCAGTAACGCGTCTATCACAACGACACACTCGAGAAAATATTAGTTAAACTAAAAATTCGAACAACTGACTTAATTGACATCACACAACGTTACGGTTGATACAAAACAATACAGTGCTATTGGAAGACACTGAGCTTTAGGGCGCAATGCGCACGGGACAACCTTGTACGACTTGCTAGTCGTATACAACAAAACAATCTCTTAATCTACATCTGACTCGGTTCCATCTATCTGTCTCATTCAATATATTCAATATAAAAATAAACGTATCTGAAAATTTCAAAAGTGATTTTAAGAAACGCATATGTTATATACAATTTATGATTTCACGATTCAAACTTGTATATGTTTATTTATAATGATTTTTTTTTCGTGACCCTAAGAGACTAGTAAGAAATGCAAGTGTTTATATTTTTGTACATTTGTCACTTATCAATAAGATAACACATACTTATAATATTTAAAAACTCTGAATTACTTCTTAACATAGATATGATTATGGGCGTTAGTACAAACATCAGAACAACAAATGGCATTGGCTTGTGGCGCTCTCTCTCACTCTGTCTCGCTTGCTCTCTTCCTCTCACATCCGCACCAAAATAATATTTAACTATTCATGCAAAATTCATTCAAAATGGTAAAATATTTCCAAAATTAATCATAGTAATATATACATATAAACATCAGTCGGAACTATGAAGGAAAAAAATATTATGTCAAAATACAATATTATTAATTTTATAATTATTATTTATATGCTGTGGTTTTATTATATTACATTAATTATTATTATAGCTATTTTTATAATGATGAAATGTCAACAACGATTTACACTTTTTTTATAGTAAGGATCAAAGCATGGAAATATAAAGTGGTAGAAACATTTGCTAAAATTGTCATCCTGTACTGACGTTTTTGCAAGCTCTCTGTCTGTCCACTCCGACCCAGTGAGACGGAAGTGCTACTATGAAATACATTATCCTTGCCATTCTATTTCATATAATAGCAAGTTATATGTTGTTAATTTCATTTTTATTAAGTAGCCAAGATTTGGAAGATTCTTTTATCACTTTTAAACTGTGCAGATATTATATGGGTTTTAGACAATGCCTCATATCACATTAAGAGCCTCATTATACACAAAAGTGTATCTTTTTTTTTAATTAGCATTCGCTTAAAACTCAGACATCAATAACAAAAAAGTAAAACATCTCCGAACTGCACATGTCAACTTTGTAAAATATAACGCGGACGCAATATCTGTGTACCTGTGACGTCAGACGCCGTCCCCTCTGGTACACTATGCTAACCGTAAATTAAGGCGAGTGCGCCGAAGGGACTAAAACAAGTATACAGAAATTATGACCGAATAGTACAAACAAAGCAAGCGATCAAAGTGTTAGTTAAGTAAGACTGTGTACACATAATTAGGGTCACAGGTCACATGGCTAAGCACCAATGTGTGGGCGGCCACACGAGCCACTCGAGATAAAACAAGCAGACACTGATACACTATTACACTTATCTTACACTAAACAACAAACAATTCACTTTCGTCTCGTCACATATATTCACCAGCAGCGCTCGCGCTTGGGAGTATTTGCGCAACGGGGTCTCAACTAGTTGGCGCCAGAGAATCAATGGCATTTATTCCATACGCTGAACATAACAAAAGCTTACAAACAATGGATGAGGGCTCACGAAGGGGGCGTACAGAAATACGAAGAGGACGCATGAGATGCGCTGAAGTGGCCGTAAGGAGACGTACGCTAGGGGGTGGGGCTAAATCTGCGTTGAGAAGCGTGGGCGTGGCAGCTCGTACACGTCTCCGTGAACGGAACGCGCCAGCGCCTTGATACTGGCCGCTATGTCTTGCGTCTCCTCCTAAAAAAGAATAAATTTGTTCAACATTACACCAAAATCATCTTAACATAAAATACTGTACAAACCAAAACGTTACTTTATATCATTTTAAAACTGTACACGATTGAAAAAGGCATAAAGTATAAACACTTCGGTTTGTGTGCTTGTAAAATAAAAGTGAATCTTACATAGTCATCATAATCCCTAGCAGCGGGACGTTCATTGGGTACTTTGGGCATATTAATGGGCAGAGAGTGTGCAATGTCTACAGAATACACGGCCCCGCGGGGCCGACTGATATGGATACCTTCGTCGTTGCTGCCATCTGAAAAAAGACAAGACAGACATTACTTTCCATTACTTCGTCGTCATCATCATTAGTGTTAGTTCTAAGCATTGCTGTACATATTTGATTTCTGTAAAAGTCGAGACAACTTGTGGAAATATTATTTAGCCTGCAACTGCAACGGAATCCATAGGTTCTGAATATAATTACACTGAATTCAACGTGGTTTACAACGTACATATGCAATATTATTGTTCTATGGTCTTTTTATTGATCACTTGGGATCATTATCTACCCTGAAATACATTATAAACACAATATTCTATAAACAGAGCGTGTTTCACAAATCAACCTGTATTGAAGACAATTGCCAACTAGCTATTTCATTAAATACACCATAGCTGAGGTCGTACACACAACCAAAACTTACCACATTTTAAACACATTTACACAAATTAAACAAGAAACTCTCCGTGTTCACAATCAAGGACAACCTTAAATATAAAAAAATACCAGAAACAAACAATCGAATCAATCCAGTTTTTGGTAATGATTAAAAAAATATATGAGGGAACGAGGTCTTATCTTGGCGGTTGTCCAAGACTCCCTGATGCAACCAGGATGAGGCTCCTTTCTATATATAATTATAAATCCAATACATCAAGCAGCAGACTGATTGTTCTTCAATCCTCAAATTCAAAAGTTGAAAATAATGATAACATCATATCTTCATATTAAATCGAAATTTATAAAAAGGAGGAAGAGGTCCTTTTACATTAAATCAGATTAACAGTTCGTGGCATCCTGACACGAAAATATAGGTTCTCAGGCGGAAAAGAAGAAACTATTTATTTATCATTTGGTGATAACCGATAGTGTCAGCGATCCCAAATCATTCCGTCCTCCACTCCAGAGAAAGAAGAAGAAAAAAACGAATGACATTTCTTCGACACCGAGCACACCTTTAGTCAAACATTGACAATCACTATGACGGATATATTACAATAAAACTACTTTTACGGATTCTATCGCGGTTTATTTATTTTATTATATATTCTAATATTATATATATAGAATCCGTAAAAGTAGTTCTATTGTAGTGAAGTAACATTGGCATTAACTTCATACATCAATATGGCAGATATACTTTTTTTTAAAGGTGTATCAAAAACATATAGTGTTGCGGAGCGTGAACCGAGCTTTAGTTCTGTACCTTCAATTTTAGAAATTCCCATAACATTAGTTGAACTACAAAATTGTTTAACGAAAAAAGATACAGCACCAGGAATTTATACTGTTTCTTATTCTACGATTTACAATCTTTCGATGAAAGCAAAATCAATGTTGTTAAAAAATTTAATCTAATGTTACAGTCTGGTATTGTTGCTGATCTATGGAGAGATGTACAGATTCTTCCAATACTTAAGCCAGGAAGGGATCCTAGACTGCCCTCATCATTGCGCTTGATCTCACTCATGTTTGGCCCGTGTAAGATTTTACATTTTATTATCATGAAAAAGTTAGAGTGGTTTGTGGAAAGTCGGGGTGTCCTTCCTGGCTCATCTACGGGTTTTAGACGCTCTCAAACCTAGTCACTTTTACATATGATATACAATTAGGATTTGTTAGTAAAAGTTCAACCATTGCCTGCTTTATCGACATTGATAATTCATAAAATAATGTTAATATTCCACTTTTCGGGGATTACCTCAAGGGGGCCCGCCCTATATCTCCTTTTCTATTTAACATTGCTACCATGGAGATTGGCAATAATATCAACAATGTTTGTATCTCCCAGTATGCTAACGATTTTATTTTGTATAAAACAGTAGAAAATGGTCGCATATTGGATACAGTTACTCTCCTTAAATCTGCCATTGGATCCATGGTTTTATTATTAGAAAAAGTTATGTACATCGGAGTCTAAAACTAATGTATGTATTCTAAAACGTTCCAGAAATAATGTGAATTGTAATTTAAATTTGGACATCAATGGCAAGCCTCTCAGATTGTTGTAATTTTAAAATATACAGTTGATAATCTTAAAAATCAGAGTAGTTGATAGTCTTAAGAGTTAAATATCTAAGTCTGTGGAGGCATCGCATTAACGAAACCTGTGAAGAAATCTATAAACGTGTAAATATCTTAAAAGTGTACTAGGTGCTGGAGCTGCTCTCTTTGATTCTCAGTGCAACGGGTCCTTCAAGTGGAAGCTGCACAGTGCGGCGTGCGTGATGCGAGCCGAGCTGGTCGCGATTAATGAGGCTCTAAGTTACGCCAACAATTTACCGAACCAGCCTCCAGTCATTATACTGTCGGACTCGAGGAGTGACCTCCAGCACCTTACTAGTTGCGTTTCGGCTCAGAGAGGCATGCCCATTGCATTTGAAGCTATTAAGTTAATCCAGGAATAAATCCAAAAAAAGAAGCTAATCAAATCCAATGGATCCCCTCTCATGTTGACCTCTATGGAAACGAGATGGTGGATAATTATGCAAGACGCTGTAATGGATGGTGTTGTACTAAACTCTTTGCCAGTGAACTACTTCAATTTATAAAGAAAAAATGTCTAGAAAACTGGTGAACTCAAGGATGTTGGTGCCTGGTACAGAACCATGTAAGGAAAATCTCTATGGGCTCCATGGCTTGACCGCGCCAATCTCTGTAAGAGACTGCTGGTTTCGGCATTCAAACCGGGTTCCGGACATGTTCCAACGCTCACGGCAACACACACTCTCGCACTCGGAATTGCATACTGTTTCTCTGTTGCCGAAAGGTGAGAGAGCGATAGTGCCGTCCTGCTTGCACCCCAGCCCTCTCGTCCTTGTTCAGAACGCGGTCCGCATTAGTTATTATTCCGCGCCATGTGCGAAGCCTAAGCGCTTTTGTATACATCGTGTATATTGCATATCTTAGTGCAGACCGCACCGCGCGACATACTCCCCGACCTTTTTGAAGAAAGGTCCGGGGAGTGGACAGCGAGTACGACGGAGCACAACATCAGCATCACCTATTGTGCTCTCGTACACTCGCTATGCCTAGGAGAAAGGAGGAAATTACGGTGGTCCGGAGACCCAAGTTTCCCACGAAGGAGGAACGGAAGGTATTCCTGGCGGAGCTGGAGGAGTTACGCCCTCAGAAGCGCGCGACGTCCTCGCCCACTGAAGGCCCTTCCAAGGTGGTCGCAGTTGCGGAGTCTTCAAACTCGACCGCCCCCTCACCATCGCCACCCGTAGCTGCGATCTTCACCCACGTCACTGCCTACGTCACCTCGGTCAGCAGAACGCGATTCGGAAATTGCTGGCCCAGCGACGCCATAGGAGTATTCGTTGACACCCCCTGGCACCGTCTCCGCTGCGACTGCTGCGTCTGTCGGGGACGTCGAGGCCGCCTTCTCCAGCGGATCGGTCGACGCGACGTGACACAACATCTTTGCCGCCGCTCTGGAGTGCCCTAAACATGTACGCCCAGTGCAGTGTGCCCCCCCCCAACGCATATCTATAACCACTGGCACAAAACCAGACGCCCAGCCCCCCAGTGCTTCCCAACCGCCACGTAGACTAGCGGAATATCCGCAGATCGTCGTACACTTCCTGCCGGACTGGCAGAGACACCCAACGCACGGCTCTTCGGGAAGGGAATTAGGTGTCTGGCGCAGTCGCCGGAGTTCCGGGCAGTCCCGGCACTTCTGACAGCCCGGACGAAGGAGAACCCGGCGGTGCAAAGGCACTGTTACTCCGCACCCTTAGACCTCCCCACCAAGATACCACGTGCAGCTCGAGCGCCTGAACAGCGAGGACCTCGGACGCCTCTATGAAGTGAAAGAGCTCCTCTGCATGCCCGGAGTAGTCGTGAAAGGGTGGAAGGGCAGACAGCGACCAGCTCAGTGTCAACGATGTCAGCTCTTCGGACAATCTTCTGTGCACTGCCATCGGGAAATTCACTGCGTCCGCTGCGGAGGCGTCAATGCAGTCGGGGACTGCCCGCTGCCGAGAGGAGCCACCCCGACCTGCGCCAACTGCAAGGGCCCGCACACCGCCAATGACCGAAGGTATAAGTCCTTCATTAGGGAGGCCAGAGCCAGAGACATGGCCATCCGAAAGCCCGCTGTGCAGGAAGACTAGTTTCATCTGGTCTCACACAGCCGACACCACGCCGCCCCTGCGCCCTCGGCTCTGTTGAGGAGGGAGGGACAGGTCGATTACGGCCCAGGCCCGACCCTTACCGCCCTGGCCAAGGACACCAAACCCACGCAGGTTGCAACGGCCAAGCCCAAGTGGAGGCGCAATCGAAGGAGGAAGCCCCAAGCTATGGCTGTCCAAAGCTGCCACCCTCCGCAACAGGAGACTGCCGCGACCGCAGTGCGCCGAGTACCCACACAGGCTAGGGACCCTGACACGCACCCTCATCAACGCGCGCACCAACCCACCCCATACCACAGACACCAATTCCAACACCACGGACATCAGTCCCCCACCTGCGCGGGGACCGGGGCGCTTCGAAGGGGAGCGGCGCCAACTCGAGTCCACCTTGACGATCTCAGGGAGCTAATCCGAGAGATCGTCTGCTACTGGTGGCGTCATCCTTGGAAGGTAGGACCTACCGGGTAGCGGTGGAGCGGAGGCACTCCTCTGTGAAGGTCATACGCGCCGGATTGCCACAGGGCAGGGCAGGGGAGGGCAGGCTTTGATGTTCATAGTCTCGCCAAATATTAGAATGAAAAAATAAAATAAAAAAATAATTGCTACACCATGACATGGGGGATTCAAACCTGCAACCTCTGGCGCTACATGCATGACTACCCAAGATATGTTATCACTACTCCAGCCGGTTGTTATGATGCTGTGCTAATCATGATATCTTACCATCAGAATCATAATCATCTTGATCAGATGCATAGGGCATGTTGGGTCTGGAATCCATTCCTTCTATATCAAATATGTCTTCAGCATCCAAAGAATCTTCTTCATGAGAAATATGTGCATTTGCCTGAAAGACATTTTCACATAAAATTTGGACAAGAAACAGTAGATAAAAGTTTTTTTTATCCATTTCTACAAAACCGCCAACCTACATTTTGTTAGTACATTTTTTAGGATTCTTTCATATATGGGGTAATAATGTTTATAAAACAAAATATTTTTAATTACAGCTGCAACTTTTTGTGCGAAAAAATAGGTAAATTATAAAGTATAGAACAGCATGGTGTTACATTAGTTATTTTCATTTCAAACTAATTAATATTAAAAAATATGTACCTGAATTTGAGGGGGTTTTCGAGAATCTTTAATGGAAGACAGTCTTCTTCTTTGAAGTGAAGGAGGACCATTGTCCAAATTTGAATAGTTTTTCCAATTGTCATTTTCAATATTATTGCGTGCTTTGCTTAAAATACTGGTAAACAAAAATTATAATAATAAAAATTGTGTCCATATGAATAAAGTAAAATAAGAAAGTTTGAAAAGTGATTAATATCATGTATTTATAAGAATATAAAAGTCAAGTATACCTTCATGTAAAATAGAGAATTCTAAATAGATATATTTCTGACTCCATTAACTTTTTCAAAACCGAGAAAGGTAGTGCCATGCTGCATTGTAGTGAAATTAGGTCAAAATGACCACATATACCTCTCACTTACATAATACCGGCTTAAAGTGACATTTTTGGTGTCACATTTCATGCTGCTTTTGAGTAGTTTGTGGCCCATGAGAGAGTAGGGGCACAACACATTGATATAGTAATTATGGTGGATGTCCATGGGCATCAGTAGATACAAAAAAAGTCTCCAACTACATGTTTACAGCCCATAATATATAAAAAAAAGTATATAACAGTGTTTATGTGTACATGTTATTAAAGTTTCAATAGATATAACTCACCTAGATAAAATTTTATGATCCCTATGTGCCCTTTCTCTGTAAGCTTCATACTCAGCCAATTTTTGTTCTCGAAACTGGTTCACAGCTTCCTCGATTTCATCAAGGTGTGATTTTAACATTTGATTTAGCTGCTTTTTAAGTGTTCCTATCAACTGTCCAGACGGTTGAGAACCATTTCTATCAATAAATAGTGTGTTACTTGTATCAATATTTTCTTTCATTTCAACATCATTTGTTACTTCTGGCACTAACAAATTGAATACTGGCGAAAAATTGGTTGATTTTTTGAGATTATTTATTTCTTGTTCTGTTGTCTGCAATGCATACATGAATAAAATTATAACAAGGAAATTAAATATTATACCTTATGGATATTTCTTTCTATATATTGAGAAAATATGTAGCCCTCTGAAGAAGGAATATTGTTATGTCTTCTTGTTAGTGAGCTCGCTATTTATTATTACCGAGAATGTTACTTACTTGCATGGATCTTTTAATGAGGATAATATTTTTGTCTTGTAAAATTGCATGTGTAGTCTGTCCACATGCAAGACATGATTGTAAATTGAAGCGGCCAACTGTCGTCTGGCCAACAAGTGCTGATTGAACCACATGACATTTTAACATATTCGCAAGACATGATGTTAGTTTCTGGAAAAACAATTATTATTTTAATTGATTGTGCATGTGGCTCTAGCCACCTAGGAAACCTTGATATTATTAAATATAATATTCTGAATCAAAGACTTTATTCTGGCACGATAAATTTGAAGTAACTTTATTAAAGACACCACATAAGTAAGTGCATACTTAAACATAAACTGAAAGCTTTTAAAAAATATTTTTAATTTCATTTGCATTGCCAATTTTCTCAATTTTTTGGTTTAAACCAATGTAGTATGTACAATAATTAAATAAATTTTGTGAAATTTAATGTATTTTCATATTTTAATTTTAATGATGGTGTGATTGATTATGAAGTGGTCCTTTAAAAGGTGTGGATGACAAGAAGTTTGAATTTTGTTTTTGTATTAAATATGGATGAGAGATTATATTACTTTCCACAGAAATACATATTAAAACACCTTAGAAAATTGATGTAGCTTTTCATTACCTATTTAATTTTATTATTGCATAATATGTGTCACATAATAACAGTATTATAAAATATCCTATTTATTATACACAAATTATGCAAAAATAAAATTAAACAGTACCCTAGACACCTTGCACAGTATAATAAAGGTATTTTTAGTAGCATAGATACCTAAATATTGGAACTGGTGTGAATATGTAATGAGGCTGTTGTTGTTGCTGGTATAATGTATAAAATGTTTTGTCAAGTTTGTATCCCTTGCTTAGGTAAGCCACTATTGTTGTAACATTTGCATGCCTCATTACAGGCAAAATAATGTTTCGCTTAATAATTACCATAATAATGTGAAGATAAATATCTTTTAGAAAATAAATGATTTGATTGATTGGTTAATTGTTTGTTACAAAGATAATGTTGATATTCCAATTAGCAAAACATTTTCACATTGTCATAACAAACCAATTGTCAAAAAAGCAGCTGTTAACACCTTCTAAGTTATGTATCTCAGAATACGACATCAGTTCTAATTGGAAGTTGCAGAAAATGTAATAAATTAATGTTAAAAATATATCCATATCAGATCAAGTAAACGCTATTTGTAGGTTATGTAATAAGTTGTTTTTAATAACATAGATTAACGTAGATATAAAGATATAAAAATAGCTTTCTTCCGATTAAGAAACAAAATTTATTACGTTAAACCTTAATTGATATGATATAGGTATCTAAGAATGTATAATTTTAAGAGCCGATAGATGATTCAAGGTTGAATAGTGTTTAATGATAGTACCTCACTGAAAAATATATCCCTTTGTTCCGCGGAAGACAATTCCAGTTTTTCTATGTCAGTTACATCTTCTATTTTATCACATTCTAGTAGAATATTTAAACATTTACAAGCACATAAAGCCATCGTATTGATGCTAAAGCAAAGTAATTAAAACAATTGATATTGAATTTGCAAAGATCGAATTTAAATTCTACAAAGTAGACCAGTGGTTAGACGCGTTTGTTATTTATGTTAAACTCGTGTACATATACGCCTCGAGCTTGTGTATACATATCAACACACACACTTAGGTAAACTGTATACAACACAGTGTTACACAGTATACATACAAAATTAATAGACCTGTATAGCCACGGTAATTTAGACGTTACAACCTTCGAGATAAAGAGAGAAATAGCATTCCAATTGCTTTCCGTTCTGTTGTATTGTCATTTACTAATATTACGTCTCTTTCGCGCAAACCTGTATTTCTGAATGCTAAAAAAGAACGAACTTATTAATTACTATGTATTTATTATATATAATATAAATAATCAAATATATAAGTATCTAATTTATTGTAATA
>JAFELO010000165.1:505945-516187 GCA_017140195.1 Eumaeus atala
ACTAGATGGTGCTGTCAGGCGGATCGACGCCTACAAATGTTGTAAGCATGGACTTGCGGCTGTCGTCCTGATTCTATCTATCGTTGCATTTGGCTACTTTTAAAGTATAAGGGGGAAACTAGAATTCAGAGCCTTGTGATTACTACCGACGCCTATAGACATCAGCATAAGTGTTGGCCTCCTTTCTTCCTCCTCTCCAATGGGCAACCCGAAATTGACAAATTGTACGGAATGCGATTTCACAGCTGTAATTTTTCGGCGATATCATGTGAGTGAGAATAAGCTCGTCATAGTCGCATTGTGGACACAATGTTTCTGTAGTATTCTAAATTAAAAGATATTTGTATGTATGTATAACATTAGTTCAATATATTAGACAACATAGACACCCGCGGTGCACTAGACGCGCTGCGCGAGCTCGCGGGCGCGACGCATGTGTATGTACGCAACACCCCGCCGCGAGCGTCGCCGCTACTGGCCGCAGTTGCGCGATACGTCACCGACATTCTGCATACCTTCGGTGCCGTCGAGGGACCGCGCGGCCTTATTGGCTTCCCCGTGGGCGATGCTGGCCTTGATGTGAGTAATTTCACAGTACAAATGAATGTAGTATAGGCGCACAGCTCCCCAGACGTGGTAAATACACTCGGGGCAGTTCTTATCGCGGTTAGCAAAGTTTCAAAAT
The DNA here is from genome assembly GCA_017140195.1 of Eumaeus atala. NCBI lineage: Eukaryota > Metazoa > Arthropoda > Insecta > Lepidoptera > Lycaenidae > Eumaeus > Eumaeus atala. Next base: position 506,631 of record JAFELO010000165.1, read on the forward strand.
CTTCTAAACGCAATAATATACTTGAGGTTTCGACACTGTCCATAACACTTCTGCGAAAGAAGTAGCCGCTTCCATCATCGAGTATACATGTTCCCATGACACCTGCGTGAAGACTGTCGCATTTCGTGGCACTTGTTCCTGATATTCTACTAGGAAGGATGTGGGAATGGTAGTTACCAAGAGACTACGACTGCTCGTTTGTTCGTAATGCATAAATATTTGATACACAGTTTCTTGACAAATATTGCCTAACGAATAAATTAAGTGTTGGCTGGATGTTGCAGACGGAGGCGACAGTGATGCCGTACCTGGAAGCGCTGGCTACATTCCGTGAGCGCGTACGCGATGCGGCCCGGGGCGGGGCGAGTGCGGGAGCGGGCGTGCTCGCGCTGTGCGACGAGCTGCGAGACGCGGTGCTGCCGGAGTTGGGTGTGCGGCTCGAGGACAAGCCGGGTAAGACTAATAGAATAGCAATGATCTACATTCACTGGATAGCTGATGCATTATGAGAGACTGCGATGAACTGAAGGTGGGTAAATTTGGTGTTTGCCGTTTGGTGTGGCCAGTGATTGGCTGAATTTCTCTAGAAAGAAGGACTCTATATGATGAATTTTTCTTCAAGAAGAAACCGCATCGAAGAAAATGGACATGGATCAGCTCAGATGGAATGACGAGAAACGAGATAGGCTCGACTTTGTCAACCAGGCGCCACATGTTTAATGATGTATCTGTGATCAATAGGTTAAAAACGGGCAGTGAGCACCGGATAGTAAGAGGCACATTAAATATCAATACAAGACTTGAACGGTCACGGCTGACGAAGTCTACACTTCGTTCAATCCCACCCCAGTGCAAAAACCCCGAAGATTTTCAGCTGAAACTCCAAGATCGCTTTCGCGATTCGCTGAATGCGAATCAACGGACGATTTGATCAATAGGTCAGTACACACTGTCCAAGCGGTCGGATCCAAGTTCTTTAAGACCCGGAGCAAGAAAAGAACTGGATAACTCTCGGACCCTAGTCTGAAAGTCATAGTCGGACGATTCGAAATGCGGTTGCTACACAACATACACCTCCTCGCGCATCAAAGAGATAATAGAGCAAAATACTAATACGTAACTTCATCCAAGGCTGAGATTTTGAGAGAGGTGGAGACGTTCTATGATGCTGCTCCAGAAACGTGGACCGGAAGTGTGGTGTTTCTGTTCTTCAAGAAAGGTGATAAATCCTTACACACCTGTATCACTTCTGAACCATGATAACAAGTTGTTTTCAAGGGTTATTACGTACCGTCTATCGCGCAGGCTTGTCGACTTGCAACCTCCCGTACAAGCCGGTTTCAGTAACACGTCCACACGCTGCGGCAGATTGTACAAAAAAAACGGAACAGTATAATGGGCCTTTGTGTGGATTACGAAAAAGCTTTCGATTCGGTTGAGACATTGGCGGCGCTTCAGCCGTTACTGTTGTGCCACATCGACTACCGATATATCGAAGTGTTGAATTGTTTGTACAAGAAAGCCACAATGTCGGTCCGATTACAGGATCAGAGCCCGAAGTTAGTTCCCCTGCAGAAAGATGTGAGACAGGGAGATGTAATCTCTCCGAAAGTGTTCACTGCTACAAGATTTCTTCAAGCTTCTGAACTGGAAAAGGCTTGGCATCAATTTCAATGGCGTCAAATGGATGGTCAAATTCATCACTCGCCGTCGATTCCCTGACGATATCGTGGTCATGGCATAATTGCTGAAGACTTGAGCAAGATGCTCGGAGACCTCGATAGAGTTTCACGGCGGGTAGGACTTAGAATGAACTTGGACAAGACGAAAGTCATGTCCAATGTTCACGTGACATCTATATCAGTTTTTGAGGGAAACTCAGTTCTTGAAGTTATTGATCAGTACGCGTACCTGGGACAAACTGTCCGGTTAGGTTAACAAGTTTCAAGACAGAGGTCGATCACCGAATCCAACTCGGATGGGCGTCCTTCGGGAAGCTTAAGTAGATTTCTTAGTCCAAAATACCACAGTGCTTAAGTCGAAAATGTTTAACCACAGTGTGTTACCGGTGTTGACGTATGGAACCGAGAATTGGCCGCTAAAAGTGGGCCTCTTAAACATGCTCTGAGTCACTTAGCGTGCTATGGAAAGAGTTATGCTGGGTATTTCAAGAGAACCAGGGTAGCCGACATAGCTCAGAGAATCTGTCGATTGACAGCTTGTCAAGCTAAAGTGGCAATGGGCAGGCCACACTGCTCGCAGAACCGATAACCGTTGGGGCCCCGCACCGGAATACGGAACGTGGGACGGCCTCCTACCTCGTGGACTGACGTCTTGGTTAAGGTGACGGGGAGCCGCTGGATGCAAGTGGCTCGTGACTGTGACTCTCCCAGACAGACAGTACAGACAGCAGTGGACGTCGTCCGGCTGATGGTGCTGGGAGAATTTACTTAACTTATCACTCATACGCGAGCTTCTGAGCATTTAAAAAAATCATATTCGGGCTAGCTTAAGCACTAGTTATTCATCATATATTCATCATATGTTTTCTGTTTTTTTTTTTAATATTTAGCTTTATCTTCTACTCCATACACATCTGGAAGAACAACTATGTATTATTGAAAAAGATTTACATCAGTAATATTCCAAGTTCTAAGTTCTAGATTTAAAGAAAATTAATGTACCGCTTCGTTTTAGATCGGACTGTGGTAAAACTGGTGAGCAAAGAAGAGTTGATGAAGGAGAGAGAAGAGAAGAAAAGACAAGAAGTGGAGAAACTGAAGAAGAAACAGGAGCTGCTGGATGCTCAGCGAGCCAAGGAGGAGCAGAAGAAGATACCGCCATACGAAATGTTTAAGAAAGAAACAGATAAATATTCGCAATTTGACGACAAGGTAAATTCATTTATATAAAAGCGTGCTTGGTATAGATAAGCGACATGAGGCCCCAGTGAGTTTGAGTTTAAGTTTGATCCGGTTGCAGTTCGATTCTGTATTTTACATCGTGCGTGTATCAACGTGGAAACACAAAAAAAAGAAAACTACGTCACTTCCAAGTCATGCACCAAAGTGTGGGTGACAAATCACTTTTACAGATCAATTTCACTTCTTTCACTGTTCACTAATGACTTCAAAGCGAGTACCTCTCACATCTTCGTTTCGCCGACGATATCGTTGTGTTGGCCGAATTGTTGGAGAGCTTGCAGGGAATGTTGCACAGCCTAAATGAATCCGCCCGACGTATTGGTCTAGGATGGACTTGGACAAGACAGGTCATGTCCAAGGAACACGTTCTCCATAGACCGATCAACGTCGATGGTGCTATTCCCGAAGTCGTAGACGAATACGTCTACCTCATGCAACTATTGCAATTAGGTAGACATAACTTCCAGAAGGAAGCCGATAGAAGCATTCAGTTGGTTTGGGCGGATTTTTTTTTGTTGACGAGGGGAAACGCATTTACGCGCCTTCACCGGCCTCGCGGCACATAATAGTGCCGAATACCTACAAAAGCTACCGCGAGTGCCATCTGTGCCGCCCTTGGTGATGTGCCCCGGAACAACAAATCATCAAGGCACCTAGTCAGCCCCTAAGGGACCAACTCCACCTCCACAGATGGGGTTGCCCCGCACTACAGGACAACCCCACCGATTTTAGGACAGTGCTATGGAGTGATGTTCCCATTCTCGCCCCTTGCGACGCGCGCAAAAGCGCCTCCTCCTAATCTGTAAGCCCCCTGTTCTTATAAGAGGGGTGCAAATCCCCTTCGGTTCAATTGGCATCGCCTAGGTTCGCCCCAGGCTACTAAGCCCCACCGCCACGACAAGGCTTGAACCATGGTTCCCCGTGAGGACCTACGGGGCCAAACATGGCCTCTTAATTTAGGACTCGTCCGCAAGTTTGCGGTAGCTCAACAGGCTATTGAACGTGCTATGTTGGGTGTTTTTGTCTGATAAAATTCGTAATGAAGTCATAAGGCAGAGAACTTAAGTTTGTGATATCACGCGAAGAATAAGTTCGCTAAAGTGGCATTGTGCTGGGCACACTCAGAAGATAAGATAGCAGATGGGCCTGTAAGGTTTTAGAGTGGAGACCGCGTTTAGGGAAACAAAATGTTGGTCGACCGTTCACCAGGTGGGAAGACGATCTCCGTGCAGTAGCAGGCCCGGGATAGATGCGAGTAGCAGGAGATCGGCCGTCTTGGCATTTATTGAAAGAGGCCTATGTGCAGCAGCGGACCGATGAGGGCTGATATTGATGATGAATTAACAACAACAACACCTTCACGTCAGTTCCCTAATGGGAAAAGTGAACGGAACGCCACATATCAGGGTCCTTACATACCTGCCTTACCTTCTCCACACACAACCCAATCAATTCATAAAATTCTCTAGACTCGTGTACTATTTACACATATGACAGACATGCACAGCCTAACATCAAAAGTCAACAAAATAGTATTATAATTAATTGGCTTTCTCATTCACTTCTCATTCGCTTATATTCAGAACAATCATAATTTGAATAATATTATTTCTAGTTATTAGTGTTACATTGCACAATCAAAATATTCGATTATGCAAAACACGTCTCTTTTTCGATTTGTGTTATCTATCCACTTTCTGTATTATTTTCATATCGACTTTATTAGGGTCTGCCGACACACGACCAAGAAGGCAAGGAGCTGAGCAAGGGGCTCGTGAAGAAGCTGCAGAAACTTCAGCAGGCGCAGGAGAAGAAGTACAAAGAGTACCTCGCGACCGTCAATACTTGCTGACCGCAGCGAGAACCACTGGCAGCGCAGGGGTTCCAAACTTTCACACTTCGTGGCGTACTTGCGAATACTTTTAAGGCTGGCAACATCTACCAGAACAGACATTTATATTGGGCGCATCCCGGCTGCCTTCTATACAAACAAAGTCTAACTTTTTATTATATTCCTAGTTAGTAAGAAAAACGGTAACATACTTAAATGTATTTTTAATATAACATAAGGCTAGATAGGAATATAAATTACACGCACACCGACACCTAAATATCGACAGATATGTCGTCATACAAACAAGTGTGGTTGTCAGAAATGACAATGGTAAAATAAAAAGAAATTAAATGGCAAATTAATCATTTTATGCGTGCGTATTGGTGATTTCTGATTAGCTATTTTCACTTACAGCCAATTTCTAAGTTTAATTCCCAGAAAAAGCCATTGACGTCGCCTCTATTCACACTTTGAGAGACTCTGATGGCACTTAACAGCGTTTCTTACATTACATTTATTTATTATCATTTTAGCTAATTCTTGCTATCATTTCATTGCCAGCATGTGGCATAGTTTTGTATGTATCATTTAGGCTTGCCTAACATATTCTTTGCTTAGTGTGCTATATATGGTAACAGCTGAAAAGTATTGCTTTTATTCATATTATTGTGTATATTTGTGAAAAAAATATTTTTAACAATGACAAAATCATTGGATTTTTCTAATTCCATAAGGAATTTATGGTATAACTGGTTAAGCTTGTGACACTAGGCGATAATGTTTTGTACTTTAATATATGCATTCGAAACTTTCTGATTGCCAGTATTAAGACGAATAAAAAAATTTACCTTTCCTGATCTTATTATTTTTTCATCCTTTTTTATTGAATAATCCGCTTACGTTAAATACCTTTTGTAGTTATACCTTTTATACTAAGCAAACAAGCAGTTAGAGACTGTAGGTGATTACTGATTCCCATCGACATCCACATAATTGTTGCGTAAATGTTACATCCTGTTGCTCCCCGTTTAAAAGGCCACCGGAAACTTTAAAACTGCACCTGTACGCAAGGATCTGCAGGGGTCTAACACTGCGTGCAGACGCTGTCCATATATTTTTAGTATAGAGAAGGTAAAGGAGCAATCCTAGCCCCTTGACGATTACTGACGAACTGACAACCGATTTACCGCATAATATTTGGCATTCAGATGCGTTGTCCTCCTTCCTTTTTTCCCCTCCAATGGGCCACCGGCTAACCACCTGCCGGTACCTTGCCGGTCGTACCGTCCAAATTCAGTTGCAATGCAGCATGGCACTGCTTTGTACTAAAGTATTGTTTCAATCGTTTTAAACCTAGAAATTTTGCTTAAGTATCGAATGCTGGTTGGCAGACAATCATCGTCAACAACAATAAATCGAAGGCGGACAGTGAAATCAAATCCAACTCTACACATGGCTGAACTGCTGCGGGCCTTGATTAGTTTTGTGAACAACATTTTAAGCACATGGTGCCATATGAACCACAAGAGATCTTTCAATTTGTACGTAGTTTAATTTTGTGATAAAAAAGTACCTTCACCCCTATCCCCGAAGAGGTAGGCAGATGTGTGCTAGTACACCCACGACTAGCCAAGGTATGTGATCTTGCTTTGTGGTATGTGAGCTTTGTGATCTTTTGTTTTTATAGAATTAGACCTCTAAATAGGTACCTACTTTACCCAATTAATCTAATGCATCGTTATAGTGAGGAAGATATATCAAACTGGCATATGGAATGCCCGGCTTCGCAAGGATATTTCACAAAATATGGCATAAATATGTATGTATTTTAATTTCGGCCTCGTAAACATTACACGTATATGACAACAAATTCAATTTACGACGGAGCAACGTCTCTCGGGACAGCCAGCCGATAATTTCTGCAGCTGCGACAAGGATTTACTACGATATTTTTTCACACTTATAGTTACATTATCAAAGTTATAATAATGTCACACAACGTCTTAGAAAATATGATATATATAATATGTCCGCCAGCGATAATATAGGATTCAAATAAGTCCAGTAGCTACGGAGCCTATCCTTGTTAAGAAATAAACATACAAGCAAATGTCTCCTCTTTATGATATTACAACAGATAGGTCCCGACAGCCACGTGGTGAAGTGGCAAGCACGTTCAACCTCAGTCAAAGCCGGCCTGGCGGTGTTACACACCCGTGCCTCGGAGATCACGTTAATTCTCTCCGGTCGTGTCGGATTGCCCGTTCATCGCTTCCCGGAAGCCGACGAGCAGGTGAGAGGGGAGGCTGCTGACGCGAGCTCCCCCTATCGACGACGAATGGGGGTACAAAGGAGGCGCTATCTGCAGCGCCTTCAGTAGTGGCCTTGTGTTCCGCTTCGGGCCGGGATAGGAACCCGGTTCATCCAACATGAAGACACTGCGTCGGGGGACTGGTCATAGAGTAGCCGGGCAGTCCCCGAGGAGGTGAATGAAGTCTGACCTTTTCGCCGAGACCAGCCTGTTACTGCAGGAGTCCTGTTGCCTGTAGATCCGGGGCCCTCCATTAGTAGCGGCAGAAAGCTCCCGTAGGGGTTTAGTTGGTATTGCTACCCAATTGCCGAGTCCAACATAGGTCTGGGTGCGTACCCGTGTCCCCACGTATCATGCGTAAATGCATTTCCCTTCATCACAAAGAAAAAACAAAAAGGTTTCAGCATCCTCGTTATTCATGACACCTTCATAAACTTACTAAAAGTCAATATTTTCTAAATAATGCACGGTTGTCACTGGTGCAAATTATTGAACGGACTTGATCCAAATCACATCTGTTGTCGTTTGCTTAAACAACAATACAACTTAAGCCTTGTTTATTTATCTATGTCTACTCAACTGGAAACACCTTACAGTTTCACCAGCCTCGTAGCGTTATGGTATAATAGTATAAAAATGGCAGTATCTTCGAAGAGGCCTGTAACACAAGTGCTTACGCTACTTACGGTACTAACGTGGTGTGATATGTCCACAGAGGATGGGAACAACACCCCATTACACTGTATCAAAGGTGGTGGGGTTGTCTTGTTGTGCGGGACTGTCCGGTTTTGGACGGATTGTCCTGTTGTCCCTTGGAGAACTGACTACCCGTCGATTTGCCCTGATGATTTGTAGTTCCAAGGCCTCACCAAAGGCGGCACTAATAGCACTCCCGGTGGTTTTAGTGAATATTCGACACTATAGTGTGCCGTGTGCGCCACACAGCACCGGTGATAGCGCGTAAATGCGTTTCCCGCGTCACCACACAAATCTACCTCCCAATCTGATGGTGCCAAGGTATGAAGCGGAGGACTTAGGTACTAGATAGATATTAATATAGCCTTTGACTGCCAGTTCTTTAATTTAAAGTAAATATAAAAATATCATTAACTTATATAACATTTAGAGACTTCAAATTAGGTATTTCATAATGTTATCAATAACTAGAATAATTTTTTGGTTTGGTTGGTGGTGGTAACTACATAAAATTCTACTCGCTTTAGTTAGTAGTAGTCTTCTTCGTCTCCTCGTCCTTAGACCGCGGCCACGTTCTATAGTTATTTCGTGTCTAAACGTGAATCATCTCGGTTGGACACGAAATACGGAACAATCATTTTTAAGACACCTTTCTCCCCTACCGTGACCGTAGGATTCCCAATACAATTGTACCTCATACTGACCTCTTACACAGCCAATCGTTTATGTTTTTAATTATGCATTTAATGAAATAGAAAAAAGAGAAAGAAAGAATATATTTATTTGCCTAAATCCACACAAAGTAAACAAATATTACAAAAGAAAAGCTAAATAATAGTTGCAAATCGGTCTCAAGCTCGGCATTTGCTGGAAATAGTGTCAGCGCCGGTCTCCCGCTTGAGCCGTCCGGTGACCACACGGTCGCGCCTACACACTAATTACACGTACCTAATTCACATTTTAAACTAAAATTTGCTTTTTCCACAATTTTAAGAGTATGCAGACATGCACAAATTATTTCATTTTATACCAATAATTAATATCCTATAAAGATATGTACAAACAAAATATTTTGTAATCATATTGGGTTCGTCACAACAAAATCCCTGTTTTTGCCTTTTTATATTTTGTTAAGATGATTTAGATGGCTTCTTAAGTTCTCTTGTCTACAAAAGACCAAACAAAGCGGCCTATTAGTATATTCACACGGTATAACCCATATACTCCTAAATGTACTATGCCCTCTTTCATCTAATTATGTATTATTTAGTATTTATACGAGATGACTTGATTTGTACAAAAGGATACTAATGCAGACTAAGATTCTTGACGATGATAATGGATCCAAACCCACCTAATAAATTGCGATATTATCAAAATCCGAACATCTATTAAAGGGGATATGACAAATGAAACGATTATCTTCATTTCAAGTAAATGTTAAAAACGAATTACGGTAGCATCAGATCACAATAGGTGTGCAGCGCTCTGTCGGGAGCCGTGTATGGCGCGGGCCGCGACCAAAATAACTATAAAAAGATGAACACGAGCTTTAAAAAAAGGTAAAAAGTGAGGTAAACAATCTGGGCGAAGTTTTTTATGATTGTGTTTTGGTAGGGTGGCACAAGTACCGCACGCGAGAGTGCCCGCGCCCCGCATCTGCAAGCCTGTTTTATTGCTGGGGATTAGGCATAATGAAATTGACGTTTTTTGTCAAGTTAAGATTTTAACGAATTAGTCGGTCTTGTATTGGAAGTATGTAAATGTTTAATATTATTTATTTCTTATTTAT
>JAFELO010000165.1:516254-531147 GCA_017140195.1 Eumaeus atala
AACAATAAATATATAATAACAATAATAATATGAATACAATATCTGGATTACTGGACCTAACACATATAAACAATAGATCTTAAGAGAATTATATACTGTTAGGATCAGCGTATATCAGCCGGGACTAAATTCCTGATACCTGATTTTCAGGACCAAAACTTCCCAAATGTAGACTCATTCTTAATTAATTTTAAGAAAAATAGGCCGTCGACGTCATCATTTGAGTAACACTGAAGTGAAGATACAGTCGTAACGTTTGTACCTTCTAAGTACATCTTTTTTATATTAGAGTGTACGAACATGAGACAGGAGGACATAACTTTCTTGTAGATGCGTTGCCCTCCTTTCTCCCCACACTTCCAATGGACCACCGGCTACTTACAAACACGTGCTGGACCCAAATTCCGCCGCAATGCTGCATGGTTACCTCTTAATAAAACCTATATCCTCTGATAGCAAATGCAGGGACATTTCATAAATATACAGTGTGGGAATGACAACACAACAATAATTTCAAATTACAATATAATAAGTAAGTAGGCGTGTGTTAAAACTATCAAATACGTCCTAACAACGAAACTTTAAAAAAAATATTTTTTTCCAACAGACTAATTATTATATTCGAAATCATCAGCAATCGTGGAAACGTCGTAAAGATCAGAGTGACGGCCCTATGGAAAATAGCATTTTGTGACTAAACTACTGGTTAGTATTTGATATTTTTTGTGTGTAGGCTAGGAATGTCCTTCGATGTACGATATCCAATTTATTGTTCTATTTTAATCTACGTGCCGCACATAAAAGCTTTAGGAGTTAATATCATTTTAAAAGTAGAGATATATTTTTTCATTACCTACGCATACTTCCTTTTATTATCTACATATAGTTACTATTAAATCAAGTTTAAATTTCGATTTAAAAATTCGTCCAAGATTACAGAAGACTTAGCAACCCTCAAGGTGATTGCAATCTCAATACCTAAAGCTTAATCAAGCATATTTTTCTGTCCAATGGAACATTACACATTGGAATATGACAAAAAAACTTAAAAAGTCTCTAAGTTATAGTAACGGTAGTTCCCATCGAGACCGTTAAAACCAAATTGATCGACAAATAAAAAGAATTTAAATACAATAAATTATATCGCGGTCAGGTTTAGTCAACAAAAGGTAGCTGGGGCGCTAAGGGCAGAGAGATGTAGAGGCGTGCGGTTGACCGCCCGGCGAGATGTCAATCATTTGAATATCGAATTCGAATTTCGAAATTGTTCCTTTTCCGAATTTCGTTGTGATTTCCGCGATAGTAAAATTTCATTATTATTAATCATTGAACTGTATTTTTACGGGGAGAATTGTAAAAATGTTTTTAAATAATAACATCACGAAATTATTCAAACGCAATAACGTGAAATTAGATTGTAACGGACGTTCTTTTCGGTTTGATGTCTTATTCTCTTCCGTCACAATGTAACATGTTATCTCTGACATCTATTTATATTTATACAGCGTTCCAAAATTTTAAATTATCATATGTATCCAACCAAAAAATTATGTAACCGCCAGAATGATTGCATCTCTATCTGTAATCCCACGTTCTAGTAATAATATATGAAATTAGCAATATATTTACAATTTCCGGCAAGATAGTGCGTCAGCAACAGACCACTCCTCGCAGTATAACATTTTCATTATCTCTGAATTTAACTTAAGCGGCCCCTGGACGATCAATTGTATTGTGTAAATGCAATATACTCGTACTAATTGTGTAATAATAATTACCCATTTAGGGTTATTATTGAAGATTGTGCAACGGTTGAAAGTAAGTTTAAGATTTTTTGCGCCATCTTTTCTCGTTTAAATGCCTCCTTATTCGATTCACAGTTATGCACAGGTATCTTCGTAGCCAGGCGCTTAACGTCTATGTGCTGACACATGTAAGTGCGGGTTGATCAACTTCATATGCCGTTAAGACTTTACTTCTGTCGCTTGATTTTCCTATACCATATAGGCTGTGACGTTCACTACGTGAAATGTAACTCTGCCTGCATCTGAATATTGTCTCTAATAAACCGTTATATATATTTCAAAAATATCACAATAATTTTCTTATCACCTATTTGGCATCTTCTTTTTTTTTTAATCTTTTTACCCAGGAATACAAAAGTTTTTAGTGTTTACTGGATATTGAGGAATTTATTAGAATTTAAAAAGTTAAATGAAACGTCAAATTTGTTTTCTATACTAAAGATGAACTAAAAGTGCATATATAGATCTGCTACGAAAGTGATTTTTTAATGGCTGGGGTATTATGGCTCGCTTTACATCCCCTCACGAACCCGCCTCTGAAACGAAACAATTTTACACATTAATTATTTATTTATGCGCTCTTCTTAAGCCAGACTTTGTTAAGTATTTAAGTGAGTAAGTACGTAAGTGACACTAGGCACAAAATTTGTATACTAAACTATGAAAGTGGTAAAACTATACTATAAAAATGGTATTATAGTTGTCTACTACCATATTATACATATAATATATGCATCGACTATGTGTGTACTACATGGGCAGAGCTGATGATGAGTGTGAGTCAATGTATTTGTGCTAATGTTGATAGGGATGTGATGTTGATCTTTATATATAACATTTTCGGTGTTTGTCCGTGATGGACACTGAAACAACTGAACAAATTTTGATGAAATTTATAATAGGTACGTGTATGAACTGGTCGAACTAAAAATATATCCTTTTTTGTTTCGATTATATCACCAGTGTGTTGGATTGTATATTAGTATATAGAGCTCATATGACAGTTGGTGACGGCTGATATATGATAAGATATTACATATTGTTAGTAGGCAGTAGTCTCTAGTACACCCAGTCACGGCCTAAATGTTGTGACAAAGAAAAAAATATTTTTAATTGCAAGTAACATTAATTACTTTTACAGTGTGTTAGTTTAATACACAAATATAAGATAATTAAAAATATAAAAAGCATATTCGAAGTGGTCTCCATTGGCTGCTGTACAGTACTTTAAACATTGAGACCGCTTATCGATAGGAGCGCGCATTCCTTCCATAGGGAAATTCTTCAATGCCAATCGTATGGATTTTTAAGGACTCCAAATTGTCGCGGCGTCTAGAGCAAGCTGTACTCGCTAAAACTGACCGTAAATCCTAATCCGGCGGATTAAGGACGGGAGTAAATGATGTCATTTTGTGTACCATGCGCATAGTGTTTATGACCCATCGCTTTGTCTGTCAACCACGACATGTGTCTGCGGACATTTAGAACTTCCAACATTGTGTCACAAGTGACACTCTTAGTATTTTCGGTGAAGCTGAACAGGTCATCCACTTTGATGACCACTGCCGCTCATAAACATTAAAATTGTTATGCAAATGCGTTCTTTTCTCCTCCCCTTCAGTATACAACCACCGATGGAAGAATCGCACGAATCGCGACAGCGAAGCTATCACTTGACGACGGTACCATGCAAGCGACAGGTACCTGTACCTTCCCGGTCGTGCCGGCCCAATTACACTATAATACAGCATGACACTACCTCCTACTAATTCGGAAAAAAGGATATTATAAATAATCATAACTTTGTTACGATTACAAAGATGTTTACATTTTTGACAATGAAGTGATTTCCTCATTGCGAAAACCAATTTACGATCCTTCCAAACAGATTAAAGTAGAGCAGGAAATTATCCAACGACGGACCTACGAACAGACTCCCAAATGACGCCCGCTTCCGATTAGATGAAGTATTTGGTCCTCGTGTCTCCACGACACAATTTGACATTGGGAAATTAAAATGTGACTCTGGCACATGAGAGGTACGGATCGACGTCCACTTAACATAATCTGTTTAATTAAAAAAGTTTTATTTGCTTTATTTTAAATAATACGGACAAATGGGAATTCATATTATTATTTCGTAATGAATACGAATAAATGCCCTTTGTTCCTTTGTGCAATTTTTTTTCAAATTAGTTTTAAATATAACATTCGATTAAGATACTCTAAAATATTCATCTTCATAATTAGCAGCCATGAGACGTCCACTTTTAACAAATTATCAATTAAATATTTTCTATACCTACTAATATTTTGATGAGGAAACATTTGATTGTTAGCTTGTTTGCAATGAATATGTTTCAAAATTACTGAACTGATTTGAAAAAATCATAGGCTATGATATATCATAGCCTATGATTATAAACCTATAGGTTTTCTAAAATGTTTTGATCATTATGAAACTTCGATAGTGTAACCAAAGTTGTGAAAAACATATCAAAGTAAATCTTTATTGCGCTGCGGTAAATATTTACAATTAGCTGTCCCGACAGCTGTTCTTCTGTCATAATATTGAATTTGTTTTCATTAGAATGTCATTGAATCATCATTACCATGAATTTATAATTTTTATATTTTTGTGAATCAAGGAATTTTCACAATTTTTCTAATATTATATAAAGTACGTACTTAATAGTTTATTTTTAATTACACATAATATTATTGCGTCCTCCCTCGAACAGTGAGAGTTGATAATGATGATATAAGCAATAGGTTGTTCAGTACTTACCAGTCATAAACAACCCTCAAAAATAGTAATAGTGAAGCAAAAAAAATGTAGAGATTGAATGTGGATTTAAAAGTTAATTTAATTGAATTTTCCTTAATATTGTACGTATATTCATGTGAAATGATTTTTAATGACGAAATGTATCTACAAAGGATATTAAGTAGGCACAACTACCAACGAAGCGTTGTCTAAGAAGAAAATATAATTTATTTACGAAGAGATGTCGCTTTGGAAAATATAGAGCGACATTTATAATTTAATTCCTTTGCTTAATTAAATTTTTTTAAGAAAAGACTCGCTGTAGCGGAATCTGGTTAATACTAATTTACGCTTTTGTTGATTGAGTAAAACTCGAGTAATGGCGTTCGTCGGTCGGTGGGGGGAGATCAGTCGGCCCTGCTTTAATTGCTTTTTACTTAGCAACCGTTCATGAACAGAACGCTCGCGAAAATGAAGAAAAAAAATCGTTACATCAACATCTTTTAGAGATTGCCCAGATTCGGGTGGCGACAGAGCGCCTTATAGAAGCGCTCTTCTGTTGTTTTTCCAGTGCGCCTCATTTCCGGAGGGGGTCGCGAGGCGGCGTGGAGGCGAGGGCCCTAAGTAATTTCTCTTAAGAACTCTAAACGTAATTAGTGTAGGGCGTGCAAAGGGAAGGGCTTGAAAGTTAGAGAGGGTTGCGTCCCTCCCCCCGCTCGCCCGCTGAATATTTGATCGCTCGTCTCGTGATAATATTTGCCGGAGGAGGTTTTCGTAAACACGAGCATATTTCCCTTTCCATCTTTCGCTTTCCTCCCGCTTTTTAAACCTGTCGCTTGGCGCTTTTAATTGAAGCTACCGCTGTGAGGAGACTTGTAAGGGGATTAAAAACTCTCGCCGCGCTGCCTCCGAATACTAACGCTATTAAGATGTTTTGACCATATTTCCTTTCATGGAAAATGTTTTCCAAGAGCTCTATAATGAAACAAGCTTACGAATGTAAGTATGATTAGTAAAAAGTTGGTAAATTAAACTATGCCTTTTGTACCTAATTTTAACGTTGACAGCTGCACCTCTACTACATTGCATTGCAGTCAAATTGGGATAGCTTGACCGGAAAATTATCTCTCGCTCACAAGACACCGTCGTAATGTGACATTTTCCGTCTCGCATTTTGTGCGGTTTGTTGGTGGCCCATCGGAGGGGTGGAGAAAACTCCTTGGCGTCGGTAGTCGTAGAAAGGTTCCGAATAATTTGCTCCCCTATACTATAAAAGAACTTACTAATAAGTAGGTACAACACAGAACTGGTAATTCCGTTTGTCTAAATTCTGAAATGTGTCCTTTAAATCGCTATACTACTGAAATAATGAATCGGCACAGCCAGCCATTTGCACCGTATTTCACTAAGTATTCATCAATCTCATTCAGTAAACACAACGCCGACGAGACATCACACGCACACATGCACACCTCGCATGTGTGTTGCGGTGTGACCGGAGACGACGGAGCAGCCTTAGTCTTGGTGCCGTGTTCAAATAATATAATAGGGGCAAACGAGATATCAGGGCCTTTTCACGAGTACCGACGCCCATGAACATTCACATAATTACTGTGCGTTGCCCCCCCCCCCAATGGGCCACCGGTCTACTGACAAACCGCACAAAAAGCGACACTGAAGGTGTCACTTTACGGCGGTATTATGTGAGCGAGAGGTAGGTACCTCTCGCTCACATAATACCGCCCGGTCGTGCCGGCACAATTACGTTGAATAGGCGGAGGTAGTGCCATGCCAGTGCATGACTCCTACGTAGCATGCCCGGAACCTCTCCCGGAAATATATATTATGCATTAATTGTTTTCCATTGCTCTGGCCTGGACTTATGCAAAGAGATTTAAAGCCCTGCTTAATCGGATCACTGAGTAGGCACCTACACGTCGGGCGACGAAACTAGGGAGGACGAATCCGACAAACCTCTCCTGTAGATTAGAGAAACGCATCCCGATATGAGAGTGTTTATAATTTAACTATTACCATTATGACCGGGGCAATAAGTCCTAACGGCTTGACGAATTTTACCAAGTGATATGTTCTTTGAGCCGTGTCTATAACAGGAGCAACGCTGGGCTCATCTACACTTACTATGGAACAAAGTGTCCTAAACGGTCTGTCTGTATGAGATCAATTATCTCGAAATCTACTAAACGGATTTGCTGATGAGATTTTCACCAATGGACAAAGATATCCCCGGGGAAGATACAATTTGTTAAAGTTGCAATCCGATCTCTGTTATTGTCGAGTGAAGTCAGAAGGGATCTCTAGTTAAACATATTTTAAACAGTCGGGGTATTATGTTTTCAATTGAATGTTAACAACTGACTTCATTTGTTTATTTAGCGTTGACGATGTATGTCGGCATACATCGTATAAACTCTAGCGGGTTTTTGATGCACCGTAACTACATTTGTAGATGGTTTTTATTTTATGTTTCAATTAATTAATAAATAAACTAAATTTTTTGTCAAAATTTTAATTATGTCCAAGGCACCATGGAGCCCCAGTTCTATACATTTACCTACCTACATCACCTTGATCTACAATATTCAGGGAGGGCTTCCTTACCATGATAGTGGCTAGTAGTCACCTCTGTAACTTTCAATAGATGTGCAATAAAAAATAAACCCGTTCAATCAAATCAATCAATTTAACATACTTCAACATTAATCCTAAACACCAATAATATGTGTGCTACACGGAATATTGTGCATAATACAATTGATCGTCTAAGGGCTGCCTTAGGGGGAAGACTCTTAGTTGAAGGTCGCGCGGTTGTCACTAACATCGGCGGCCATGTTTGTTGATTCATATATCTGTGTTGTTTTATTGACTCATGTTATAACATGAAATAATATAATAAGAACAACACATCTTCGAGGCATTTCCCTTTTGGGTCCCTCATGTTAGGCGCAGAGAATATCACGATAATATTTGATGTGAACTTTACAAAAAGCAACTACCTCACACAGTAATCAGCTATTATATATACATATGTATATCGTGTTAGCTAATTACGTTCCTATCTACGTTAAGTTTGGATCATTTATAACGAGAACAGAACCAAGTCGGACGTATTAAAATTCATTTAATTCGCTGAAACATCGGCGGTAATTTACGAATTCAAAACGCCCGTGAAACAAGAAAGGAAATTAGAATGCGTAATTATGACGAAGTAATATCGCCGCTCCGACAACATTTGATTAGCAATTATGGTAATTTAACTTAGAGCAGGGTAAGATTTGTTCTCATTTGTTACTCAAATTATCATCACGGCCGTCACTGTCTTATTAGCATTTATGATTGCGAGGTTTCATCTACCAAATTGTAATTCATACCTTGTTTGTTTAATTAAAAATACACGTGATGTATGTTACCATCATCATGATCAGCTCGTATCGGTCCACTGCTGGACGTGGGCCTCTCTCAATGAACGCCAAGACGGCCGATCTCCTGCTACTCGCATACATCCCGGACCGGTTACTGCACGGAGCTCGTCTTCCCACCTGGTGAACGGTCGACCAACACTTCGTTTTTCTAACCGCGGCCTCCACTCCAGAACCTCACTGGCCCATCTGCCATCTGTTCTTCTGATTGTGTGACCAGCCCATTGCCACTTCGGCTAGCCTATTCGTCGTGTGATATCGGATACTTCAGTTCTCTGCCTAATGACTTCGTTGCGAATTCTGTCGGACAGAGAAACACCCAATATAGCACGTTCAATAGCCCGTTGATCTACCGCAAACTTGCGGACCAGTCCTAAATTAAGAGGCCATGTTTCGGCCTCGTAGGTCATCACGGGGAGAACGCATTGGTTGAAGACTTTTGTCGTGAAGCAATGCAGTACAGTAAATGAGAGGTGCTTTAAGTATTAGTGAACAAATCTACAATGTACAATAATCGATATTATTCATCTGTTTAATTTTAATTTCCTCATGCGATATTATGTTAGTTATGAATTATTTACAGTGTTATGTACACTAACGGAGAAGCTGCAGAACGTGTCAGAGAGATTTACAATCTCTTGAAGCATGAAAAACATACGTTCATTATCAATGTATTTAAAAGACAACTGTTTATTGTAAAGTTTTGTTGATGGTACGTTAAGTCTTAAGGTATAATTACAAGTATGAAAATTGACGAAGGAAAGGCTTAAATTCATATCATCGTTCGAAACCAGTGCATACGCCATAATATTTCTATTTTTTAATTAATTAAATAACTAAAAATAAATTATATATATATATATATATATATATGACGTTATATATATATATATATATATATATATATATATATAACGTCAGTTTACTAGAATATGATTGAAGTGCCTGCTTGTACTGCAACGTACGCGGTGTGAACAGGACCCGTAATGTGAACGGCAAAAACTCGGTGCAATTTAATTATCGAGTCGGCTCCCGCGTTTTACCCCTTTGTATCCTAGCCCCCGGATGAAAAAATACTCACCCATAAAATAGAGGACGCGTAAGAAAAAAAGGAGCGTATGCAAATTCAGGATAAAATATAGCCCGTAAATGCCACCGTTTCTAAAAGAATATTAGAGACGTTTTTCAGTGGGGGCACGGGGCGGGCGACGGGGGCAGCTACTTTATATTTTGTCTCCTCGCTAAGTACTTACCGCGGGTGTCCGCGCTACCCGCTCCTTAATTTGCGACTGTTGTTTAGTAATAAATCAACCTCACCCCACTACACGTTACATACTTTTTTTAATTACAACTTCTTTTTCTTAGGCTTGGGCTGAAAATTTTAAATTATTGCTGTTGTGTAATAAAAATTTAGCCGTATCTATTTCGTGACTTTGGAGGTTTTAGTTGGTAGGTTGTGCTTCACATATGTTGACTTTAGCAGAACGCAAATGTGAAATCGATATGTTAATTTCTAGTAGATTCTAGTAAGCTAAGGCATAAATATCGATATATCGTCATTTTTTCTCACGTGCGACATCACTAGTTGCATATGTATTTTAATAGGTTTTCATTGCTGCCTAGATAGATGGTGAATCTGGTTCCAGCTCCATTACTTTCGTCTTGTAAGAGTTTCTGACAGTCCGACAGGGGTGAATAGGACAAAGATGGTTAACGCATCTAATATTAAAAAGATGAGTTTATTATTTATAAATTATGCATATATTTTTTCAAATTACAATATTGAATCTTAAACAATGCCAAAGACTGAGCCCACAAATTCCTAAATCATTTAATAATAATAATAAAATAATAATATCTAAATTTAAGAAATTTTAAGATTTTTATTATATAAATACATGTAATACATATATAAACATCCATGAACTAGGCGCAGGATTCGAACCCGCGACCTCTGGCGCACGCTACGTTACCATCAGAGCCGGCCTGTCGTCAACATTTATATTATTTCAAACTAAACTATAAATACTTCTAGTCGCAAGTACGTCTCTTATGACTATGATTGATAGGAAATAGGAAACTCTCGACCAGGACGTCCATCCTTCAACTACACACACACACACACACACACACACACATGTAAAACTGAACAGCAGAGATCATTTGAATTAAACTTGCATACGATTTTGCATGCCCAATATTTCGTGAAGCTGGCGTAATTGTATTAAAGATTGAAAAGGAAAACAAAGTGAATTAACTAGTATCGTATCGCTACTATCAATAGAAAGTTGTAGAACACAAGAATAGAAGAATACGCGACACCAACCTCTCTGCCTACAGGCATGGTTCCAAACTGTTGCGTACGTTAGCTCGCAGCCGTTTTGCAATTAAAGTTAAATTATTATTATAAGGAAATAATTAAGTATTATTATAACCAATTAATTAATTACCATTATTATAACGAATTAAGTAATTATTATTTTTCCCGCATCCCTTTCACTTTGCAAACTAGCAAATCAAATTGCTTGTTATCTATTTACTTGCCAAATACAGGCATGCCAGTAAGTCTACTCAAGCTTTTTAGTGTATATATATTTTTGTAGATATACATATATATATATATATATATATATATATATATATATACATATATTTTTATAGATTATCCTCACAATCAAATCAAGAGTAGATATAAGATATCTACTAAATTTGTACTTGTTTTAAAAAAAATCCCTCATCCCTATAGATATGGATAAAACTGCTAAAATCTCATCATCATCGTCATTATCAGCCCTTATCAGTCCTCTGCTGGACACAGGCCTCTCTCGATGAACGCCAAGGGGACCAATGTTCTGCTACTCGCATCCATCCCGGACCGGCTACTGCACGGAGGTCGCTTTACCCGGTGAACAGTGTAACAACACTTCTTTTCAAGATAATCATTCATAATCACACCCTTCGAGTCCCTGAATACTGAAGCCATTAACTTATTTGCCGTCAAAATCGCCTTAGCCTTTGTTGGGGGTGGTGAACCAGGTCTTCTCCACTGTTTCAATAGTTGTTTTGTTTAACAGTAAATGAACCCACATTTCGTACATTGTAACAAACCGATTAAAAAAATCATCTATATCGGCCTAAACTCCAGAACTTGACTGGCCCATCTGCCATCTGTTCTTCTGAGTGTGTGACCAGTCCATTGCCTCGTCAGCGAGCCTATCCGTCGCTTGATAACACCGGCTGTCATATAAAAAAAAAAGAAAAAGAAAAATCATTTTGATTAAAAACAATTTGCCTAAAAATTCTATAGAAGTTAAAATAAATTGTTTGAGAGTCTTAATATTTTTACAAATATTCACGGAATAGTGATTTCTGTTCTCAAGAGGGTGGAAAAGTATTGGAATTCTCGAAGAAGGTACATACTTAATGAGTTTACACACATTATACACGCACCAGAAGAAATGAGACCGATTTTATTATATTTTTAAATAGTATCTGTTTTTTCTTCAATATTATATTATATACCGACTCTAAGAAGAAAATTTTAACAATTTACATTGGATTAGTGAGTTGTAAATAATGCCATTTAGGATGGATGATGGACATTGTAGTTGTAAATAACGCCATTTAGGATGGATGATGGAATTGGACACAAATATCAAATCATAGAGCTAAGTTAATTTTTACCATGCGGTTCACCCGCCCGACCCGTGTACTCCGCGGTAGTTACCATTACAAGTAGCGTGATGGCATATAGCATATGGTCCTCGATAAATCGTCTATCTAACACTGAAGAGAAAGATTCAATTCAAACCCAACAAAGACACTCTTAATGACTAGCCTCACCCCGCGTTTTCACCCGTGTAACTCCGGCCCTATGAATCTTCATTGATGTGAATCTACTATATAAATTCCTCTATAAGTAGACTATTCAGTACAAGAATATTTTTTCAATTAGAGCCGGTACCTAGTTCCCGAGATTAGAGCGTACAAACAAACTTGTCAGCTTTACAACAACACATCGCCAAGTTAGTTCCCTAATGTGGTAAAGAAAGGAGTCACGATCTTTAAAGCTTTAGAGCTTAAAAGGTAGATATTGCTACATCTGATTTGACTAGCGAATTTTTATGAAGCTCCGTAGTTCAAAGCGATAATACTTCCTCTTCTTCTGGACTTAAGGTTCTGTAGATCAGTGTACAGAGAATTTGGTCATCACACATATATCGCCTAAGACGTTACGCTTTCTTTTCCTACCGGTTTTTTTAATTACATGTGTCGCGTTTCCTATGGCTTGTCAGTTTCCGGTGATATGTTGGAAAGTGAAACTTCAGGATGAACGCACACATACCTGCGTACGGGCGTCGATAATCGCCAAAAAGCTCCGAGTACTCGTTTGTCATCTGTTATAACAAACAAAAGTTCTTATTAATATATTGATGTCTTAAGTTTACGTGAATGTCACTCGTTACGTTTACATTTTTTAGACACAACTACATATTCATTATCTAGTAGCGACTTATGTATCTTTCTACATAATTACAGTAAATTAAAGTCGCATTATTTATTAAACTTTTAAATGGACATGCTACTAAATGGGCGATATTTTTTTCCGTTCAGGAGACGTAATGACGGGTCCGCGACGGAGGAGCGAGTTGATAGGTGTTTTAATTATTGACGGCCATCGTGTAGGACGCGGTAGAAAGAGACAGCATAAAATATTTAACGCGTACCGGCTCTCTCGCTTGTAATTAAAGCTTTTCTTTCCTTTTTTTCAGCGGCTGATACAATATTCAGCATGAGAAGGAAGAGCTTCTGCGGGGTGGCGCCTCCATTGTATTCGCTAAGGAAGATAAATTAAAAAATATAATTACAAGGCGGCCGCCATAATTCTCGGCGGGCGAGTGGAGGAGGGTGGTGGAGGAATAGTGGAGGAGCGGGCGCTCCCGGAGGAGGCTTCTTAAATATTTGGGGATAGCGCGTACCTACGCATTACGTAAATTAATGACACGGATTCGAGGAAGCATGTCCCCCTTCCCCTCACCTCTTCGCTGTTTGTTTTGTTTTAATGTGCGTTGTTAACGATGTTATTAGACGCGAATTATAATACGCGCCCGCTGCCCTCCCCCCTCTGCCCTCGCCCGGCCCACGCCTGCCCGGATTGATTGCTCTAATGACTCTCTGCTACTCGTTTAATTGCTTAAATCCGACTTTTAAATTTTCCTTATTAATTTCAATTTATAATGTTTTCTAACTAGACATTTTGCTTTTCCATTAGGATGTTTATAAATATAAATAGGACATCATATTTCTTTAAATTTGGTCGCTGTTTACTTCCATTTGAATAATTTGTCTTTTCATATGCCTGTGTTTGGTTATACGATATACCATCAATATTTTATTAAATGTATTCTTTTGTTATTAACGTGTACGATAAATATTACTTTAAGCTTCATAAGCCACGGCTGCCGATAACACTTGCGGCACTTTTATAGTTTTAGCCATCGCAGCCGGTATGTTACATAGTATAACCGGACAAACAGAAAGAAAAACAAAAGCTGCAGTAGTGGTTGCCTTTACTGTAAAACAGAACATGTTTACACGCATAAAGACCTGAATGAGCCGTGTGTGTTGTGTGCAACGTGGTTCGCTCGCATCGCACGTGCGTGCGGCGCGCATGTCCGCGTCAACAAGTGTCACCATGTGCTCACACACGCCTCGCGCACGCACTACGTGAGAAAAGATCCGTTTCATCTCTTTCTTGTACAACTTTTGCTTGAGAATAGTCTCAGTACTAGACTACTTTGAGCTACACCTATTTAGTGTTAAGTACGTTTGCTAAAGACATTTTGCCATCGGCGGAACAATTTTGAGCAGATTATTACTGGAAATGAGATTGATTTTTTTTAAAACGCCAAGAAGCCCGTGCCTTTTTATGTATTACAAGAACAACTCCGTTACTCCTTTAATAGGTTACCAAATGGTCAGTTAATTCGATAGCACTTCGTGTTCTAATAGATCTCGCGCAAATATTCCCATATGGCGTCATATGGCAGTTGCCACTTCCATTCAAAGATCCTTCAATGCTACCGCTTCTTGATGTCAAATAGTTTTTATTTTCTTTTCATTTACACCCGACGAAGATCCTTTTTATTATAATTTTCAATTATTTATTATATACCTTAAAATATAAACAGTAAAATTAAGACAATTTAAATTTGTAATATAAGTATTTACATTTGGTCGCCTAATTTATACCGTCAGGAAAGCAGCGCTAGAGAAGCCATAGAAGACTATTAGGTTTTGGTTATCAATTTAAGGATGAAAGTCGTTAAGTTGTTGCCTTTCTTGCTGGCTCGTTCTATACTGCGAGGATGTTACCAACGTGTACATGTGGCTGAGTGTTTGTGACTGTCTACTTTATTCAACTGCCAGTGTCCCCGTGCGAGACAGGGAGACGTTCAAAGAACGAATTGTAACGTTACGTAAGATGTTCGTCGTTTGATATTTATTTCAAAACATCTGCCGTTAATAAATAAATTTTTCACTCGAAGCATTATTCCTTTGAAATAAAACTTTCCTTGTTCGTCTTTGTTATTTAAGCCCACTCGTAGCCGCCGGCGATGTCGAAAGAAAACCTCAATTTTTATTGATTTACAGAATTCATACAACAAATAAAGAGCCTATTTATATTTATTTTTAGAATTAAAATATTATCTAATTTATAAATGCTGTGATACAAATGTATAGCACTGATTAACTACATGGGCTTACATAGACGACTTGGTACTTAATATTTACTAAAATAATCTACGTCGACTGTATTAAGAAAAGAAATAAAATAATTTTATTATGTATAAATGTTTAAAGAAAAACATACATTAACG
>JAFELO010000165.1:533535-548648 GCA_017140195.1 Eumaeus atala
ACTATACGATAGACATGTTATAATTATAAGTAAAACGAATGTGACTAGTACTTCGGGCCCAAAACTTATATAAATGTTAATGTACTCAGTATATACTCAGTATAATGACACTTTCGTATATCAGGTACAGTCAAATTTGGAAAAATCTGAATAAAATCTTCATGGGCTATACATTTAATAATGATGACTGCATACGAAATTCTCCAGCCCACACTAAGCCAGCTTATGTTGACGACATTCATGTACAATAGAGTACTTAGAGATATAATCATGGCCTCCTTGACTCCTTGCAAAAAGATCCACAGAGGGTGAGTGAAGACACAATAATTCACATTCTACATAAGATTAGCTGTCGACTGTTACTTAGCTCACTTA
This sequence comes from Eumaeus atala, assembly GCA_017140195.1. Lineage (NCBI taxonomy): Eukaryota > Metazoa > Arthropoda > Insecta > Lepidoptera > Lycaenidae > Eumaeus > Eumaeus atala. Next base: position 533,911 of record JAFELO010000165.1, read on the forward strand.
AAAAAAACTTGACTGACTTTTTGTATATTTTTTTCAGTCTATCACTTGCCGGCATTAAACATACAGAACCATACGGGCTACTTGAAATTTAGGAAACATACCGTTGTTTATTTATACTACATGGCCGACCGAGAACCGCCTAGAAATTATTTTCCTATGCACACTATATAAATAGTGTAGTAGTAGCGGAATTAGGCCGGCTCCGTAAAGTGACATCTATGGTCCACCGTAAAGTAACATCCACGGTCTCGTGTTTCGTGCTGTTTGTGAGTAGCCTGTGGCCCCTTGAGGGAAGGTGAAAAGGAGGGCAACGCACCGGCATATTAGTTATGCTAGTGTTCATGGACAACGGTAGTTGTAGAAAGTCTATGATTTCTCGTTTGTAACCCTTATGTTATAAATAAAATATTACTGATGTCATGGTTAGATCATAAGCATATTATATTTGCCGTTAGTCTGGATCTAAATGCTCTGCTGCCAATCATCACAGCTATTATTCTGGGATATTTTGACACAGCGGTTGAGGACTTCGTTGGAACTTATTCATTTATTCAGTCAAAGGTTGCGTTAGCTAAAAAAAAAATAAGTCACCAGAGAGCGGACGGTGGCATTTTATCCATTCGCCGCGTTCCATTAGCGTGCCTTTGTTTGGCGGAGGCGCGCAAATTAATTTAGCTCTCCCGTCATTTCCTCTCCCCCGCGCCGCACGCCCTCGCCGCGCCCTTTGTCTACGCCTTGCTCTACGTATCGTTTTCTTCTTTATGGCTCATTAGGCATCATCGTCACCATTGTTTTTTCCCTTCGACCAAGTAATCTAATTACTTTCATCAGCAACTTGATATTCCGCAAGACTGCGTAGAAACATAACGGTTGTTCTTTTTATATAAATCTATTAAATGACCTTTATAAAAATTATACCCATTGTTTTACCTAATAGTCCAACAACATTTCCTAAAGTAAAAAGTAAGTAGATCAAATATATTATTAAGTACAAGTAATTGACTTTCAATATAAGTTTAGAACATATTTTATACTAGATGATGCAAACTTCTTTGAGAAATAAAATCCTTTCCTATGTATATTATCCGCTACGCTGACACGTAGCTTCTTCGCGGTGGCGTGTACCCGACTGAGAACATCCGATGTTGCCTAGTGTGACGAAACTTGCATCAGATCGACTAAAACATTTTAGAAATCGGCAAAAAAGGTTCCCTTAAATTTAGTTGTATATAAATTAACATAAAGTGTAAAAATATATAAAAAATACGTGACTATCTTAAATGTGACTTTAAATCGATTCAGTGAGCTCAATTAATCTCCATTTAACTATGACTTTATAAGAGTAATTATAGCCAGATACGGAATGACCAAAGAAACGTTAAAACATCAATTAAATCACTGTACCTATGTCTTTTAAACTACACGTACTAAAAAAAAGTAATCTTAGATTAGCACGTGGGTAACCCCTTGGGCGTTTTGAATTTCTGATCCACATGGTGTTCAAATCAAATTAAGCCGAGATGAGGAACGGTAACCTACACAATGACAGAACATATATACACTACATGGTATATCCATTTTAATTACATTTTAGTTAAATCCATTTATTGGGTAAGTATTTAGACAATTATACTTTTAATATTTGTGTATAGATAGTTATTTTATTACTTTAACTTATATATGCTTACTAGCTACCTACTGGCATTACCCCGCGGTCTCGCCGCGTAACTCTATTAGTCATAGCGCCATGTTATATGATATATAACCTTCCTCGATAAATGGATAATTAAAAAAAAAATATTCGAGATAACAGTTTCTGAGATAAGCGCGTTCAGAGAAACAAACAAACACTTCAACATTATATTATTAGTATAGATATACGTAAAATACATAATATTAATCTATTGAAAATAATCAACTTTTTTGAAAACAATCGAAAACGATATTAAACAAGCGCTAGTAAAGGCTAGGATTTGTTTAATTTAACGTTTGATCTAGCATAACTCTTCGAGGCATAGTTATGATTATTTGTTATTACAACAAATCATCAACAACCATTATCTAAGATAGCTATACAAATTTAAACATTTCGTTTACTATGATAAAATTAAAAAATATAATCTCATTTTTTTATTCAAAATAGGACAGAATAAAAAAAATCTGTATTTTATTATACATATGATTACAAAAATATTATAAGTAAAAATTTGTAAAATAATAAGTACGAATAAAGTAATTATTAATCATATTTCCCAAGAGCACAACTTTAAACTGTAACAAATAATTAACGATTAGTCGTTCGGGGCGACGCGCGGCGCCGCCACAGTGTTGTAGAGCCGCAGAGAGCGGATCCTACTGACAATTAGTTAAACAACTCAACTGATTGATTTGGCTCATCGTTCTTATTTTTTACCTCATGTGTAATAGTAATTGGCCGTAAATCCCGATTATAGTCGCAATAATTCAATAAATAGTGTATCTACACCACTTTATCTGAACTATTAACTTTAAATCTATTAAAAAAGGAATAGTACCTAAATAAGTGAAAATATTTACTAGAAATGCATCAATTTGCCGTTTTTTGCAATATTAGGAATATAAATTCATAAAATATTATATTATAATATACTTATATTTAATTTTTTCTCACTGACAGAAGAGAAGTAAATAAATGAAGAGGAAATACGAGCCATTGATACTTAGCTGTCTTAACATTATCATTAAAAAACATCATAACTGTTCAATAACAGCATATACATAGAAGAAATTTGTACGAAAAAAAAATGTTACCTTCATAAAAGTCGACCATTTAACTATACAGCCACAAGTGTGAGGCTGTACATTTGTTAGTAATTATTGTATTTAATTAATAAGCTTTGCATTGATTTTGGTGTAAAACAATCGAAGACGCGCCTCTTGTGTTGTCTCCGATCGATATATACATATTATCTATGCTATGTATTACCAATCTTCGTATGACATTATAAATACAACATTTTACGAAGGGAAAGTTGCACCGGGAAGTTACGGTCTTACACGATGCCGCCATAAAGTCACAACTTTGCTGTCGCATTTCGTAAGTTTTCTGAGTGCCGATGGCCCATTGGGGGATCGGGTGAAGGCAGACAACGCGAAAAGCCTATACTGCTCGTCTAACCATCGTCACACGGATAAACAACCTAGAGAATTAGTGATTTATTAATAGTAGTAGGTTCATCCACAATAGCTCATGAAAGTACAGACACATAAAGAATAAATCAAACATGTAACAATTACTTAGAGACGGACTTAGCAGTCAACCTAACAACAAGTGGGCTTGTAGGTACGTTTTTTATACTTTACTCGTCCCTAAGGATCCCAAGAACTCACGAAACACGACAGAATAGCCGCAAGTGCAATATCTACCCATGACGACTCTCATATATGATATAAGGATATATCCACGGTTGTAGCGCCCACTTTGGAGGCAGGGCATCAATTGTACCACTTCATAAAATAAATTATAAGTACTAAATAGCGTAACATATACTAGCATCACCCCATGGTTTCTCCAGCGTATCTCTAGTCCTTAGTTGTAGTGTCAGTACGTAGAAATCTATAATTATCATAACAACACGAGATTCTTATCAGTTATCACCAACAGCATTGTCCAATATACGTAAACCTAGGGAAAAGTAGAGTAAACTGGCCATTCGCCCCAGCTTCGCCCATAAAGAACAGATAATGTTACCATAACAAATTATACCGCAGGAATCGTTCTATCTATGGATGAAAACCGGATAAAATCCAGTGAGTATTTTTAAAAAAAGTTGCTCACATATGGAGGGACAGCTTTTGGGTACTCTGCTTTATGCTCGTAAGTATAGATGTAACGAGAATACCAGCAAGGAGCATGGTTGTGTCGTGAGCCACTTCTAGCAATAGAATTTGTGTTTAACATGTTTTTTATAAGTGGTCACTACTTGAAATAAAAAGTCGATTGTGGTTGTCATACCTGTCAGATGCGGAAGTTGTTTCACCTGCGCCAGCGCCGTAGCGGAGCGTCCGCCTTCACAAAAACAGCACAACTGACGGCGCAGTGCGTGGCCGCCGCTACGCCGGCACCCGCGGCTCGCGACCCACAGTTTTTTACCCACCGCTCACCCTACCCACAGTTAATAACCCTTGCGTATTCATAAGCCAGGCATCGCTCCCAAAGTGGTAACTCCAGTTCAATATGATAAACAAAACATACATGTAATTTGCCCGTAAAATATTCTTTCACAGCTTTTTTAATAAGCGATGTTTTTTCTTTTAATGAATTTCGAGCCTCGAGTTTTGTGAAAATTAAGAATTATTAAGGCGTAGAAAGCGAAAAATTCTTATCGCAAAATCCAAATTTGCATACTCGAAATTCGTAATTAATTGCTTAGTAGACACATTTTAAATTCTTAATTAAGCAATTCGTACTTCCTCCCGGCGATAAATTAGATCGAGTCGTTTCCATAGAGACTACTCATCCTTTAAAGCGGGGTGGGAGGGAGAGGGAGGACTTTACAAAAAATATAACTTAGGGTGAGTTAAAAAACCGTGGGGTGACTCAGCCGGCCGCTGCACCCCACGATGAGAAATCTACGATCAATATTAACTCTTTTTTTCAACGTCGAATTGCTGAATTTTAATTCTTTTTGAGCCGAGGTTGGGAATATGACGACTGACGACGGCTGCTCGTATCGGACACGGTGGCGACACGCGCTGGCTAATATTTGATCTGCGCTGGAATATAAATCACGACCGACTTGGTATTCAAGTTGTGTGTTAGTCAAGGTCGACCGGCATATGCTCCTGACGTATTGATATACCTCTATTACGGCACGAGGGTGAAATATGACGTTTTCGAATGTGACTGTAAGTTAGACAATATTGTTTATGTCATTATATCCATTTCCCGTATCTATGTGGCGGTTCCGAGGAGGGCATATTTAAAACAAACGAAATATATTATTATCTTTCACTAAATATCCAAAAGCAATTAAACGATGAACTAAACGCAAGGTCACATTTAAGATTTGTTGCTTTGTTGTTTGTACCAAATTTAATGCAATTGTTTTTTAGGGTTATATGACAAAAGGGTAAAAATGTCTCCGAAATCTGCCTCGATATCACATGAGACGTGATACTTTGACGATTGAAAATTTCACAGATTATGTAATTCGCTACCGCTATAACATAAACTACTAAAATTGTCACGGAAACCTCGGTGGGCGAGACCAATTTTTACTTTAAAAAATCAACGTGTCGTTGTAATATATGTTCAGTAACACTGGTGCGGACGATATACAAATATTTTTCATTATTAATGAACGAAGGAAAATGTTATAAAAACTGGCCGGGTGCTGATGCGTGGCTAGAAAAGGTTTCAGTTATAAAAAGCTATTTATGACAGTGACCATTATCGTGTAATAAATCAGCTGGCCGCTCTTCTGTTTTCGATAATGATTCTATTATTATGGAAAAGCGTTATATAACTGTAACATTTTTTATTCCCGGCTCGTAGTATGGAGACAGCTTTCATGTGGTTTATGGATTATTTGAATGTTATATACCATAGATATTACTATATATATATATATATATATATATATATATATATACTTATACTATTGATACATATTATACATTGATTTACATTCCCTGTCAGCACCTAAAATGCCCAACCGCAAATTATGAGGTCCTGAGTATTCTTCCGCGTTATAATTATTCTTAGGTTCTTTTTTTGAAGTAAAGTAATTTTGAAGTAGTGGATGGTACCACTGCGGTGGTGCTACGAAAAGCTCGAAATGCTTTGGGCCCGGTGCCTTTTCGTTTCGGGATGGACGACCATTAATTTAATTAAGACGCTGTAATTAAATTGTTTATGTAAATGCTTATGCAATATAGTGTGGCTGGCGAGTTTTGCTAGTCTCTATAAAATATCCACCAGAAACGGAATTCGGCTACTAACACTAGGCCTAGCCAAGTTTTAGCTCTTTACTTACTATGTATGTAAGAAAGATAGCTAGAATAGTATATGTAATTATACTCCAAGTAGGAACATAAAGTACCTAGTCATATTGAGAAAAACTTTTTTATTTTCGTTACTTCGAACTTATGATGTTTAAGCGAAGAGGAGCCAAATATTGCTTCATCTGATTGCTATAAGTGCACGTCGGGCGTCGAGACTAGGTTTGGTGTTGAAAGGGGTTCGATCCCCTACTCTCCCACAATTGGGAGAGATACATCCCGATATGAGAATGTTTATAATAGATAATTTAAGCTATTATTAACACAGACAGAGATAGCACCAGGATTCTCGTCCCACGACTAGCACACTGTAGCTAAAATTTCTTTGAAGTACTACAAGCGAGAGGAAGCGTAGCAACAAAATAACTTTAATACTCGTAATACAGGGGGTAGGTTGTTAAATTTACCAGGAGTTCTCATATACCATACAAAAAAGTGCTATTAGGACTTTTCAAATTGTATTAACTATCCGGAGTTGGAAAGTTGGCGGTGTTACACCCTCGTGCCTCGGAGAGCACGTTAAGCGGTCTATCCTGCACCTGATTTCTCTCCGGTCGTGTCGGATTGCCGTCCCATCGGAATAGGAGGTCGAAGGTACAGAGAGCACTTGTGTCTGCTCAAACACTTGTGCAATATAATATGTCCTGCGTGGATGGCCCTCTCAACAGAGATGGCCACCACTGACGACATTCTTTTGGTTAAGTCTGTATATTATAACCAGTTTGATACATTAATTATAAAATGTATAATATGTGCAGATAATGTGGTAAAATAATTACTAATATGTTGTAATATATTAAGATCTTTCAAATAGCATTTCATAGTTGGTATAATGACAATTGCCAGAAATGATTTTGATTGATTGATTGATCGATTTACGCTCTATAAGTTACATTTCAAGATTTTCTAAGAAGCCTTGAATTCTATGCTCATCATATTTTGAGTTAAGAAAGAAAAGGTTTCCTTTTTTTTCACAGTGAATTCAATTTGGCTTAATGAATTATTGCCACTACAAAATGAATTTTAAAATAACTATATTATAATAATTGAGAATAATAATGTTAGCACAGAAGATTTTAATGTACAGAATATGCTGAATTGCAAATTAAAATTAGAAATAGTCATTCAAAAATTAATGTGAAAGAACTTTGGGACAGCTCGGACACGCGGCTGCAGTTTAATATATTTTTTTTCAAAAGACGAGCATTATAACGTTTATATGGAGTAAACTCCTAAAATATTACCAAAATATATACAAAAGCGCACTCCATAGTACGTGACGTAGGTTTTTTTGCGTGTCGACGGCACCGCGCGGGCGCCCACTGTACGGGTTACAAATTGTGGGGTGAAAGGGGTAGTTTTTTTCTAATCGACTTTCCTAACAGTAATAAACGATATTTATCTTTCTTAATTATAGTCTCGCTCCGTTATTTGGTAGCTGTCTGTGTTCTGTTGTTGTTGCCCGCACTATTATCGAATTATGTACGTTTGTCACTAACGTAGTTTTTTTATGCTAAGAACCAATTTAAGATCCCCACACTCGTACAAATTGTATACTTGAAATTAATATTCAAATGGGTTTGATTTTATCAATGTAAGAATAGAACGGGGGACTGTTAGATGGATGTTGTCCACAGTTTCTTTAAAGGATCACTATCATCAGCCTGTTACTGTGTGGGTGATGTGTTGTTGGTCTTCCTTATGTAGATTAAATCATCTATATACATATGTAGATCCTTAAGGTGTAAGTTTTAATACTATACTGTTATTGTTAATAATATTATTTATTATTATTAACAATATTATTTATTTTAATAGTATTATTTATTTTTAAAAGTATACTGTTACTGTTCATATTTAAGATCTGTGTATTTTGTAACACATAAAATTAAAAAAATATGCCTATATATTTGGGCGTCGGTGTAATCCAAACGAGAAGTCGGGGCTTCACTAAACCCCGACATCTCGTTTGCAAATGCTATAAAAGAAAAGATTTTTTTTTGAAAACTATGTGATTTTAAAATAGTCATATAATTTAGGTACTCACACGCCAGTACTTTAAATATTATGATCCTAACAATAAAAACATAAATCCTCAACTACAAATTATTTCAAAAACAATTCAGGTTCGATGTTCAATTTCACTTGTAAACCACTCGGAATTCATTAAAGTATCTAATACTTCTATATTTTTTATGAAAAGTGTCACTTCTCGAAGTTTGTTCCTAAAATGCTGTATGGTGCGTATGCTATAATCCGGAATAGTCTTAAACACGGCCAAAGAACTCATCACTCATGAGTTATGAGCCGTCCGTGAACCGTACGTAACTGTCGCTCACAATGGACACAGCGGAGTCGATCGTCTCATACGAGGTAATGGCATTAGAACTAGATCTAACATCACACTTGATGCTTTGTTCAAATTTTGTTCTCTATAGCAAATGCTTGATGGTAATGAGTGTCTTTGTATTCTAGATGTTCATTTATTCCGCTTGGATTATTTTTACGACTTGAATGCACAAAAAGGCTAAAAGTTATGAAAAATATGGAATAATGGTGTCTTTTAGTGAAATTTATTAAGCGAATAGCGATTTAAGTCCTAACCTAACTTGAACATTTAAACCTTTCAAAACAAAAGTATAACTCAGTTTCATTTAGGCTATACGGTATTGAATTCTGTTTGTATTAAGTATATATCCTATTCTATTAACTTGGTTTGTTCGATATTAAATTTGTAAAAGTAAATTTTAAAATGAAAAAAAAAAAAACGAGGGCACTGATCCCTAATAGCGCATGCGTATAATCAACCCTTTTTACCCCTTTCGTCTCCCTGAGCGTTTTTTGTAAGCCTTTTTCTAAAGGGTTCTGTGGGGTACCTGCTACGGAAGGGTTGAGAGTTTTTTTCTATGGATTGTCGCGGTGTTTTTTTGTGCGGTCGATATTTTTTTACTATGAACATAGAGAGAGGATAATAGAAAGTGCAATGAACTCTTTAACAAGAGATCAGCTGATGCAGCGTGCACTTGTGTCTTTGCTCCATCGATTCAACTATCGTTCAAGGTCGACTCGTTTATTGTTATGGCGTTTTTATTGCCATAAATACCCCTTGCACCTTCACCATTAACTTAAGTATGAGTCTTGAGTTACATATTTACCATTTGGCTCACAAGTATAAGAGTAGAATGATGAAAGTATATGAATTGATTATGTCCATATTTTTTTATATGTATTAATTATTTTACTTAATATTTAATAGAAGAATTATCAGCAACATCAAAGTATATATATATATATATATATTATAAAAATAAGACACAGTAAATAAGTAAGTAAGTTTAAATGCAAATCAGATTCCCATTTGACATACACTTTATTACAAAGGTACTTTAACCTTACATATCTATGGAGTGGTAGAACCGACTGTCGTTATATTCGGATCTGATTTTGCTTCATATAAGAAGATATTTTATGAATATTGTATTCAAAATTAAATACACAAAAACCGAGATTTTTTTACTAAATTTTATTTGATAGCTCTACTATCTAAACACCACTGTGCTTTATATATTATGCTTTTATTATTATGTAAATGTTAAAATCGGCTCTGTGGTGCAACGGTGCGGGTGTCGCCTGATAAGACCGTTATCCGCGTGGGGTCCCTAAGTTCGATTCCCAGGTCGGGGCAACTGTTATTAAATGTTTCTCAGATCATTCTGAGCACGCATTACGTTGCCCGGGATTGGAATGTGCCCGAAGTGGCCATAGGCTTGCCACCTATGACATCATGGGCCTTAGTACCTTGGCTAATCGTGGGAGTTCTAGTATATCTGCTGGACTTACGAGTTGTGGATGTACTCGCACACCTCTGCCTTGGTCTTCGGGGATAACAGGCGTGAAGGTACTTTTTTTAAATGTAAATTTACACACTATTAAGTAACAATCCAACGCTCGGTCTATTCTACAGACAGAAACATATAAGATTTCCTTAGAATTAAAGCAATAAAGTACGAAACAATCATTTTAATTCAATGAATTCATAATTTACTGGCTGAATCCGGTGAGATAGGAAGCAGAAATTCGTTAATATAATTTTGTTACAATGAGACACATTTAGCTGATTAAAGCGAGGATTATTTGAATATTTTACAACACAACGATTCGCTTCACACCAGCCATAGACACTGGATGTCTAAGGTGTCAGTCAACCCGATCTAAGGCATAAGACTACACAAATATGTTTAAGTAGCTTTTAAAAATAGAAGAAATCAAGATCAAATTCGATAAAGACGGATTCATTACTAATTTCTCAAGCCGGACCCGGGGAAGGTGTTTGCAGGTTATATGCTATAAAGTAAATAAATAATTATCGGCATTATGAAGAGTAATACTCAAAATCTGCGTAGGTAGCCACAATAAATACTAATGAGGGCAAAAGTTCGTTGCGATTGACGTTTTGTTCAATGGAAACCTCTGAGCGACTAGAGAGAGAGAGCGATAAGTGATAGTGTACTAGAGAGAGAGAGAGCGATAAGAACTATATGTATCATCATCATCACCGTCATCATTATCAGCCCTTATCGGTCCACTGCTGGACGTGGGCCTCTCTCAATGAACGCCAAGACGACCGATCTCCGGCTACTCGCATCCATCCCGGACCGCACGGAGATGATCATCGTCCCACCTGGTGAATGGCCGAACAAGACATATTTTTCCTAAACGCGGCCTCCACTCAATAGTCTTACTGGCCCATCTACCATCGGTACTTCTGGGTGTGTGACCAGCCCATTGCCACTACAGCGAGATTATTCGTCGCGTCATATATACATATTATATAAAAGCTATATGTATTCTATTAAGCTGTATGTTTTCCTAATAAAATAAATAAATAAATTCTAACGGTAACCACTGACTTTCATTTAGCTAAATTGTAGCAATAACTGGACATGCGCTATTATCAATTTGTGAAGTATCTGCTATCATTTAGCCTTCATTCGGAATGGTTCTAGGTGCTATTTGAGTAAGAGCTGATCCATGCTTTTATATAGGATTTCAAAATGTATATTTTGAGATATTTTGTGTATACCTTACATTGTCTAAGTCAACGTAGTACTAGCAGCAGGTTATGTACGTAGCTGTGAACATTACAATTTTCATAGGATATGAGAGCAAAAGAGCAGTCGGTCTCGTAACGGCACAGACAGCGCACAGTAAATTGACATGCAGATGCTTACCTCGTCCCCGCCAAGGGGCCGCCGGCTACCCACAAGACGCATGAGTTTTTTTATCATCGTGCCTGCAATTCCTGAGATTATCGCGAACAAATTATTGAACTATTATATAAATAGCTATGCGCCCGGCTTCGCCCAAGCGTAACACAGGCCGGATCGCTACCATAACAAACTAACTGTGAAACCTTCCTTGGGAATCATTATATCCATTGGTGAAAACCGCATGGAAATTCTTTTAGTGCATTTTGAGAACATCGATCACACATAGACAGTGTGAATTGGAGACTTTGTTTTACAATGTTAAAATTATAGATAACTATGTTCAAAATCATTGGTGCTTCAGTTTATGGTTGTGTCTCCAATAACCCTGACAGTGTAACTGTTCGCACCGTGTTGCGCCGGATGCTCTCGTTTTACACAAACACCCGTTCAATTTTTAGAGTTTGTGCAAAAAAATGGCGTACACCAGTAACCCACATTGGTAAAGGTGTTGAGATCGAGTTCCGCCGTTAGCTCACGCTCCGAGTTCTTTGTTCAACTCTTTTTTAGCGAACAAAAACCCCCTTCGACAGCTACGTTTGATCATTTTTCCAATATTCGGCACACTTTTAACAACGACGTGATACTTTTTTTTGCGAATTTTACCTACGCATAACCGAATCGTGATCATGTATTGACATACATAATTGTACACCTTTGGTACTCGTGATTGCAATAAAGACTAAAAGCAAAGTTTAAAAACTAACGACATATGTTCCGAAAAACTTAATTATTTTACATTTTCGGTAATATTGGTATACGTAAATGTTTAATACTTAACCATTTATTTGAGTGCGAATTTTCCACAAGTAAATGCCGTTAATGTTATAAACGCCAAAATTTGAAAGTATAGATGTTTGTTACTCTTTCAAGTCAGAACAACTGAATGGGTTTTGTGTGAATTTAATGAAACTTTACAATAACATAACGTGTACATGTGAAAACAGATCGGCTATAGAAATAATAATTTTCGCGCTTCGGCTTTTTTCTGTAGTACACGCGTTCAAAATAACAAAATGTAAAAATAAAAATAATAAAACCAATAAAATATTTAAAGGATTTGTAGTTGGTGTTAGTAGAATATAGTTTTTGTACATAGATACAGGTTAAGTTTTTGCTGAACGTTTCTGGTACTGACTAAAAGAAGAAAAATATATAAACTTTCTAGCTAAAGAATTATGTTAGAAATGCACGAATAGCCTGTCGAAAAATAATATGACATTAGCTGTGTAACGCGGTTACTGTCTAGTAATTTTTTTACCCAGGAAATTGAGTCTGAGACTTGACAACCTGTTCGGTAGTCTTTGCGCGGTAGAACACCCAACATTCTGTTGTTTTTTTTCAAAGTAATAAAAAAAATGCTAAGTAGTAAGCAATACAGTTGAATAAAATCTAATTTGATATTTATAATTGTTATGAATTTCCACTTTAATTGCTAGATCAATGCCCTGGTTGGTTACACCTAATCAAAGGATAAAGTGTTGATCGATGCATTTTAAAACCAATGGCAGCTGTACAAGGGCCACCCTCGCCGGTAGATAGTCATTTAAAAAAAAGTTGCGACGCTTCACAAAGATCTCTACGGGATCTTATTTCGCTAAGATAGAGTTTCACCGGTGTAAAGGCGTTTTTACGAGTTCTTTTCATTATATTATACGGAATGAGGTCACGTTCCCAATAACTACAATTTTATATTTGAATACTTAAACAAACGAAAATAAAATATACAAAATGGCCGCCAGACTAACGAGGTTCTGGTTCTGCTACAAAACATTCGATAAAAGACAATTGAATTTAGGGCAAGGCTGATTTTCAGGAAAGTATGCTAACTCAGCTAGTCACACTTTATGATAAAACTATTTTAACATGATATCTGTTTCACGGTTTTTAAAAGTATTTTACAATCTTTACTTGCCTAAAAGAACAAAAACATCTGGTTAAAAACTAAAATGAGATATTTATTTAAGCACATGTGGCGTTCATTCGTGAAGACACAGGACTAGCAACAGTAGGAAAGTACGTGGTGGGACAAGCCCGACGGAAAAGGCACCTAGCCAGGTCAGTACTAAGCATTTAACGCATGAGTACTGAGAAGAAAAACCGTCGTCGTTTAAGGGCATTTTACGGCCGTTTAGACTTCAGATACTAGGAGCCGATAAGTTTTCAGTGCTCTAGAACAACTATACTTGAATCCAATTAGAATGCAGTTCGAGTGTACTTATAGTGATATGTATATTAAGCATTAGAACCTCAATTCATTCCATCGCGACATCGTTCCTTCTAGGAGATAACATAGACGTGTTGGTAGAAAAATTATTCCGGATGGTATAGGCATATTCGTTGTCTAATGAATTCAGTCTCAATTAAATACTGAATAACAGTAATGAAACAATGTATAATTAAAAAGGTAAACACGACCGGAAAATTGTGGTATCAGTTTAGTGTTAAAAGGAGGTACCCCTTATCGTTTACAAATAGTTGTGTCGACAGCGTAGATATAACAGTCGCCGCATAAAATATATAAACTTAAAACACCCTTTTAGTAAACTGTTCCGCTGTTATTCCATTCTATTTTGTTCTTATTGTGTAAACATGGAACACAGGACGGCACAACCGGATTACAAGGCAGTAGCCGCCGCGTTGTCACATGAAACAACTAATGTAAAGCGTAAGCAAACACTGCCACAGGAGCCGACGCCTGGTCAGACACGTAGACAATTGCGTATTATCCCGTGGCTACTGTGCGATGCTTTGCGGATTAAAGGATTAAGATGATAGTAAACAAAGTCGTGCGCACCTCCTTTGTTGATCTCCATTCGGAGAAGTTCAATAAAGATAGGTACGAAGCCGTCAAAGAGTTATGTAGAATGATTCAAGATATAACGACAACAATCTATTTCTTTTTAATAAAAGGCTACGATGTAGCTTGGGATGGAGATTTGTATTAATGTCATGTCATTGGAAACCGGTATTGCATGGTGCATGGAGCCTGCCAGTCGGTTAGTGTTATAGTGGACAGGAATCTGTATTGGTTTGTTTATTTCCTAGATAGACTATATCCGAAGGTGGTGTCCAGCGCCTTCGCGCTGTGTGTGTAAGACAATTATGAATGTGCAGGAAGCAACACAAATCTGTTAGGATAGGGGCAGGTGGCAGTCCGTTGCCTCTGCCTGTGCCATTAGGGATCTGGCGGGAATATATATTGTTAAAATTTTCATGTTCTTATTCTCTTAATTAGAATAAAACTTGGCACAGATATTGGTTAAAATATAGGATAAAATAAAAATATTCTTTATCCCGAGGAAAAATCAGCAAATCCAGCGAGATATAGGCTCATAGGTATAGATCTAATTGTCTCCGAGCTGATCATAATTATCATCATCATCAGCCGGACGACGTCCACTGCTGGACATAGCCCCCCCCCCCCTA
>JAFELO010000165.1:548674-568845 GCA_017140195.1 Eumaeus atala
TATAGAGCACTGAACTGATCACTTAATAGTAATAAGTTATTGGCTGCCCGTAGCTCCGGCATTTGTTCAGGGAGAGGTACCTTGCAATGGTACCTCTTACTTTTAATTATTCGTCCAAATTTATAGTAGTCACTCCTAGATATAAGTACTCTTCCTGACATAGTTGCAAATCAAAGGCGATCGTCCCGAAAATAATCTAAAACACGTTCTTTAAATATTATCTTTTATTTTCTCATGACCAATCCTATCAGACACTATCGCAGTACCGAACAATGAGACCGGGATGACACGGCGTCTTATCCCGGTCTCATCCCAAGTGGTTCACATAATCGGGACGAGTTCTTTTCGCGTTATTAATGATGTACATTGATATTTTTTGCGTCAGACTAGGTTAAGAGGAAGCCATAATTGGGATGAATGGGAGATCTGAAAAGGGAATATTTGGCGTAAAAATCAATAATCAAACGTCGTCGCGACAATGGGCAGCGGTGAGCAGAAATCACTATCAAAATAAAGGCTCCTGCGTGACGAGGCGCGGGTGGACTTTTTTTTATTGCGCCATTTCAAACTGAAGTAGTGGGACGGATTCACGCCATTATTACGCCATCGTAATGGCGGTCTATAAAAACAAATACTAAGTCGATCTCTAAATAATATGAAAGGGATTAATGAGTTGTTTTGCAAGAGGTACAATTACTACAGCGGGGAGGTGGATGAGAAATCGGATTCTTTTGACGACTTTCAACACCCACAGACATCCTCACATTTGCAATTTCTCCTTCATCTTACTTTGACCGTCCTTTGCTCCTTTCCTCCAGTGGGTCATTGCTGACGCCGAATCGAGCAAAGCGATTGGATATACACTTGCGTGAAGTGCAGGGTATTCGCAATGCTACAACGTTAGACGTGGGTTGTGAAAGTCCGGATGCTTAATTTGCTTTAAATAATGATTCTGATCGTGGTACATCCAGAAACACCGCCCTCTCAGGACGGGCGCCTGCGTGACCTTTTTGTTGCGTCTATATTTATACCCGATCATCGTCATCAGAGAACAGTCCGACCATGATAATAATTGTTTATTAACCATTATAACATTTTCATCGGGATACATATCTCCCATCTGCGGGTGAGAGGGCAGTCGGCCAAACCTAGTCTCGTCGCTTTGAGGACACTCGTAGTTATCCGACGAAGTTGTATTGGGTTTATCTCAGCTGACCTTCAAACAGGTAGTCAGTACTACCTGTTTGAAGGTAGAGTTGTTTGTAGCCCTTCGAAGAAGTCGGTCTGGATTAAATTTAAATGGCAGAGAAAAGGCCATCTTAGCGTATGTTAAAAAAGCGTGTTGAATTATAGATAAGTACTCGCAAACAACACATACATGACAAAAGCTATTTCCATAATTAAGAAAACATATAGACGAGTGGTGCGGTTTTTCTTGCATATAACTATCGAAAGTTATAGTATTGACACAATATCGAACAGTGTATGAATGATTGTGTAATGTGCGTATAAAAAGGCTATAAAAGGTTTGGCGACACACGTGCAGCATCACAAAGCGCGTCGAATGTATTCACATGTATTTGCTTTTCCCTGGCCATCCACTATTGACGCGAACTGAAGCATTGTACCATTTGTCGTGATGATCTATAGAACTTCAATCAATTTCTGAACGTAAGTCACTAGGCGAGGAACACCCAAATACTGCGAACGATTTGAAACGTATTTACATAACACATAAATATTGTATACATTACTGTGTATTTAGGTATTTTTAGAACATATATAATAAAACATAACTCTTTTTATTTCACTGTACCCCATTATTTCATTATACCCCAGCTGACTTTTTTTTTGTCACAGGCCTTTTTCTTGTTGACGTTGTCATAGGCTGGAGGCCGGTTACATCTAACACTTACCTTAAGGTGTTTGGCACTTAAATTTTAGCTCCGGGGGGCTGCTCGTCCTTTGGTTTTGGTCAACTGATAAAAATGTCGATCGGCATGCATGTCTCCCATCTGCGGGAGAGGGGGCGGACCTATGACCTCAATACTAGTCCTGAAGTTCGAGTTCTATTATAAGCTCCCTGAGCTGGTAGCCTGTTTTTCGATCAGGTGTGTCTACCTGTGTAACTCTCTATGTTCCCTGCGACAGCCTCAACGGCTGGACGGATTTATAGAGTGAGGTAACGTTACATGTATATGTCCAGCTGTGAACGTAATTCGGATGATGATAGTAATGATAACGCGAGTGGCGCTTTTTATGAGCAGTTACATCTTTGTTTTATAATATAACTAGCGATGAGATCCGGCTACAACCGGGAAAAATACGGGAACGGGAAGCTTCCTCGAGAATCTTTCTACACCTTGGTGAATACCGCATGACAATCGTTTAAATAGATTTTGAGAGAATCGGTTACATATAGACAGAATGCTTTTGGGAGTCTTTATTTTATCATATGTACAGCTAGATATTACTTTATGCATAATATGACACTATTTTATGATACATTGTCATTATCTGCTTAGAATCAAATCACCTTCGATTTCTAGTGGTTCTATTGCGTGTCTTATACAAGACGTCCCACTGCTATTGCTGATATCATTGCTCTGATTACTGCAAATGATCCTCTTCTTCTCCTACTAATACTAATGGGCGAAGGATGGTAACATAATAATCTGAATATCCTATTAATATTGGCATCGTTAGTGATTTTTCTCAAGTTCATACCTACTCCCCATGACTTAATAGTGTAATAGTAACAAACTCGACATGATGAATGATGGTAAATTGAAAAAGGAACAGATATTTTGGTGTCCAAAAATGACTCTGTGGTAGGTAATGTCTAGGTGATTATAGGTTGGTGTACCACCGCTCGCGCTGTCCTGCGGTTGGCAAATGTTGTTGTACGGGCAAAAACGAACGTGTCATTAATAAAAAATACCTACAAACGACTTCCGGCAATTTCTTTTTTTTTTTATAATATTTCAACCTACCAAGTTCAATCAATTTATTGTTGTTAAATATATAGGATTTATACCAAAAATATTAACTTTATGCACCTTTTAAGAAACTGCTCTTCGCGCTACACAGATGAACGCGGAAAAGAAAGTGCGTGTACATTTTTTAAGTCTCTTTGAATACAAAGACAAATTAAAAATAGTTCTTTGTTTTTAGAAGAGAGCGGATTTTTGTGTCTTACAATAGTTTCAAGAACATACTCATATCATCATTTCTATAACTTATGGATATTAAATTGTGATATAATACCTAGCAAAATAGAAATACTCTGAAGAACTGACTTGTATGTCCATGCCAAACAGAGCCCGTAATTTTCAATAACGATGACTGCCAAATTTTCGAAATATACATTTAGTGTTTAACATAAATGCATCAGCACCTGTCATTCGGCAGGGAGCGGACACGGCTCTAATCAATAGCTCTGCGTTTCCGCCACTCGCACAAAAACAAACGTGTGTTAACTCGAAAAAAAAAACACGAAGACGAAAGTGTTCCAAGCCGCAGATTATGAGCGCATTCATTTATTAATTTATACGTACCATAAAAAAAAACTAAACCCCATTTAGACAAAAAACGTAGCGCGCGTCCCTCGATAGGGAAAGGGTGTCTCGGCATCGCGTGCTTCGTTTTTTAAAAGTTGTTTTTTTTTTTGTATTTTTTAACTTCACAATGCTGTTTGGATTTTTTAAGAGCGTCATATTGACGCGTAACTGGCGAAAGGCGCGACTGCGTCTCCGTAAAAAACATCTCGCTCCGGGCGAATTGGAACCCCTTTCAGTGTTAGGCACGGTTGGATGAGGGAGGATGTAATTGGGCCTTATGTGTGCGTCTTATTTTAATTATAAGATGCCGCGGTAGCGACGCCTTCGGCATGGGAACATATGGTGGCGCGGGTTAGCATCTACAACGCGACGCGAATTAACTGACTTCATAGTAGTGACACACTAGCAAGATAGATAATTCAGCGCATAATATAAATGTATTATTACTTTATCTACCACATCACATTTTTAACTATAATTCTTGTGTTCTTATAACATAACAACAACAGTAATATATTATGCGGTTATTTTAGTGTTTAGGTACCGGTTCATAAAGTAAATTTGCGTTTAGAGCAAATCTCATAAGGCAATTAAACTTTAAATGTTTGCAATGATACATTTTTACAGCTTCAGCACCATACAATTCTATGTTTAATGGGTTTGTTTGTGTTAATGTAAAAATTATGCGACCGCTTTTTAAGGCGCTGAGAAACAATGACACCATAACGTCGGCAAAAACAACATCAATATTGTCAAGGATTCTTAAGAGCGCTATAAAACAAGAGCCATGAAAACGCTATTAAATATTAAAAGTGGAGAAACGGAGAGCTTAACAAGAAATAAAACATCGTTATGAGAGCTAGAGGCCCGGCTATCGGCGCGTCTCAGCTAATGCCTACTTATACCTTATTATATAGCGGAGTTTGCGTTGAGGAACAAAATTAATTGGTTAAAACTCCTCTCGGTATCCAGGGCGGGCCTCCCTCCTCCCTCTTAATTCCTCCCCCCGCAGGACCCGCGCCCCGCTAGCTCCTTTGAACGTAACCTACCCATAGAAAAAAGCAGAAAAGTATGAACTCCCGTACCGATGAGTTGTAACTTAATTAATATTATAGTACTTTGTGAATATTATTTTTTATAATCTTATTTTGTATGATATAGCGATGACCGTCTTTATGTTTATTAAATACTTTAAGATATGAAAATTATTATATAATTTGAATACAATAATATAAAGTTATATAAAATTTAAATAACGTCTTATTTGTTACTATCTACACAAAAAACTGTTAGTAAAATTATTAAAGTAAACTATTCAGTCAAATAAATATGAATACAATATTCTATGCAAGAATGAATTATGATCCATTTTCATTTAATTCATAACAAAAAAAATATTAATGGGTTATTAAGTATATTTTTTATCTAACAAATTAATTTTATAGCAACCTAAGGATAGTAATGATGTATTGATCCTAGTTTCGGTTTAATTCAAAACATCTGCTTCGTCGACAGCGTCTGGCAAAACTTTGTGATTTTATAACCTAAGAGTTCGTATATCCGTACAGATTACAAATATGTGACATATTTATTAAAAGTTATTTAATTCATATACTATTTATACTGGTCTTTATGTATCATGGTAGATATGTACACAATTAGCCCTTACTAGGGCTATTTGAACACATATTTAAATGTTTACATTGTTACACAATTAAATCCACGCAGGATAAATTGTGTAAAAAATGTCATTCATATTCGAAAACTTTTCTTTATTTTCTGTTTCTGAAATATACCGAATTACATATTTTTTTAAATAAACTATCATTATTACAAAGGTATAACAATAACGCGTAAAACTTATTTTACATTAATAGCAGATCATTCATAAATACGTGTATTTTCATTGTTTCAATAAACCATACCAAAAAATAGCAGCTTTAATATTATTTCCGAGCTATAACCGTAGGCCGGTGTGGCGATAACGAAGGGCAAAAGCAAAGGGTAGGGCGGGCGGGGGCGGCTCGTTGCCACTTCTCCAAATAAATTATAATTCACCCGCTCCGAGCCCGAGCGTCGGCTCTCGGCCCGCCAATATGCCCTCGTCATTACTGTTTAAGAGACAGCCATTAGCTCGGGCTAGGTTCAGCAGCGCTACACGATTGGAGATACAGCGTCACGTGACTACATTTTAAATAATAATAATAATACGATTAAATTTTATTACTACGATGACCGGTTTAACAGGACCCTATTAATTATTCGGTTAGCCTCGTAGAAATGTATAATCATCGCTTCTAGGTGTTGCACACAAATGTAGGAAGGTACTAGGTGGATTGAAAAGTATCGGCCCAATAGAGATTCATTCAATACCTAAAAATCAAATCTAACCACATCATTTAGTTCCGTTCGAACTAGTTAATTATGTGAAGTTTGAAACGTGTGCGATAATTAGTTGTGATTTCATGATTTTTTTTAACAAAGCAGTTGGACGTAATTTCTGCAAATCGAGCAAATAGAGCCGCGTGCCGGAATTGAGTACCTCCATAAGAAGGTGCTATCACCGAGAGCCATCCATGATGATATGGTCAGTGCCTTAAAAGATACTGCTCTGTCTTATTCATCCATCAAAAAATTGATGACAGGATTCAAGCGAGGTTGAGAGAGTGTGAAAGATGATCCCCGATCTGGAAGGCCTTCGAAGTCCACTACTGACGAAAATATTAAAACAGTACTTGATTTAATTATGACTGCAGATTAAATAGGACAGAGATAGCCGAGTTTATTAACGACTAAACTAAAGAAAACAACTATCGCAACAGTGGAGAAAACCTTGTTCACCACCCCCTAAAAAGGCGATTTTGTCGGCAAATAAGGTGATGGCTTCAGTATTCTGAGTCTCGAATGGTGTGATTATCATTAATTATCCTAAAAGGAAGTGTTGGTCGACCGTTTACTAGGTGGGATGACGGTCTCCGTGCAGTAGCTGGTCCGGGATGGATGCGAGTATCAGGAGATCGGTCCTCTTGGCGTTCATTGAAAGAGGCCCACGTCCAGCAGTGGACCGATACGGGCTGATAATATTGATGACGATGATGATTTTGAAAGTAGCCAGACTATAAACTCTGATTACTACAATTTTTACGAGAGTAAATAAAAGAAAAGCGTCCAGGAATGCGCAGATGGAAAGTCCTGTTTCATCAAGATGTTTCATGCCCGTGTTCATAAGTCTGTGCAATCAATGGCTGAAATCCACAATTGTGGCTTTGAACTATTCCCGCATCCGCCTTATCCACCTGATCTGGTACCGTCAGACTTCTTTCTGTTCCCAAACCTCAAGAAGTACTTGGGAGGTCAAAGATTTTTGATAAACGACGGTATCAAAAAAGCGGTAGGCGCATATTTTACTCTATGGAAGAATCATTTTTTTCAACATGCTTTAAATGGCTTATGGCAAAAGTGTATCGAACTTAGTGATTATGTAGAAAAATAAAAATATAACTGATTTAGTATGTGTTTATTTTCGTGATTAGGCCGAATACTTTTCAATCCACCCTCGTATGTGTTAAAAGTCACGTGATCGGAATTCAAAGTGCGTGGCTTTGAATTGTATATGCAATATGTAATTATTTCAATATATCCTGTTACATTAGTATCTACTCACGGTTCTACCCGCGTAACTTGTTAAAATGCCATATTATAAACTTTACCCCCTATTTTATCTCTTTAGTGGTTTACTTTCTAAAAATCCTTTCTTCGCGCTCACTTACATCAACCATCTGTATCAAAGTTTATGTTTCTAGGTACAATCGTTGCGGTTTTGCGTTATCTGTCGATCAGTCACATAGTAACGGAAGAGTTTTACATCTTATATTATATTAAATTCTAGTGTCACAGTGTTAGTTACATTATTCGCCCGAAACGGTTCTTACAAATTTTATATGCATATTCAGTAGGTCTGAAAATCGGTAACTATCTACTTTTCATACCCCTAAGTGATGATGGAGTGTTTACCCAAACCGGAAAAATAATGTCTGTTGAGTCAGTTAGTATTACATAGATTTAATTTAATTATAGGTATTAAGTTTATAGTAGCTGTTCACCACGTAAATTTTAACTTCCACATAGATGTTTCGCATTAATTACCTCTGATGAGAACCTGTTTTTATGTATCATGGCTTCTATCTGATTACCGCTGGGTAAATCATGTCGTATATAGTGTGTTTTCAATATTCCACTTATCGCTTAATTTGGCTACTGGAGATGCTATTTTAACTTTAATAAATTAAATAGTTCTAATACTATCTCCAGTACCCAAATCAAATGACAGATAGAATATTGACAACTGCCCTTAAAACATAACTGTCAGTTGGGGCTAGATCAGACAAAGGTGATTTCCATATGTAGCTTGACCGAAGTTCAAACATTTATGCATTAAATTAATGTAAGTAATCTAAAGTTATAAAACAGTCCGCTAGATGGCGCTATTACCCAACTTGCATCGAAGCATTGTAACATTAATATTAAATACATCAAATTGAGATGGACGTACCTTTTAAGTACTGTGTTGTGACTCTTTTTCGTTTCATCGAGTTTTAAATGAAATATATTCTATAGTAATTAATACTTCAAAAATCTATATAAATTTAATATACCTAATTGCGAAATTATCGTAACAATTGAATAAACGGTCTAAAGCTTCACAGTTGTCAATAAAAATCCAGATTAGCTCATTGGATTTTGTGTGTCGTAAATAATTGCGAATTTTGATTTTACAGGTAGCGATAAGTGGTAACTGACATAAACCTCTGTGGTAGCTTATAGTCAAGTATCGAATATAGCTATTGGACACTTTAATAGTAACCTGTGTAAGTAGTATATGTATCAACCGTTTCATCAGCCTGTATCAAAAAGACCGACTAGGAGGTGCTCGTATAGAATAAATATATCCTATCACTAGCACGCCATCTCACCCACGTACTCCACCACAAAAAAACACAACCTGAGGGGTCGATTTTCGCAAAACTCCGTCTTTGTGAGCACCTACGTCCTAAAAAGAACTCCCATGCAAAATTTAAAACTCCTGGCACTTGTACTTTCTCAGATCGTGATGAGTGAGTGAATGAGTGGTGGTGTTCGCTTTTTTATGTACTCGTATATATTGAAACTAGTTGAATAACATTTCAATGAAACACGGAATTTTGATATTTGATATCCTCTAAAGCTCCGAGTGTAGTACAATTGAAGTTGCGTTTTTTTTTCAGTAACTCCGCTTCCATACTAGTGACTCCGAAAGTGAAAGATATAAAGTTGCGAGATATGTTATTGTAAAGTTTTCATCGTCTATTTTTTTTTTTATTATATATTAATGCAAACGAGCGGTCGGAGCGTTACGACGACCGTAGTCGACGAGCAGAATTGATAGTCAGATAGGTTGGTGGACGCAAGGAGGGATCCTTGCGTCCACCTCTCAAATGGACCACCGAAAACAATAAGGCCAGCAACCGTTACTTTACGGTGTCATATGAATGAGAAGTGTTTGCCGGCTCTATTGACATGATACTTACATCCATTGAAATGACGGTTCCATCGAAGAAACATTGTTTTGTTTCTTTCTCATTTCTGTCTCGCATCTATATTTATCGTTACGTCTTTCACCGACGTCCCCCCGACCGGACCATAAAGTATGAAATAAAACAAGTAATAATAATGAGATCGTAGTAACATGTCTTACCTGCAGCCAGGTTTATGTAAACATAAAGAGCTGTAGTAATAATAAGATCCTTTCATGCGCACTCCTTTCTTATGGACCCAGCTCCGGATATTTGGAACGAAGTAGAATATCTAAATACTCTTAACCTATATCATGCGACCAGGTCTAACGTACAATGACCAGCCTGTTATAGGTATAAAAATCATGTCACCCGGTTTAACTGCTAATGTTTAGATGTGATTAGTGGTGTCTGAGACTTTATCATGAACTAGCTTGTCCACGCGGACACTCAGCGCACACTGCCGACTAAAGTTGATTATCATATTGCTTATGTGCTATGGTGCATAAGCCAAGTTCCATCCATGCATCCATCCATATACAACATTGCCAAGTTCCGAAAACCGTTTTGAAGTACCCATACAAACTTGTGCATTTATAACACTTTAATTAATTTTATTTTCGTAAGAGGTAGTGCCACGCTACACAGGAGGAGGTAGTAGTCTCTCGCTCAGTCGATACCACCGTAATGTGACATCCACTTTGTGAGCAGTCGGTACCCCATTGGGGGGAGGGGGGGAGGTGAAAAGGAGGGCAACGCATCGGCATAATTTTCATGGGCGTCGGTAGTCGTTGAAAGGCTAAAAATAAAAAGAAATTAGTAGATTCAATTCGAAATACACGTGTCTTTTTACAACTTTTCAAGAAATTTATTGAAAAATCAAGAGATGTAGGTTTGCATTTACAATAATCAATATACGGGACGCAACTCTCTCTTTCTACCTTCATTAACTTATATCTCCCTCGCGACTTCCGTTGGTTCTCGGTTCTCGTCACGCGTTCACTAGCTTACTCCCCGGGGTCCCGTAACTCCAGCAGTGGCTACTGCCCTTTTATTTTATTTGACGCATTTACGCGCCTACATTTTCACATGTTGTCATTGGACGGAAGTGTCATAATTATTTTTAAGAGGTAGCGCATTGCAACGCTACTGGCCCGGGATTACCGGGGAGGTACATGTCACATGCAACAGCTGTGTGGTAGCTCATTATCAATATAATGGGGTAGCTCTTTATCAATATAATGGCTTTGGTTAAATAATACAACCAAATAAATAACAAACATGTTTTAATGAGAATAATTATTTACCTGACATCGATAAACATATACCTATATCTGCACCGTACTTAGGTAAAAACGTCTAACCCTACAAAACTTGTACAAGTTAAAACGAACAATTCAAAATAAAGACACCAAGTAAATTCTTATTTTGAGGTTATCTTATCATATGAGGTAGTTGTTGAGATGGCAGTTTGCTTTAATATATCATTCTTCTTTACACAGATAACAAATATTTGAGGTAATAACATTCGGCATAATGGCACATAATCATAATAGCTACGAGCTTAAATAATTAAGTAGAAAAAAAATAATAATAAAATTTTAAAATAGGAACCCAAAAATGCTTTCAAATCACAAGCAAAAAATCTATATTAATTTACTTATCAATTTTATTTCCCATGTAATATTAAAAATGATAAGAAAATTACTAATGTTACTTTCGTACCGTTACAAGTTTGTTAAAAGAAAATAAATTAGCGAAACATGAAAAATCAGTCTTAAATTGAAAACTCGATGATCACCGCAAGTTAAAACGAATAACATCATCAATTTACAGTTATAAGGAGATATATCTAGAACTTTGGCTTTCGACCCTGGCGCAGTACATCCACACGCTGAGGTAGATAATGGCACGCCTGTCACTTCACTAACATCACTAATTAAACATATTACAACATTGTAACATTTAAATTACGAACCCTAATTGTTTTTGTTTCAATTTGTACACTTTCACATTTGTACCAAGTATTTCTTTGGAAAAAATATTTTCACTTATATTCGATTAGCTATACTACAAAACCCTTACTTCCCTGAATCCTTAACGCTACTGAGAAATAAAATAATAATAATCAACAGCCAATACAATACATCGATTAATAACTAAATGGGCAAGAACGTTCTGAATCGTTGAGACATTAAATTATATTAAAGACGACGAAAAATAATATTACATCTAGTAGGAAACTAATACCCGTAAAACAAATTGCATTAATGCTTACAAACAACTATATAAATACTTCGAGATACATCAACTACGCGGGCCATGTACATACTGAATTATTTAGACTAGACATATATACAATATTTTCACATAAATATATTGATTCGATCTTAGTATCTAAGTAAATAATGTTACCTTAACAAAATAATTCAACACACCCACGGCCTAACTAATAGACTTGCAGCGCAGGCCGGCTGCGCTGCTGGTCTTCAAACGAGATTAAGACGTTTAATTTAAAGTATATACACATTTATTAACAGTAGGTTAAGTTACGAATCAATATGTAAACACTTACTAACAGATAAATACTTTTTGGAGATAGCATTATATACAGAAGCTCGCCGCATCAACACATGTTTTCTGTAATGTTTTTCGTTTGATCCTAAATTCTACACTACTTTTTAAGCAATTTTTTTTTAAATATCAGTCAACATTGTAACTTGTAATTTAACCGTAGTGCACCGTAATCACTTTTGTGTAATAATTATATGAGAAATGGGTTTCAAATAGGCCACCGTTATTTGGTTTCATATAATTACCCTGTACGCTAAAAATATTAAAAAGCACATAGAAAATGTCCTATATTTGTGAGATTTTATTGAGCCCATTGAGAAATACTTAAAAGTGTGTATTATAAGGGTGATTATGAACCGGTCGCGAGTCGCGGATCGGGGCGCTCTCAATGGCAACGTCTTTGTCCTCCAGGCGGAACTGTCGAATCAATACTTACTAATCAGCCATTGTTAACAGCCTTTGTAGTTGAAATAATAATCTAAATCAGCTTTGTGTTCCGGTTACCGTTGAGCGAGCGCGAGGGAGGACACCGCCGATATCTCCGAGGATACGCTCGTGCTGTTGCGAACTACTTTTTACACGGCTTAGAACAATGGAGCCAACAAATCAAAAATCTTTTGTACGACTTTTTGCGTAGCTTTTTGTTAAAAGAAACAGATTTTAGCTATCTGTGTAATTGCAAGGACAAGGTCCCTGAAATTATAACATTTGAAAAACTGATTTACGATGGAGGTACGGTGAATTTTTTTCGCAATACGTTACAATGGTTGACAATGGAACAACGAGGAAACGAGAAATTGACGCAAATTTTTTACAATTCTCAAAACATATTTACAGAAACGACAGTAAAACTTTAAAATGTAGGATCGAGCGATACAGCGGCGTGTTGTGCGGCGCTACTCGGAAGGAACTCGTATACCGGCTCAGCGGCGCGTCTGCGGCGCTCTCACTACGTGTGCACGCGCAGGTCGGTGGGGGACTCCGGCGTGGCCGGCCTCCGCGGCAGGGACAGGTCCTCCGGCTCCGTCTGCTCGGGACGTTCGTCCCAGCGCCACTCCGGCGTCAGCGTCAGCGGGGGACTCTCCATTCCGCCCGCCGAGCAGCGGTGTAGAGCAGCGGCCTGTCGTCTCCTGAACCTCGCGCCGCAACGGCACACGAAGGGCGCGTCGCCTTCGTGTACCAGCGCGTGCGCTTTCAACTGGTTGGAATCTGAGAAGCGCGCCGGACACCGCGCACACGCGTACGGTCTCTCCCCTGTGTGGACGCGGAGGTGTCGTCTCAGATTCGCGACTTGCACGAAATGACGCGGGCAGTGCGGGCAGCTGTAGGGCTTCTCGCCAGTGTGCAGGCGCAGGTGTGTCTTCAGGTGGTGGTCTCTGGTGAAGCGCTTGTGGCACTCGCCGCATTCGAATGGTTTCTCCCCCGTGTGTGTGCGCTCGTGGTTCTGCAGGACATGTTTGTAGCCGAAGGACCGTGAGCAAACCTTGCATGTGAATAGTTTGTCCCGGGGCGGCTCGGCGGCTCCGGGCGATGAGCCCGACGAGGGAGGCGACGGCGGTGTGGTGGATGTCTCATCTAGTTTCGGTGTGCGACGTTTCTTCCGCGCTCTGTCCATCTCTGGTGCCGGTGGTGGTAGAAGCGGAGCAGGCGGGGAAGGCGGCCATGCCGCTAGCAGCGCTCCAGAGTAGAGATCGTTGGGCAACCCCGCCACAAGCGCCGCGGCCCGGCTGGCCAGCAGTCGCTCTGCTAACATCGGCAGTGAATCCTCCCTCATGCTCGACAAGGACCGCACCGACACACCTTGAACAAAAAATACAATTACAATAATTAAAAATAATAATACTAAAGGGTATAATTTAAAGCTGTGTAAAAGGCTCGTTACATTTGTCATATCACACGCAATATCAGCACTCGGCTACACAGAGAGATATGTGATTACTGGCCACTGGTTTCTATCATATACGTACATAAACTTAGTCACACATACATATATATATGCTGCTCTTTACAAGTAAAAGAATTTGTCGCTATCACTTCCGTCACGGGTTGTCTCGCCTAAACAAACAACAAGTCAAACCTATCGATGGCATACTTATCAGCGCAAGAGGGCAAAAAACGCAGCAAAAAGCGTAAGTCAGACTGCGCGGAGGAAACATTTGGTCGCAATCAACAGTGCAGGGCGCTTCCGCCCCGACCTGTTGCGCAAATTACCAGACGTTCCAACGAACACTTAAACATCACAGCGACAACCCTATTATATAAGCTTTGTTGCAATACAATTGTTATCACGTTGAAAGTGATGCTGAAACGTAAGAAAATTATAATAAAGTTTAAGATCCGATCGACTGTTCTCCAAATCGAACTTTTTATGAAGTTGGGACATACATCTCTATAAGAAGTAATTAATATTTTAATAATCCGAAGAGGCTATATAATTAGCTCCTATAAATCCGCGCGTCGCGAGCGAAACCCTGCCCGGTCTTACATAATAGAATTAATTATTCCAGCAGATCCCACCCTCCGCCCAAATTATATTCAAATATTAATTTCGTCAGAGAAAAGCCTTTTTGAGAGCACTTAATTAAAATTAGACAAAATCATAATTGAAAGTTCTCCTCGAGGCGTGAAGAGGATGGGCGGAGGAAGGAAGGCGCTGCCTTACATTATCTACTTAGATTGAATTAATTTCGTCGCGCGCCGCTGCGACTTGCGCGCTCGGCGCTCGTCTACTGTCGTCCCTTTTAATTGAAAGTACAACTATACTTTGTTACTAGAACAAATTATAATTTATATTGTTTCTTAAGGCTTTAGTTCGTTTTCTTTTCGCGATTGCGCAACGCAAAGGATGGTTATGAAATAAGAAAGAGAACAAACGAGATGTGGTAAATTAGTAATTCTTTGTCTGATAATTTAAAATAAAATCTATACCTTGTACCTACTATTTTCGGCCATGGTTTCTATTAATTTCGCGGGGTAATGCATACCATCGATGATTATACCTATCGGATACTAATTAATCTTGTTTTTATCCTTTTCGGTTTTTTATATACACTTTCATTATTTTCCATATAGTATTTAAACTTTTCTTGCCGTTTTTTGCCTAAAGGGCTTGTATTTCTTGTACTGTGTCAAGATCGCTAATGTGCAAATTCACTAACTACCTTGACTAACGATTAAGCCTAAAGATTGAAGTTGTCCAATTTGAAATGGAGCTAAGACAAGCTGGAGTCAAATGCTGTGGGCATCGCTTATAACATGTTACATCGTTAGGCGCATTAATTTATGATACATAATTAAATCTAAGACAAATTCAGAGGCGCGAAGTTGGGATAAAGTTTATGATTTAAAGGCAACAGAGCACGCGCCGGCATCAAACTTGCGCCATAACTTTTTAATATCATTCCTTGGCATGTTCCGAGGAGAGAAAAGAACATGTGTTCAGAATTCTAATTCTAGAATAAAATCTATTATGGTTCAAGAATATGTAACGAGGCGGTGAATTCTTTTAAAGCAAGTAGCCCAGTCAGTATAGTTATCATTATACTGACTAGTCATTACTTCGTAGGGCTAGCTTCAAACTCCAGTGGAAACAAGTTTTTTTTTCTAATGATTTAATCTTTCACGATAAAGCATCAAGAGCATTTGACTAGTCAGTAGTTTTTGGGTGCTGAAATGAAGCCGTCGGCCCTGCTTATGATCCGTAGCTTGTAACGGATCCCCATGCCACTTATAAAAAGTAGGTACTATTAAACGGGATTCACAATTATATGTTATACCACATGTGGCTTATCCATGTAGAAAGGTACAGGCAGTAAGATTAAACCAAATTTACTATTATATTAAACCTACCTTACTAAAATTATTTTATATTAAACCAGGATTACTATTAAAATACATAACGTATATACATACGTATTTACCTAAATTTGGTCATAAAAATTCGATGTTAATTAGCATTGGGGTAATCCCGTAATAAATTTAACGTGTAATATTCATATTACTTAGATTATGATTTGCCAAAAAGATTAGTAATTTATGCATAAAAGGGGTAGTTCAGAGTGGGTATGCCGTAAATAAACTTAATTAATTAGATCAGATATTCTCATTTGAATATATTTTGTACTTTTTTATACCTATAGTTAACGTTTTATTTGTTTAGTAAATTTAAAATAGATAATGATTATGAACTCAATTCATTTTTATTACATCTATTTCCTTAAAAAACATTTTTTTACAATAAGGATCAGTTTATAATTATTGTTTGTTACTGTTATAGTTGGAATTTGCAATTTAGCTTATAATTATACATTTAATGAGTAAAAAATGTGAGAGAATGAACCATTAAACTACAAAATTTTAGGAGACTTGTACAAAAATAACATATCTACCAAAATATGGTCTGTCACTCTACAGTTATTATTATACCCTGGCACATTTTATATGTGCCACGAGGTCGTAAATAATAGGTATTACCTAGTTTATTTCTAATCTCATTTAGATCTATGGTCTAACTGATAGCAACAAGTATAATTAAGTAATTTTATAAATATGATAGTGTCATAGTAGGTAAAATTACCTATATTATATAAGCTTATTATACAATTAATTATTTTTTGTACATTTTATGTGTAGAAATGCAATAACACGAATATTGGATGCAAATTTAGTAAATAACATTTATTTACTAAGCTCTTATTGAAGTAGAAAAGCCTATTTTTAGTGTGATAGTTTTGGTTATAGTGGGGTATCATGCAATTAATATTTTTTTATACAACAAATTTTTATAAAGTAAACATCAACCTTCAAATAATAAAATTGGATTGTTCCAATTGAATTTAAGGTAATAGGATTAAGCCTTAGTAATTATGTAAGTTAAAACTAACCCACAGATTACTGAGCTCGTATGGTTTCGGCTTTTAGGGTTAAGCAAAAAAAAAGGAGCCTCAACATTTTTGAGGTTTCCGTTAAAGTGCATGTTTATATAACATTATTTATTTATTTATTTAGTATTTGGGAGACACCAGCTTAATAACAACAATAGAACAAGAAACAAATAAAATGTTAGGAAGCTTCAAATAGTTCCCCACTAGTAGAGACAGTAATTATTATTAAAACACACTATACGCCATTTGTAAGTTTGACCGTCAATTCAGGTAACATTACACATTACACAAAGTTTTACATGCAATTTTTTTTAAGAAAAACCAACATTACATCTCAAAGAAAGAATTACTCATTATACAAAGTAAAGAACTATATGTTATAAATTAAGTTTATAAACAAATCTGCTTTTTATTTTATTCTGACTCCAATGAAAACAAAATTGTTTTCAGTCTAGATTATCTTTATACATTGTAACACCTAATAATCTATTTCCATAAATTAATATGGTGTATACTTAATAAAATGTATAAAAATGAAAATGTGTACATATGAAATAAAATTATTTCTTATATGATGATTCATTTTTGTACGTGCAAAATATTTAGACACTTAATTGAACATTAATATAACTCAGCAATTTATACAATGCACTAAAATTTACCATTGCATCCAAACAGTCCATGTAAAGCCACTAGAACTAAACTCGATCTGAAAGTCTGCTCTCAACACACGGCAAAGTTTCGTAGGCGATGTGTAGCGCGCTACCGGACGGCCGCTACATACTACGCTTCAGTGAATGTGCAAAGTTGTGCGAATGCAAATGCGTACGTGCGGGCGGCGCGACTCCGTCCAATAGCGGTGCGCCTCGCACGCACGCCGCCCGCTAACTTTCAAAACTTTTACATATCAACATACGAACCTCTCGCGTTCCGACTCGATTGCAGCGATAGAGTCATCTCACTCCACTAGTAATTTCATTTATGACCACAGTAATAGCAAATGTCTATGTCTCGGGATGTTAACATTTACAAACTCGACATGTCACACCGTCGCGGAGTCGTGAATTGAATGAGTGTACCGTACGATCGCACTCGGTGGGACCTACCACAACACTGGCGGAGCGAGCTGCGAGGCTGCCGGCCGCCCCTCCGCGCTGTAAACACACCCCCACGCCCCACCTAGAGGCCTCGGCTCCCTCGTCCCCTATCGTTGCACTAGCCGCTACACATGCACGCAATGCATTCACTTTTTATGGCCGCTACTACATTATGTCGGCAGTTTTTTAGGCCCGGCCGAGAGTACCATATAAGCACTTTTTTATATTTACGATCTGCTTCTGTGTAGCGGGAGATGCTTTCTTCTTATTTGTCACGGATTTAAGGAACACTTACAGATTTTATATTGTTGTGTTGTAAATATTATTGATTATTTGTTCTTGTTGTTTGATTCCTTGTTTATTAATAAATAAGTAGAGTCTATTTTATGTAATAAAGATATTTAACAGTAACAGGTGCTGCATTGCAGGCGAATCGGCATTACCGAGGAGGTATCTCTTACAGCTTACATGATGCCGCCATAAAAGTGGTGTCCGTACCGTCCCGTTTTGTTTGTTGTTCGCCTGTGCATCTCTAGAGAGCATGGGTTGATGGAGGATGATGCATCTCCCTGTAATAAATATCCGTGCTGTTATTTATGTGCCTAGGTCGTCACCAAATGGACTCGATTATTCCCATATGTCATTAATATGTGATGTCGGTAAATAAAGGTATGTAACACACAATGTACATGTTTTATTTATATAATTTATTATATAAATAAAACATGTACATTGTGTGTTACATACATTTATTGATTCTAAAACTATCTCTGAGTCATGAATATTATTCAGTATTACGTAATTAAAATTTCATTAAACAATATCCGTATACAACATTTAACTCATTACTAACTATTAACGACAAATATTTATATAATCACCTTATATTACCTAATGTGGACTACGCAAGCTGTCAAAGTCATTAAATATTTCGAAACTGGTACAAAACTCATGGTACCAACTAAGCATTTAACTTGTAAAGTAATGCACATTCGTTTCTAAAATCACACAGACAATTGTATGGTTAACAAAGGTTTCGTGCGGTTTGTGGGCCTATTCCCTTCTGGGAAGTAGGAGAGGAGAGCAATGTATCTAAATCAAAACAATAATATCGATGTCTATCAGGACTCTTCCGTCAGCATAGAGTAGTCAAAAAAAAAGAAGGCGCCGGTAGTCGTCAAAAGGCTCCTATTGTTCTTTTTCTCTCTATATGTAGGTACTATATAGAAGCCGTCGGCATCAGCTGAACAACCCCTATCACTTAGGTGTATGAAAAATAAATAGTAGCCGATTCTCAGACCTACTAAATATGTACATAAGATTTGATAGAAATCTGTAAAGCCGTTTCGGAGCAGAAAGGTAACTAGCATTGTGACACGAGAATTTTATTAATAAGATATAAAACCCCTGTCAATTTTATAATAGAATTCTATATATAAGATATAGCGGAGATCGACCCGAAAGTTACCAATAATCGCACGAAAACAAATACGATTGTAGTGATAACTCATAATATTGGTTATTTCTGCTTTTTATTTATTGTCAGATGTCATAAACCAATGAACCGAAACTCATCAAGCGCGGGTTCCGTTTTTTTGTAACAAGTAAGAAATTTTACTGTGTGATAAGTACTTATTGTCTAAGTTTACGCAAATGTCATTTACTAAAACCTGTATCTAGTAAAACCCATTCAAGTGGTTTCTACAGGAAGTTACTTCAAGAGCGACAGTAACGATCTTCTATTGACAACAATAAATACTCTTCTCTCTCGTATAGGCACTGTGGCCTCTCGCTCACACAATACCGCCGTAAAGAGACATCTACTGTGTCGCGTATTGTGCGGTTTTTGAGTAGCCTGTGGCCCATTGGTGGGGGCGGAGAAAGGAGTGCAACGCATCGGAACAGTAATTATGTGGATGTTCATGGGCGTCGGTAGTAGTAAAAAGGCTCCAATTTCTCTAATATATCTATAAAAACTGCTTTTTTCGACGAGCAAACTTTAAGTTGTGTGGAGATCTTTTAATAAGAGGAAACTAATCATCTTCGCACACATGACATCTCTTTGACATGTGTAGATGTATGTGATACTTTGACATGTGTAGATGTGTGTGATACTCAATGCTATCGATATCAACGGGAAGTGTTACTAGGGTAAATTTCAAGTCGGTATGAATTATTTTTTTTCGCCGTCGGCAGGCCGATTACTAGGCACAAGTAATTAATACTAACTTGATTTGTTGCCATAAAATATTTATTTATTTGTCGCTATTTTTATTATTGTGTACTCAGGGAACGAAACTCGTATCGCTAATTATATAAGTAAGAAATGCAAAATTTATTTATCACAATGTTTATTCCACTTTTACATACTTACTTGGAATATTAAAAAACAATTATTATAAAATAAGTTATTTTGGTGTCATGTTTGGTTATTGCAATAAATTTGTTTAAAAAATACTTCATAACGAGATATTTACTCTAACTTTCATTATTATCCTTGTAGTG
>JAFELO010000165.1:573054-623748 GCA_017140195.1 Eumaeus atala
TATTTAAACGTGTCGGATCGTAGCGATAAATCGCATCTAACAGATACGATACAATTTGCAGTTACGATGGCTATTTAAATGTGTCTGATCGTAACGATAAATCGTATCTAAGATTTACGATACGATTTGCCGTTGCGTAGCTTTTTAAATGTACCTGATCGTAATGATGCAACACATATAAATAGCCACATATTACCTATATACCCTACACCTTAGACCGGTCGAATTAATTATGCCGATAATTAGTTTGAAGGCTAGAAACATGAAAAGATGTGATATATCAGATCCAGGTCATCAATGATGCAACAGCCCCACACCTGCACGAATTTTGAATATTTATTAATTAATGGAAACATATTTAACCATTAAAATTACATAATGTTATCATGGTGATGGCCTTGGGCAGGCCGATGTAACCTGTCCGTGGTATATGTGTGTGACTAGCTACTGGCTCCGACTTCGCGTGGATATTGATGAACGTATTCAAACAAGCTTTAACTGAATTACGTTATCTCACCGGTACATTTCATTTTCACAAATGCATCTCATACGGCCTTACTCGGACGTGTTGTGAAAGGGAATAGAAGCCTAATTATAGATTAATCTGATTGCTATGAGCGCTCGTCAGGCAACAAGACGTTTGGCGTTGAAATTGGGACCAGCCCCACTCTTTCCTGCAAATGGGAGGGATGCGTCTCGATATTAGAAAGTTTATAATGGCTAATTTGGTTATTATTATCATGGCCAGTGACATCTTCGGTGTCGCGTTTAGTGCGGTTTGTAGCCGGTGGCCCATTGGGGAAGAGGTCATAAGGAGGCGATAGGGGGACAGACACCCCTCTTCGCGCAGATGAGAAGAGATGTACCGGGTTCTTTATGGGCGTATTCTATAGTACTTCATTTTGTTTTTTTTTGTCCGAAAAGGGGGAGATGTTCCCCTCCCCATACTAATGGGACGGCGCGCGCACGGTACCGTTTAAATTGCGGTGGATCAGGATAATTGAGCACGTTTATCGTTTGGCTTGTCTGAGAAGGCAGGCCTCCTCACCCCCCCCNNCCCCCACCCCTTGTGACCAGAGGGGTTGAATTGCTCTACAAATCAGCTAGAAGCCGTGATCATGGTTTGTTTATTATTACTAGAGCTCTCTAAAATCGCGTTATATTATCTCTAGTAGTCTAAGCTCTCAACTTATGAACAATATTTCATTACCACAGAAACTACCGCTCCGAATTAAAAAGACACGTTGTGTCACTAGCGACTGTGTAAGTTCGACAGAGAGTTTCTGAAAGTTCTGGAAAAATCATCTAAAAATCTCATATAAACACTGTACTAAATTACCATTGTTAAATATGTCATCTATTAATATTATTTAAGATTAATCTCAAGCTGAGCCTTACACAGAACAGGAATTAGTATAACTCTGATGATTGACGCAGACGACAAGTGGAAACCATAATGATCATTAATGTTATGGCTCGGCCGAGTTACATCAAACGAGAAATCGAAAGTTAAAGAATGTCTTTGTCTTAAAGTAGAAGGGATCCCCTTTAGCTCTCTTGTAAAAGAGCCAACTCTTTGAAGTTTCGAAATAAAAAAAAAATTCAAGGATGCGTCACTTTTGTAAAGAGTTCTGCACCACTTTCACTCTCGCTTTATTTGCAATGGGTTATTCAGT
Source organism: Eumaeus atala (assembly GCA_017140195.1). Lineage (NCBI taxonomy): Eukaryota > Metazoa > Arthropoda > Insecta > Lepidoptera > Lycaenidae > Eumaeus > Eumaeus atala. The sequence continues at coordinate 574,731 of JAFELO010000165.1, forward strand.
TTCTTTTGTCCTGTTGTTTTGACTACACAATATGTTTTGCCACAAGCGGATAGGTTTTGAGAGAGTTTGCGCAATGACCGTCGATATATTTTAAAATTTTATTTTTAACATTATTAGAAATAAATTATGATTTGTAGGTACATTTTTTAGTCAGGGAGATGGGAAACAACAAGAACTATCACAGCTGGTTGTGACAAAATACTATAAATTTAGTGCATATAAATTGCCGATATATAATAAATCCGTTTAATAATAATGTTTATGAAATTATTTCTCAAACTAATCTGATCAACGTGAATGTAAGTTTATTACGATTAACACACCGAGAGGTATAAGAGTTATAATTAATATAATTAATAATATTTGATGTTACCTAATTAAGGAAATGTTACACAATCTAAACGAACGACGTATTGACCTTAGGATGAGCTTGGACAAAACAATTTACAACGAACACGTTGTCTCTAGACCGGTCAATATCGATGGTGCTATTCTCGGAAGTCCTAGACGAATACGTCTACCTCGGGCAACTATTGCAATTAGGTAGACATAACTTCGAGAAGGAAGCCGATAAAAGGATTCAGTTGAATTGGACAGCATTCCGGAAGCTTCGTCACATTCTCACGTCACCTATACCGCAGAGCATGAAGACGAAAGTCTTCAACCATTGCGTTCTCCCCGAGAGGACCCCGAAACATGGCCTCTTAAGTTAGGACTGGTCCGCAAGTTTGCGGCAGCTCAACGGGCTATTGAGCGTGCTATGTTGGGTCTGTCTCTGTTTGACAGAATTCGTAAAGAAGTAATTAGGCAGAGAACTAAATTATCCGATATCACACGACGAATAGGCTAGCTGAAGTGGCAATGGGCTGGTCACACTATCTGAAGAACAGATGGCAGATGGGCCAGTAAGGTTCTGGAGTGGAGGCCGCGTTTAGGAAAACGAAGTGTTGGTCGACCGTTCACCAGGTGGGAAGACGAGCTCCGTGCAGTAGCCGGTCCGGGATGTATGCCAGTAGCAGGAGATCGGTCGTCTTGGCGTTCATTGAGAGAGGCCTATGTCCAGCAGTGGACCGATAAGGGCTTATAATGATTACCTAATTAATAAATACATAATTACTAGCTGACCCAGCAAACGAGTATTGCCGGGTTGGGTGAACAACCTTTATCACTAATTATGAAAAATAGGTAGTAGCCGATTCTCAGACCTACTGAATATGCATATAAAATTTGGTTGAATTCGGTAAAGCCGTTTCGAAGGAGTAAGGTAACTATGACATTGTGACATGAGAATTTTATAAATAAGATATAAATTTATGTAGGAATGCAACTCTTGAAACATTAAACAATTTCAATACACTATACATTATATCACTTTACCAGATTACCTACATTATCGCTATGTATTGAAATACACAACTACAATCCCGTTTTACATTACTTTTATTCAATTTACACTTAAAATTTTTGATTCCCTTCATTATATTAGTGTAATGGCACATTAGTGTTGACTGCCTAGTGGTCTGGTGGTAAGGATGTTTCACCATAGTCGTGAGGTTCTGGTTTTAAGTCTCGGGTCGGGCCGAACTGTTATTAATACTTTTCAAATTCGAGTAACTGTAGGAAGTTAGGAAGTTGGCGGTGTTACAACACCGTTCTTCGGAGGGCACGTTAAGCCTTCGGTCCTGCGCCTGATTTCTCTCCAATCGTGTCGGATTGCTTTCCCATTGGAACAGGAGAATGAGGAAACAGATAGTGCACTAGTGTTTTCGCACACACTTGTGCTCTGTAATATGTCCTGCGCAGTTGGTTATCTCTATAGAGATAGCTGCTGTGGCGGAAATTCGGCTAGAAAGACATTATTATTAGTGTACTATGCATAAGGTTTAGTTTGCTCCAATTATTAGCTTTATATTATAGTCGGAGTTGAAAAAGTTACGCCAACTAAGCCCTTTGTTTGTGTAAGTTGTAAATAAATTTTGGACAGCAACAAAATAATACAATCAGAGCGTAAATAAAAAGACAATAAAATGCGAAATAAAAGAACAAACACGGTTTTTAGAGACGGCTAGGCGTTTGACGTAGATAGTGAGAAAGAATATGCCAGAAAATGTTTCTGCATACATTTTTTTTAAGATGTTAGCACGTTTGTTGTTAATTCTATTGTGTGTGTACAGGCTAAAACTGGTCTAAAGCAGAGGCCACGCCAGGAAAGAAAATTTGGTCAATCATTTTGTGTGTCCATGTTGAAGCCGGCCCAATATGGGTGCGAGTGGCAGGGAATCGGCCGCCTTGGAACACCAAGGACCATTGTTTCAAGGAGTTTTCAGTCTAATTCAGTAGTAAAGCTCAGAGAAACATGAAACAAAAAACATATTATACGATGCTATGATGTGCACAAAGGTTTTAAGGAAGCGAATCCAGACTCTGTGCTAATATTAATTATGTATAATCTTCTGAGTCTCTTCAAGCTCCAAGATATTTTTAAGCTTCGGCAAGCTGCGACAACTCTTAGGACACAGCCCAAACGCAAAGCCCCTCGGCAAGGGGGTGCGTTTCTCGCCGAAGAGCGAGGGCGAGGTACCTCTGCGACCTCGAAAGTACCGAGGGACTCAGCTGGTTCTCATACTCCCTCCCGAAGGAGCGGAGTATAAACATAGCTATCCGGGGATTGTTAGAGAACACGGACCCGAAGGACATCATGTCGGAGCTTCAGCGCCTGGGGTTCGAACCCGAGTACGCCCGCCAAATTAAGGCGAGGCAGGATAGACTGGGTGCATAATCTTTGCACTCATTAAGAGAACGGAGGCAGCCGTAACGGGGATCTACGAGGTCTCTCCGAGATGTTTAGCCTGCCTGGCAATCTGGTAAGAAGGGCCCCGCCCAGTGTCACAGGTGCCAGCAATTTAGACACTCGTATAAACAGTGCCACCGCAGAATCGCCTGCGTTCACTGCAGCGAAGAACACTTCGCGCGCGACTGCAAGCGCTCGAAAGCCGACCCTCCAATCTGTGCTAATTGTGCCAGTGCTCAGCCGGCTTACAGCATAGCCTGTCCGGTCTTCAAAACGGAGGTGCGTGCCGTGGTGATGGCCACGGGGCCGCCCGCAAGAAGCGCGCTGGCCCCGTGGCCATCACCACAGTGAGAGCCCAACGGCCGATAGCCCCACACGTGGAGCTACCGCCACCAACAGTCGCGTCGTTATTAGCGGAGGCCAACAACCCCATCCCCAGGGCCTCAGCTCAGGCCACAGCTCAGGCCCCAGAGCCAAAGCCAAAAAAAGGAGGGAAAGTCGCAAAAGAAGAAAGAGGCTAATGTCATTCAAGACGTGACCCCAGAAGTAGAAATGGAGCCCGCTCTCTACATTTCTGCACCCGCTCTCCCAAAACCACCACCTCGCCTGCAGCAGCTCAACCAGCCACACCTTTACCGGCTTTCAAGCCCAGGCTGCCGGAAAACCGCGCGATGGGCAGACAACGCAGGCGACACCGATTGCCACATTCATCGGCCAGACCTGTTCCGGCCTCATGGAGTTGGCCATCGAGATTTATCGCAATTATAAAAGTGGCTCCAGCCTCCTAACCATCGCCATGGCCAGCATACCCAAGCTGGTAGAATTCATCACCGGCACCTACCAAAAGTGGCAGGAAACCAGGTAAGAATTTTCTTTTGGAACGCGTGGGTCGTCTCGAGTAGAGGGGCGCTGTTAACCCAACTCCTGTGCTCACAGGAGATTGACATCGCCCTGATCAACGAGACCCGCATGAGACCCGTACAAAGATTTTACATTGCCGGATCCACCTCGCATAGATACGACGACCCCAGCAACCTATCGATCAAAGGTGTGATGGTGTTGGTTAGGAGAAACGTCCTACACCAGCCCCCTCCAGTCCCTGCACTACAATCGTTCCAAGCGATAGGCGTGGAAATCATGCCAGGCAATAAGCCAACAAGACTTTTCGCAGCCTACAAGTCTCCGGGTGACGCCCTGGTCGTCGCCGACATCCACCCTCTCTTTTCAGAAGAGCCGACCGTGATTGTCGGCGACCTCAACTGCAAGAGCCCGACTTGGAATTCTCGCCTCACAAACGCGAACGGAAGGAGACTCCTGACGGATGCTGACGCGATGGACAACACAGTCTACGGCCCCACGGGCCCAATCCTACTATCCGGACGTACACCATACCAGCCGGACGTACTGGATGTGGCTATTACCAGGAACCTTGAGGGCCATTTCACACTAGAAGTGTTGGAGGAACACCTTGGTTCCGACCATATGCCAGTGCTGGCGGTACTGTACACCGAGGCATGCAAACTGCCAATTCTCTCCCCTAGGCAAAGGGTAAACTGGGAAGGGTTTGCCTCCTGCCTAAACACCTCAACCCCGAACTACCCCGTTAACACCGCGGTAGACGTGGAGAAACTAGCCGAAGAGACGCAGACTCCAATTTGCACCGCCTTAGAAAAGACCACCGCAACTCTTCCTAACTCAGGCACTAGTGGCTAGGACAAATTGCCGCAGACCGCAGGAGATGGCAGTCTACTTGCTGCCCCACGATCAAAACTCACCTGAATCGTCTCACTGAGAAGGTCAAATCCGAACTTTCGGCCTTAAGTTCGGACAGGTTGTCGAGGAGAATCGAGGAGGCCGGCGAAGTTTGGCAGTCTCTACGAGCCCTAACACGTACACTGGCCAAGAGGAAAGTACCAAGTAGGCCATTACTACACGGACGCGGCACTACAAAATACAGTGCCCCAGACAGAGCGGAAATATTCGCGAACCATCTGGAGGCACATTTCACCCCCTTCCCATCTGTCAATTCCGAGCACACCGCCCGGGTCGAAGCTTCGGTCGAAGCTTACCTGGAAGCCACAGGCACGGGAGAAATCGCCACAGCGGCATTTCACTTTTCACCCAGCATGGTACGCAATACCATCAAGGGGTTAAAACCGAAAAAAGGGCCCCCGGGCATGACGGAATTCCTAACATGGCCTTGCGATACCTCGAGTATTCCTCGACATGCAAAATGCATTTGACTCCATATGGCATAATGGTTTAACATATAAATTAATCCAAAGTCATGTGCCTAAGCCTCTCACAAAAGTGATAGCGTCATTTCTCTCGGACATGAAATTCCAGGTGAGAGTCGACGGGGTCGCGCAGATGTACCTCAAGTGAGCTGTCTCTCGCCAGCTCTCTATAACCTCTACGACGGGGACGTTTCTGTTTCCCCCGGGGTAACCGCCGCGCTCTTCGCGGACGACACCGCTTTCTTGACCGCGTCTCTGAACGCGAGTCACGCGGCCAAAAAATTACAGAGAACCCTCGATCTCCTGCAGGAGTGGCTACAGAAGTGGCGGCTGGCTATCAATCCTTCGAAGACGCAAGCGATCGCCTTTACCAAACAGCGCACCGCACCAGGTATGCTCCAGGTACAGTGCATCGCAATACCCTGGCGCAGGAAAGCCAAGTACCTGAGGGTCGTGTTGGACTCCAGACTCTCAATGGCTCGTTAGGCCGAAACCGCCATCCGACAGGCCAGATCAGCTACCGCCAGGCTGACGCCACTCCTACGAGCGAGTGCTATCCCATTGAAAATGAGGCTAGCACTCTACAACATCCATATTAGATCGAGGTTAACGTACGCGACTCCTGCCTGGCATCACTTGCTGGGCAAAACGAGCAAGCAAAAGCTCCGTGCCGCCCAGAACAAGGTGTTATGGCAACTGGTCAAAGCTCCAAGGTTTGTGAGAAATCACACGATACTCAGGGACCTACGCTTAGAGAGCATTGATGACTTTGTCGGCAGGATGTCGCGTAACCTGTTCGAAAAGGCGGACGCGTCGGAGCACGAGGAGTCTCGCGCCCTGGCACACCCGCCCCCCGGACAGATATAGCCTGCTGAGGAAGGGAGACGGATAATCCCGTTATCCGTTTACCTCCTACACATGCCTGTACCACATTTTAATCCACATCTCTTTATTTTCCACAGGTTTCATATTTCTGGCAGTTGGTGCCTCTCGCTGGACGCTGCAGACGGGCATTGCAGCCACCACACGGGCGGTACCGAATGGGATATGGCAACCCCGTTGCCACTCTCCCGCAAGTATACGCCCCGCCGCTTCTCCCGAGGCTACAACCTCCTGGCCCAGAGCCCCTCTTTATTTTTCCACCAACCACCGTCTCATAATCACAGCGTTCGAGTCGGTGCCTGTCCATAGGGCCATCACAGGAGTGGCTCCATACACGGTTCCCAGTTCGCTCTGGGTCCTGTGAAAGCGCCCCGATAAATGGACAGACGCCGGTCGAACAAAGATTTCAATAGCCCATATACATAAATATATGTACATACACACTCAGAGGTCAATATGACCTCGCATTAACTGTAGCCTCGTATTGACGAGGTTCGAACCACAAATCTCCAGTAGGGAGCAAAGCTCCGGTCTGGACTCCCCTCGACCCGGCAACGGGACCGAGTGTGAAGACGTATGCACGTTGCACGGTACCGGCACCACATTTACACTTACTCGTGCACTCACCGGACACTCATACACCAGACACTATTTACACAGGTTCAAAATTGTTAATCTCGATACTTGCCCTTGTGATGGGTCAACGCCCCGAACAATGGAACACTTACTAGAAGACTGTCCTCGATTTGCGTGGTACAGACTTGACCACCAGATCCTCTGCCAAAACCTCAGCGTGAACCCGTTCAGCGTGGAGTCTCTTCTGAATCACCAGCAAGCCGTAAAATCCTTCGTTAAGCTTGTCGACTCTATCCTGAGCAAGCTAAAATAATTCAATGGAATGTAACAATTATAAATAACTTTTAACTGTCTTTGACAAATTTTATGTTTTTACTTGTAAATTTTATGTACTTTAATTTTTTTTTGTTTTTGTTTGATTATGTTTTGTATATTCGTAGAGTCTACTGTTATCTTATATAAATGTAACATGTTGAAATTATATAAAAAAAAAGAGGGGAAGAAAAGTGTAAAGAAAATTTTTGAATATAACAATGAGATAAGAGAAAATATGAATAGGTGCAAAACAAAGGAGCTAAAAAAAGTTTTTTTATTGTATTTTTTGTCTATGGTTAACATGGGTATTGTCTTTAATTGTATTCATTATTATTTCATTTCAGTATTTACTTACACTTGTCATTATTACAAATTCACGCTCATTCCTCGCTAAACATTAGCACTCATTTAACACAAACCCGTAAAAAAAAATAACAATAAACCTCAGAAAAAGAGGAATTTTCGGATTAAGACAACTCATTTATGGAAAAAAATATATGTGCTTTCTTTTCCTAATAAGTATAGTACGCCAAGTATTTAGACAAGGATACATCTCTCTTATCCACGGGAGAGAGGAGCGACGAACTCTCTTTGGACCCCAAATCTCGCCCGGCCAGCACTCAAATCAATCGCTACCACAGTATAATCTAGGAAGAGGTAGTGCCATGTATAGTGCATGACAACGCAAATTTATGTGTAGAACACTACATCCTCCTATGTAACGGAAATGGGCCGGCACGACCGGGGAGGTACCTCTCGCTCACATAATCATCATCACATCGCCGTAGTTGTCACATGTTCAGTGTCGCATTTCGTGCGGTTTGCGAGTAGCCGGTGGCCCATTGGCAACGCCTCCTCCCACGTCCACCTCATTATGTTTATGTTCATGGGCGTCGGTAGTCGTAAAAAGGCTCCGATTTCTCGTTCGCCCCCTACTCTATAAACAAAAGTTCATGTCCGAAAAAAAGGTCTTTTACATTTTTTTATTTCCTAACAAGTATAGAACGCCAAGCATTTAGATAAAAAATAGATAGGTATGACAAGAGAATACTTGCGAGTCGATTTCAACTAATTAAATCGTAAGAATTTAAGTTAAGATTTGGTCACTTTTGTGTAACTGTTGAAGTATATTGTACCCACCCTTCGTGTGAACGGCAGATGTGCGTCGACGCCGCGGAAATTATAAAAATTGTGAATATTTCATTCACAAAATTACGCGTTCGGCCGTTACGAATCAATCGCACACAATGGATTAAAGCTAAGCCAGTTTTTTTTGTATTTGTTGGTGATTTTAATGTAAATTTTACGTAAACTATGTTCTGGTTTTACCGCTTATAGCATAAAGTAGGGGTAGCTGATCAGGAATCAATAGTACTGTTATAACAATCTTATGATTGATTACAAACTCGTTTGCACAAGCGGATTGATGTATCTATAGAATAAAATTGAACAATACGATTGCAATTATAAATGTTGTTAAAATTAAAAATTAACAAAAATGCTATCGGTTTCCGTCAATAATCTTAATTATTAGTTTTAATTGTATCGATATTGTTACTGCCAAATCACAGTTACACGGAAAAAGTACGTTACAATAACAGAATAAATAATTCTGATGCACCATTATGTTACTATTAAAAATGTACGTCTTTGTCAGAATATTCGGGCAGAACATGCAGGTGAGCCTGTGCCTATTGAACCGAGACAAAATATAAAATATCACCTCCAAAGGATTCGCATCCAATATTTATTCCCCTAGCCCCGTCCGAACCCCCTTTGTTCCCGGCGACCGTTTAAACTTTTGATTTGGCTACGAGAATAGTTAACTGGACCCTCGGACTTGGAAGTACACGACGGTTTTCATTTTGGCTCAATAAATTTGAGATTTATATCCAATAACATAGAACTGTAAGTGGCTGTCGATGAATGCGTGGACATACGTCCGTCGGACAGTGACAGGTGGCTGTTACTATCCTTGCGTCACGGACTCTCCCCTTCCGGGTGTGATGAATAATTCTCTTTTTCGGCTGCAAAGAATTGTTGTTGCAAACTGGCCCGGGCGCCCGATACGCATGGATGGCTCCTCCATATAAATGCGAATTATGTCCTCCCAGTCTACTTGAAAACGTTATTGTTAAGGTTCCGTGGCCAAATGCCAAAAAACGGAACCCTATAATTTCGTCATGTCCGTCTGACCGTCCGTAGATTTACAGATATTGAGTGTATTTTTTAAATTTAGAAGGTTAACTAGGTGTATCTTATGAACCGCTAGAAAAAGATTTATGATTTTGGTAATAAAATTATTAAGGGTAAGGGTAAGACGATTTTTAGTTTCTTCTAAATTATGTGGATGTTACTAGGAAAGTTTTTTATTTTCTTTTAATTTTATATTAATTTGTCAGATATTTGTTTCCCAAGAGGTAAAAATGCCTCCCTTCCACCTCCCTCTAACTTTTGAACTATTGAGAGGAAAATTGTAAAAAGAATGCAGATCATAGAATACGATACAAAATTTCAAAGTAAAAATTTGTTTCAACAAAATCGATTAGGTACTTTTAGAGATATGTATTATTTTTTTATGCTACGGAACCCTTCTTGGGCGTGACCGACTCGCACTTTGGCAGTTTTTTACTTCTATTCCACATCTTTAGATATATCTTAAGTTAATGTTCAAGATAATGTAGAGTTGCTCTAGATTATAAGAGCAGTTTACCGAACCGAAGATTCCTATTAAAACCCCGGTTAGCCTATCAAGAAATTAACTGGTAAATAATATACAAATTACAGTGTCATAGATTCTGGCTTGAATTCATTTATTAGAAACATTTATGTGATAGTCCAGGCTTAGGTATCGTATAGTTGGCAGTAATATAAGACACACTTTTACAATAACCCTTGAAGCCGGCCCTTGCCTATAAAATTCCTAGGCATTGAACAAGAGCCTACTGCGACTGTCACAAATTAATTATAAACTACCCATACCGCCATAGACAGCTTTTAAATAAAATTATTATTACCCCCAGTTGAGAAAGATAATAATGAAATGAACAAAGCTAATGTTTAGCCTTAGTTAGGTAAGGCTGATACCCCTATCTACCTTTGCACAAAAAAATTGCACAAAAAAACCTAAATAAAGATCGGTTTTGTAGTTAAACTAGCGATCTGTCCCGGCTTCGTCCGTGAGTAAGACGGTCCGGTGTTACCATAAAGAATGTTCTTTTATCTTAAAACTAACAAGACGTATCGTACTTAGCTTATAAACCTTTACTTACCTAATTACTACATACTAATTTAAAAATACCAGGTTAAATGTATACAAACAAAGTCCATCTAACCGTAACCAGTATGGCGGTACCTCATGTAAGCAGTTTGTGAGTAGCTGGTGGCTCATTTGAGCGGAAGGGAGAACAGGAAAGAGTCGCATCTGCCTGACAATCATGCTGATGTCATCTTACCACAACAAACACTGCTCCTAATTTTGTTTACCTAATTTCTACCCGTATGAGCATGTAGCGTACTGCGTTATAGCAATATTATGTGGCATGTGTGTTACACACACACATATAAATATGTCCCAAGGGAGTGAAACAATTCAATTGAAACTTAACCGTGATACGCTAGTGAAACCGTAGGGCTAACAGTAAAAGATATACTTACCTACGGTTTCTTTTACGATTATAATTATAGTAGAAATCGTAAGGATACAAGCACAAAGGATTAGCCGACATCCGCGTCCGGTGGGCGCGCGCCCCGGTCACTACTCCATCACTCCTAGCCAACCGTATTCTAAAACGTCTTTCAAACGTCTCAGGCTTTGTGATAGCCAAAAACTGTCACCTTTTGTGATATCCGCGACTCATCCGCTGTCAAATCTTGCACAAATTCAAAAAAAACATCGACGTTTGCATGGATGAAAAAAATACCTGTTTTTTCATCCATGCAAACGTTGCCTGTAGATAACTTAGCTTTTGGACGTTTTGTTTGAGTCAAACAAGGGACAGGACCCCGTGCTTATCTATTATACGAGCTATTGATCATCAGAATGAATTTGTACGGATAACCGAAAGGGATAACATGTTTACTAATAAAATAAAATTCTATGAAATTTAGATTTAAATATGGCCATTACCTGCATATGCATGCAACCTTACGGGGGTAAAAGTATGTATATATATATATATATATATATATATATATATATATATATACTTTTACCCCCGTAAGTCCTCCCCGTAATGCAAGGAAGTCCTGAACCAAATTTCATCTTCCTAGGAGCAGTAATTTCGGCTATGCGTTGAGCTATGAGTCAATCAGGTTTGTCATAAATGATAACAACTATATATATATATATACATAGATAACTTTAGAATACTTTTACAGCGTATAACTGCAGCAACTGAACTTCAAGATGATTATACTTCTTATGTTGTGTTTATTGGTGTTTTATCCTAACTCTTAACACGCTTGTGTTTCTTTTAACTTTGCAGTGTGCGAAAAACCACAAAATATCATGAACATTTAAAAAATTTAATAAGAATATAGAAACGTGGTGTTTTATTGCTGTAATATAATATGAGGTTCGTACTCGTAATTTAAGTATTTAAATGAAATAAGTCGAAACAATTACAATATTTCTAAACTGTTACTTTAATTTGTTTCACGATATTTAGAAGCTTTTTTTCGTCTGTTCCGGGTACCTTCGAGGTTTGCTTTATAAATTACTTTACTTATTATGGTAAAGGAACCATTCCTGTCACCTACCACAATAGTAAAATATATGGCATATGCTACGTAAAAATATTTATTCAACAAAATGAAGCTTATTCTTACATTATAAATACGATATAATCTAAGATACCAAAATGAATTATAGAAAATCGTTTAATCATTGTAAACGTTATATTTGCCAAAATAAAAAGTGTCCCTTCAAATAAAACATTGAATGTGGCGGGAAGACGCCACACGTCCCAATAGCCTCTCGGCTTGACATTCGCAATTTTTCTAAAAAACATAATACGTGCGCACTCGTGCCGCCGCGGGCCATTCGCGACTCCTTTGTAACGCATTCAAATGCATAATTTGTCGAGCATATGCCGGCTTTTTTAGGGAAAAAAAGTAAAAAGTGACCTGATCTCTCTCACTAACGGGAATCCATTGAATATCTGTTGAATATCTTTTGACCCGTGGACATCTAATAACAAAAAAGGTCCACCTGGACCTAAAAAAATATATGACGTTCATTTTTTCCGACGGATTTACAATGTTTCTATTAAAATACAATGTAGATACGCGGGCACGTGTGGTAGTTCCTCTAGGGTTACTTTGCCTGTTCTTAAAAAAAACACAAATTTGATAGAGTATATTTTGGCGTGTTTATTTTTATGACATTTTTAAACACAAGGGATATTACACGACTTTTGAAGCACGTGAAGCAATTTGCGCCCTGTGGTGCTAAAGATGTGTGCACCATTATACCCACAGAGGAAAATTAATCATTTGTATGGATATAAAACTATTATAGAGAGAAAAAAATTCTACATATGCTAATTAGCTATGTGACTAAATTAGTTTCGGATTTGTATTTTCTGAAAGTAAAATAAATAGTCTTATCATAAATAGTGTAACAAAGAAAAAAAAACTTTTATAAAATGCAAATAACATCTTCTATTACTCTTATAGTGTAGTAGTTAGTACACAAATTTAAAATATAAAAGCTTATTCGAAGTGCTCTTCGTTGAGTGCAGTTCAGTCCTCTAAACGTTGTGGCCAGTCACCAATAGGATCACGCACTCTTTGAATTTTCATCCAAATTCTGCACTATTAATCGTATAGATTGTACCAGGGACCTCAAATCTTTTATGTTATACTCTTTAAAATTGACCATAAATACGACGGATTAAATCGGGACTAGACGACAACCAGACTACAGCTCTGATGAAGTCCGAGACGTTCGCTTCCAACCAAGACTGCGTGGACCGAGCTTTATGGCGAGTCGTACATACTTGATTATTGAACATGGTGTTATTAGCGGCTTACATACCTTCTCAAGAACTGTACCTTGTTACACTTGTGCCAATATTGTGGTACCTTGGACAAGAATATGGCTCAGTCACTCCTTCCTAGCTAACACATCACCAGACCATCATTGAAGTCGGATTATGCCCAGGTTGCACTCTGTCGACTAAGTGGGAAGCTTCCTTAGACCTTTTTCCATAAATAAGGCCATTTTGTTTGTTAAAATGTACAATTGTAAAAATTTCCTTATACGTAAAAAAAAGGTTTTCTGTGACCTCTCTTTGCATACCACTTTGTGTAGTTGTTTCGATTTTACCACCCAATTAAAGATGAATAATCTTTAATTTATCAGTTAAGAAATGACCTGTTCGTCTCTTATAGGCTGCAAGTCCTAACTCATCTCTCATGGTTTTAGTTGCTAGCTTCGTTCCCCGATATAAAATATTTTGCTTTCGGATACTACCTGGTCGGCCTAATCTTTCTCTGTCACAAATAGAGGAAAACTAACTGTACCTATTAATAGCCAGGTACACAAACATTTGACTAATACCTGTTCTCTTTATCACCTCAATCGTTGGAGAACTTGCAGGAAATGTTGCACAGCCTAATGAATCGTCCCAACGTATTGGCCTTAGGATGAACTTGGACAATACAAAGGTCATGTTCAACGAAAACTTTCACCCTAGGCCGGTCATCGGCCGATGGTGCTTTTTTTGGAGTAGTAGACGAATACGTCTACCTCGCGCAACTATTGCAATTAGGTAGACATAACTTCGAGAAGGAAGCTGATAGAAGAATCCAGTTGAGTTGGGCAGCATTCCGGAAGCTTCATCACATTCTCACGTCACCTATACCGCAGAGCTTGAAGACGAAAGTCTTCAACCAATACGTTCTCCCCGTGAGGACCCTGAAACATGGCCTCTTAATTTAGGACTGGTCCGCAAGTTTGCGGTAGCTTAACTGGCTATTGAACGTGCTATGTTGGGTGTTTCTCTGTCTGACAGAATTCGTAAAGAAGTCATAAGGCAGACGACTAAGGTATTCGATATCACGCGACGAATAAGCTCGCTGAAGTGGCAATGGGCTGGTCACATAATCAGAAGAACTTATGGTAGATTGGCCAGTAAGGTCCTGGAGTGGAGGCCGCGTTCAGGAAAAAGAAGTTTTGATCGACCGTTGGGACGACCAGGTGGGAAGACGATCTCCGTGCAGTAGCCGGTCCGGGATGTATGCGAGTAGCAGGAAATCGGCCGTCTTGACGTTCATTGAAAGAGGCCTATGTCCATCAGTGGACCGATAATGGCTGATAATGATGATGAATGATGTAATATTGCACAGTGTATTGGCGCCTAAATGAGAAGCACACTAAACAATCGTATAAAAATGACAGGTTCCAAATTCAAATATAATATTTTTAATTTTTTGTTGTAAAAATATCTATGGCCCCACTAAGTATACCTGAATACCCATGTTTACGTTTTACACCTAGCACTTTTACACGAGGTCAAAACAGCAGTAGGCGCATATTTTGACTCTAATTAGGAATCATTTCTTTTCAACGGTCTAAATGCTTTAAGTGGGAGAAGGCAAAAATACATCTAAATTGATGGTGATTATGTAGAAAAATAAAAATATAACTCATTTAGTATGTGTTTATTTCCTTGGTTGCTGAATGCTTTTCACTCCACCCTCGTATAATCTTGTAGCCAAAGGAGATTGTCATGCCACATTTAAGAGCTAAGGTGTAGAAATTTGTGTATAAGTAAAGATGAAAAAGGCAAGCACGGGAAGGTGCATCTCGCTCACATGATACCGCCTCAAACTAACAGCTATACTTCGTGCCGTTTGTGAGCTTCAGAGTACACATTGTAGGGGAGCGGGAGGGAGTGCCACATTTGCGCTGTCGCTAGTCATGGCTAGGACTGTTCCTTTGTACTCTATACTATAAGAGAACTATAATCAAATTCGACCAAATACTTTCAATGAATAAACAAGAAAAAATCACGGCTAACAGTTACATACAATAATTAGCAGAGCCCTGCGGGTAAAACCCCGTGAATCCCGCATACTCAGCTCATAATTGCTATAGCGTGATGGTGTATAGCTAGTAAGCTATAATCTTCGTCGGTAAATTGGCCTATCTAATATCAATTGCACCGGTAGTGCCCGATATTGTTGCGTCCAACCAAACAAACAAGCTCAGCTTTGTAATTTGGTAATTACTGTTACATTATAAACGCGGCCTTATCGGAGTCCAGAAAATCCTTTCCAATATGTTAAATGTGTGAGCAGTGAGTGGACAACCCCGCACCCCCCAGGGTCCTTCCCTTCTGCCGCTGACAACTCTGGCGAATAGCCCTCGCGTGACATCTATAATTCTAACGTCAAAACGGTCCTTTCACTTCCCAATATGTTGTAATAAGCGCTTTAGAAATGCCCTCAAAAGTGAAATATTTTTATACCTCTGGAGAGAAAAAATATCATATTTTTATTGATCCCAAAGACATGGATTAATTTTGTATATTATATCAAAGTAATTATTAGGACGGTGATAGACTAATATTGTATATTATATCAAAGACACGGATTATGTTTGTATGTTATATCAAAGACACGGATTAATTTTGTATATTATATCATAGTAAGTGTTAGGACGGTGATAGACTAATTTTGTATATTATATCAAAGACACGGATTATGTTTGTATATTATATCAAAGACACGGATTAATTTTGTATATTATATGAAAGACACGGATTAATTTTGTATATTATATCAAAGTAAGTATTAGGACGGTGATAGACTAATTTTGTATATTATATCAAAGTAAGTATTAGGACAGTGATAGACTACTGTTACCTTAGGAGGTGGATTAACCATAGGTAATCCTATTATATACTATTATATTATGTACTATCGGTCCGCCCCAACTTCTCTCGTGAAAAACCGGTATGGATTGATCATTTTATCATTTCATAACTAAAATGAGACCTACATTCAGCCATTTAAACTCATCTATTCTTCAGTGACATTTGCATCAAAATTATACCACGCGTTCCAGATAGGGGTTGAGAACAGAGTGACAGACAGACAGAAATTTTGAAAATGATTGCCAGCTATCAGTATCGTAGGAATCGCACATATTCAGGGACTCTCCATAATTATCACATATCTAATTACCTGACGTGATCTCGTCACGTGTGTGATATCTATAATTATCTAGTACTGCTTTATTTGATTCTTGACTGCATGCCCTTCCCTAGGAATTACGCCGTACCAGTAAATATTTAGACTGAAATGAATGAACATCATCAGGGTTTAAAATCTTGGATTAAATCTTAGAATGCATTATTATTTTCGCCTTTGTGGTGTAACGGTGCGGGTGTCGCCTGTTATGCCCGTTAGCCACGTGGGGTCCTGGGTTCGAGCCCGAGGTCGGGCAACTGTTATTGAATGTCTCTCAGATTATTCTGAGCACGCATTACATCACGGGCATCAGCACCTTGGCTAATCGTGGGTGTTCTAGTATATCTACTGGACATACGAGTTCTGGATGTACTAGCACACCTCTGCCTACCTCTTCGGGGATAACAGACGTGAAGGTATTTTACTTCTTTCTCTTTCTCTTTGCATTATTATTCCGAGAATTAAATATTCTCATTTTAAATAACGGTAATTCTCGGAGCTTTAATGGCGCAGAACAAGCCAATAGGGTTATACATTCAAACTCGAATGAATTATAAATGAAATGTGTACTCAGGGTTAATTAAAATCCCGCCTATTTATATTACAATAAGGGTCTGTATTTCGGTTGACCCCATCCTTGCTTAATGAGCGTAACGCGTTTCTTAAATGTAAATGAGTGAGACAAAATGTCTTCTTCCTTCTAGGGTATTAATTAATTTTATTTGCTTATCTTAGAAGGCGTAAAAATATACCTTCACCTTAAAGATATCTTGAAAGTTTCGGTAAGGCGATACACATATATTGTACTCATATTTTTTCATCATTGTCATCAATAACAGTTAAGACTATTAACTCTCAAACTTTAGTCTTGTGAGTCGAAAATCGACGGTTTCGACTAGTTCGACGGTTATGTTACATCTGATAATAATCTATATGCATTTATAATTAAATTAGTAAGAGTATGACTTCAATGATACAGGAAACTCAGATTTAAAGCAGTATTTATCGAAATGTAAGATTAGATCATCTTTTTTGAATCGTTTTAGGTAAAAAACTTAGGTCAGTGTTTATTGTAATACGATTTCACAACGCAATGTAATAAAAGTACCTATCGAGGAAATAAAAAAATTTGATCGGATTACCTTCGTTGTAGGACAGCTGCAGGACAATGGCGGACGTAACTTTTTTTTTTCACAAAAATCGCAAATGGCATTCACCACGCTCTCCATACTTCCGATTTGTATACTTTAATTTTATTTCAATTCGGACGTATCTAATTCAAAATTCATTAATCTTTATTGCTGATATCCACTTGTGTATGGTCAGTTTCTGACAGGAAATTGATTATGTTTTTTGCTGATTATTGCTTTTTGGCCGAATATTACCTGTTCATGCTTGTTAACGTTATACACACATAAAGATACAAATGCATAAAATGTAAAAAAACAAAGTTGATGTTCCACTTGGATACTTAGGTATCCAAGGAAACCGAACGTTATATAAAAAAAAACGACTGCTCAAAATATACTATAATGTACCCTACTGAGTGCTACTCATGTTAACAAAAAGAATCTATAGACATATCATACTTTAATGCATCGCCCGAAAAAAAATACCTTCATTCTGACGCAGTCGGTTCAAAATTAGACAGATATGCCTCAGTCTAACCAGCATGTTAGCAACGCATCTGCATAGTAAATATGCGGATCTTCCGAGTCGAGTTCATGTCGCATTTATTATATTTTAGCTATCTACCTACTATACGTATATATTTACGAGCCATACACTTTTTTGGTACAAAATAAAAATTCTCCATTGTAAGAAGGTTTCAATTAATATCCGTTCAAAATGACAGCGCAACAGACAACATCGGGAAAAAAGAGCATTTAATGTCGATTACTATTGTGCGCCACACCTACGTCATTCAGTACGACTTCAATTGTGTTTATTAATCCAAAAACCAATTTTATTGCAACACTAGCGAATAACAATCAAATTATAAACTAAAACCTTCCTCAGGAATCGCTCTATGCATGGGTGAAAACTGCATGAAAATACGTTCAGTATATTTTGAGAAAATCGATCGCATATAGACAGCTTATGAGAACTTTGTTTTATAATAAATATAAGTTTAAAAATTAGCACCATTATTTATGCCTCTAAAAAATTATTTATAACGACCCTTCAAAATAAATTTTGCAAATAAATAATTAATTAATTTTGAATAATTTGTTTGTTTGCTCTAGGGTACAATAGAACACAACAGATTTTATATACATTGCTTACCTAAGTATGTGTTGCTTATTATTATTAACAAGTGTGTTATAAGTATCATAACCAAAGAATACTCAAAAATTTGGCATCATATTAAAGCTTTTTTGACACGGCGAAACGCATTTTCGCGCCTTCCCTGGCCCTGGATGGGGGGTCCAGTGGAGTATGGGGCTCGCGGCACACTATAATGCCGAATACAAACAAAAACCACCGCGAGTGCCATCAGTGCCGCCTTTGGTGGAGTGCCCCGGAACAACAAATCACCAGGGCACCTCGGCGGTTAGTCAGCCCCCCAAGGGACCGACGCCACCTCCATAGATGAGGTTATCGCGGACTAAAGGACGACCCCACAAATTTTGGGACAGTGCAATGGGGTGATGTTCAATTATCATTGCCCGAGGTGTCTTGAATCACCTCAGGCTACTGTGCCCCACCGCCACGACGAGGTTTGAACCCTGGTGGGGCTTTTATAAAGGCCTTAGTTATCCCTTCACATGAGAGAATTCTGTCTGCTGCTGTTGCTGATGATGATGATTAGTGATTCTATAGATAACAGAATCATTTACAACAGAAAACGAAAGTGAATGCAATATTTTACCCTATTTTATTTGCGGCACCCACTCAAAATACTTCAATCATTACTTGATGAATTTTTTGCGTTCGGTCAACATAATGCTGGCGAATATTATATTACTCGAAAGAAAATATCCCATTTCCGCATCTTCCCATAACAATGAGAGCGCGATCCAACTATTCAAATACACCACGGCGTGGGTAAACCCGAGGCGTTTTTGCACATAGAACGAATTAATGGATAACCAAAAAGCGATGCAATGTAAAAAACATGCTTATTAAATGTTGGTTTCGCGTAATAACACGTTCGTGGTTTCTTTCATTGTTTCCAAGAGTCGCGCCGACGTATCCGGTTACGGCCGTTAAATATTTTGCCTCCCGATGAAAGGGAAACTTCGGTAGTTTTTGCTCCAGAATTCAGTTTTTGCTACTCGAACGCGGAAGTCGTATACTTATGCAAAAGCTGAAATTTGGGAATCGATTTCGCTTTTATTATCAGGGAATTCAGTTGGTAAGTAACATACAATTACACATTTCTATTCAAAGTGTAACGAGCCCGACTTAATTGCGGTTTCAATATTACTTTTCTTTGGCAACTTTTTGGAATATTTAATGGCAACTCGGCGTTTTAATTGGAATACCTACGTTGAGCCCGTTTCAAAGGAATTAAAACATTTATCAATTCCACAAAGAGTGAAGACTCTTAAAAGAAGCCTGCGCCGGACAGATTTAATTTGTTGCGAAGGCCTTTATAATTGGAACATAAAGATTGTGAGTAATTAATTTTCGCACAGAGTCAGAAGCAAGGCTGTGCATTGAGGCCGGTACCGCGGCTAATTAATATTAATGATGTCGGGAGGCGCCTGCCCGGTGCTCCCGGATACCGGCCACCTCCCCGGATAAAGCACCTCCACGGTCACGCAACCTTAAGCTTATTGTTTTCACACACCTTTTTCTAATGATTCCCTAGAGAATGTGGTTAGTGAATTTGAAAGGCAACACTTGTGTGATCTCGGACGTTCTCGATTGAATAACATTTATTCGATACAAGTTACGTTAAAAAAGTAATTTTTATAATACTATTTTGGATATTAAAGGTTATTGAAATCTATTTACAAACATAGAAATGCATGTTTCATGTAAAAGAGGCATGATAATAGTTTTAGTCAGTCTGAGCACCTGTTTCTGGAGTTGGCTGTATATCTCTTTGGCAAAGATATTTTAATAGGGCCGCAGTGTTCTTAGACTTTAGTGTAGTAGTTTGCCCTCAGACTAAAAATCACATTGAAAGCATTTCATTACTAATTAAATAAAGACAATAACATTTCATTCTATCAACATAGTCAATATACTAGTAAAGTACGACCAGTACTATCGATCAAACAAAAGTTCAGAAATTATTTTTTTGCGTAGTCTAAGTAATGGAAAGTCTAATCTTAAAATGGAACCCGTTACTGCTTATCTTAACATGTCGCCAAACCTAAAGAATATGCTTCTATAACATTTCACGCGAACGAGTTCGCCAGCAAGGGCTAGTTATAATTGTAAAGATAATGTTTTTACTGAAGGAATTGTGTTTGTCGAAACATATTGGACGTGTAGAGCGATATGTGTGTGTGGAGGTGTGGTGGTGACCGATGGGACGGCGCTAAAAGCCGGACGGAAGCCGCGGACGCCCAGCTCCGATTACACCAACCGTGGGACTTGGCGCAAACACTGCCAGGGCTACCACTGCACTGGTCGTGATACCTACCAAGAGAAAATACCTACCAACTACCTACGAGTGCTTTTCTTAACAGAAAACCTTTTTAACTGGTTGTCTTAATACTTTACAATCCCGACAAATCAGCTACTTTACAAGAGTCATGGTCTTAACTACCATTGGATAATTTTCTAAACGCTATTGCACAATCTCTAACTTGAGGAAAGAGCTTGAGAGTATTTATTGGTCCTTGGTTCCGTCCTGGTATAGGTATAAAACAAATATTTGAAATTATTATTCTAAACGCTATTGCACAAAAAATACAAAAAAAGACAACAGTATTTTGCTACGAATTCACTAAAATTGTACATTTCACATTTGCTTTGCAGAAGCCCACTTTCAATGATTATAACACAACCATCCTAAAATATATGTAAGAAATATATTATTGCACAATTACTATCAAATAACTACTCTACGTTTGTGGGTGTATACTGTAGAGGCACCCGCTATTCTACCAAATTGTCGATAGAGTAATTAAATTTTTATTACTAAAGTTTAGTCAACTAGTTTTATATTCTTTTAAGACGAAAAATATATTTTATAACATTTATAAATTTATATTTATTTGTGTATGTAAAGCCGTGACCGTGACTTACGTCGCTCTATAGGGTGTGGCCTATGTCCAGCAGTCGACGTCGTCCGGCTGATGATGATGATGTCGATGAAGATATGTAAAGCGTGACAGCCCTGTTATTATTGCGCAAAGGAGAGCTATGTATTCCGCGAGTCCTTCCTGTGGGTCCATATGCGAGCCGTCTCATCCTACGATGTGATTATAAACAAAAACCTTACACCCACTTTAGGTTTTTTCGACGGTTCGAATGCCTCACCGTCTGCCGAAAATATTTACTTCCTGCCTTAATGATCTTCTGACCTATCTTACGTTGGTCTTTTACTAATTGCAAGAAGTTAGAAGTCAATTAAAATAATATCGCAAAGTTTACAAACTTTAATCTAGTGTACCTGCCCAGTCCTTCGACCTATTTGTAGAATAACACAAATTCAAAACTTATTTTAAATATAAACCGACGCTTTGCTGGAGTTTTATAAAACATTTTTTTACATCCAATAATCGTCTTCGCGGTGCGGAATGTCTATGACATTACATATTTTTTTTGTAGGTGAAGTAATTATTATTTAAGCATTCCACTTGAGAAGACACTTCGTATAAAAGGTTGTGTAAAGTTTTCGTATGTAAATTATTGATAATATCTATAATTGTATGGTAATACTGTAATACTGTAGAGCTTTCATAAGCGCATTTCAGTTTCTATTAACTTTTATGTACTTCTATAGGCGTCTGGCCTATCTGGCCTCAAAATAATGGGATAGATCAAGTTGATGTAGATTTTTTTATAGCCAATTCAGGTTTATGATACCTAGCAGCCGTATAATCCATCTAGGGCCTGAAAGAGACTTTGAACATTCTTCCTCTGTTTTTTTCCTTTTTTATATTATAGAGCGGGAAACGAGCAATCGAAGCCTTTTAACGAATACAGACGCCCTTGAACATCCTCCTTTCCTTCTCTCCTAATGGGCCACCGGCTACTTAGATACCACACGAAAAGTGACATCAAAAAATATCACGTTACGCTGGTATCATGTAAGCGCGAGGTATTTCCCCGGTCGTGCCAGCCCAATTCCGCTGCAATGCAGCGTAGTACTCCTCTCCACATCTTACTCTGTCATACGTTGAATTATACAAGAGTTGTGATTAGTCAGAAGATTATTCTTGCACTTATTTAAATTATTAAACATTTTGGAGACATTTTTCAAATCATACTAACTACCGATTTTTTAGGCTTTTACAATTGTTCATTAGGCGCCCTGTGTGTTTATTTTTTAGGCTTTTACAATTGTTCATTAGGCGCCCTGTGTGTTTATTTTTTAGGCTTTTACAATTTTTCATTAGGCGCCCTGTGTTTATTTTTTTATTGATAAATGTCCATGCATCTACCTCCCTCCCTGGACTAACTAGTCTAATAAACGTGAAAAGTATTTACATAACAATTTGACCTACATGTGCAGAACTTGCGATCGTGCGTGTGTAACCTTTCTGTCGGCATCACTTGTACAAAGAGCGCAGCAAATGTAGGTAAGAAGGTTATAATCAAGTCCGAAGTGGGTTAAGCAAAAAGCGGCATATGTTTTATTGTAAAAAATCCCTTGAAAGGCAGAATCTGCACGTGTGCCACACACTCGAGGCAGCGAGGCGAAAGTTCTCCGCGTGCGATATTGATACGATGTGTATTTACGATGTTGATTTTTGATTTTAAAAAGTATCAATTATTAGGATCTTTGTGTACACTCATAATATTTAAGTTTATAATTTGTATTAATTTATTTCTAGTTTATTTTGTACCATTTGTTTTGCCTAGTTTTGTTCGTAAACAAATATAGTTAATGTTAAGATATTTCGTACTTTATAAACTGAAAGCATCCTTGACTTGCTAATCATGTGATGATCACGTGATCAGTGCCTATGTAGGCAACAACCCAGAACCTTCCGGGGCTTCTAAAATTTATTACTGTGTCGGACTGTTCGGAGACAAATGTCGTCATCTGCGGATTGGGATACGGAGTGATTCCCCCTACCCCTAACACACCCTACATGCTACGGACCAGTGATGCCCGAAGTCCCACTTTAAGAAACCTATTCAAAGATGTGGAACAGGAAAGGGAGGCTGGCATGGCCACCACCTGAAGACGAAATGAAGGAGTGTTAAGTTTTCGGGCGGTGCCACGTGGAAATTCTGCCACCTCCTTAACTAAGACCAGGCATCAGGTACCCACTGCTCTGCCACTATTGCGTCCGCTGGCCAACCAATTCTGCCTAAATGGTGCCTTAATGTGCACGGTCCATAAACACGTTTCTATAGGCGGCTAATATTACCCGCCCTAGTTCAAAATCAATCTTCAAGCATTCACGACGAAAAATTGGCAAAGATAATAATATACGTAAGACATTGTTAGCGTGTAGCTTGTGTATAAGTCGCGTATTGTAACACTCTCGCGATTATGTGCGGTCCGACGTGCAGCGAGCCGTGCGCACTTCTCCGGCCTACTAGAGTGTGAAATCACCCTCTCGTCCTTTGTACAGGCACCGACAATCGTGAATACCTTCCATATATCACAATTATGCTAACAAATCCTCAATAGCAATTTGTTTCACTTCTCGATATAAGAATCTGTACAAATAATGTCTATGAGTCATTGTATCACAACTCTTTGGTAAATAAGTACATTTTAAACCACGTCCCTTGCAATAAAGCATAGCATCTTTTGTTGACAGTGTCATTGCAGGGTTGCACCTGGATGGAGCAGGTCATGTCGTGCTCTGCTCGTCATCAGCTTGGCAACTTGAAATTTATAGGGAACGTTTTAGTTCCCTAACTTTTAGACTATCGACGTAGCTAAATGATTTTTGTGTACGTATGAAGTTTTCAAAAGTACCCGAAGAATTATAATTTTAGTTGTTCCGATTAACGCAAACAGTACTTATTATATCTTGCTGTCTTGAGGTGTTATGTTTACTTTTGATTTGATTCTGTTCACCACTGGGTCCCAAGCAGAGGGAAAAACCCAGCCATCTTCTCTATTGAAATTTGGATATTTTTTAATTTCAATAGCCTCACGGATCATCCCTTGAAGGAATCGGTGTTCCCTAGTGAGGATTTGCGCTTTATCAAATCTAATGTAATGGCAGGGGCCAACTTCAGCATGCTCACAGACCGCAGATTTTGTAACAAATCCGTAAAAGTAGTTTTATTGTAATGACCAATATTTGCCTAAACTTAAGACATCAACATACTAAATCAGTCAAGCATTTAGACTATTGAAAAATAATGATTCTTCCTTAGAGTTCAAATATGGGTCTAATGCTGTTTTGACCTTGTCGTTTGTCGAAAATCTTTGACCTCACAGGGTTAGGAAACCGAAAGAAATCTGACGATGCCAGATCAGGTGAATAAGGCGGATGTAGTAATAGTTCAAAGCTGCAGCTGTGGATTTCAGTCATTGATTGTACAGACGGGTGTTATCTTGATGAAACAAGACTTTTCTTCTGAGCATTCCTGGACGCTTTAGGCTGATTTTAGTCTCATGCCGACGGCACGCGCACCGTCAGCGCTGATGGCCGAGATATATGAATTTTTAGGAAGCGTTTTTTGCTGACGCGTAGCTATCAGCGCGCACGGTGGTCAGCGCTGATAGCTACGCGTCCGTACGCGTCGCGCGTCGGCCCCGCGTAGCTGTCGGTGCTGACGATGGCACGAGCGCCTCTGCGTTCAGTGAGCGTTTTAGTGTCAAGCGGAGCGGACGTCGTCAGCGCGTACAGTCATGGCGAATCGCGAAGTGTTATGTTTAATTACTAATAATATGTCATTTATGTTACTTTTTTTGTCTTACCTATAAATGAAACATAACAATAATAAATACCTATGTAGTTTTCTTACCTATACTTTGCCATGATTACACATAATTATAAAACGAGTAAATATGTTTTTTCTTACCTTAAAGTCACCATTAGTCGTTCAATCGGTAGTGTAGGCACGATTCGTAAGCTGCAATGGACCAGTTCATCCTGTATCTTTGCTAGAAGTTCGTCAAAAGTTCTAGTTGACATTCGAAAGTAATTAAAAAATTTACTTTCGTCAGCCCTCAAAGTGCTACATAACAAGACAAACAACGGCTCTCTGCTCAATCAATGGATGAACATGGAGTCTTCGTCGTTGCCGGTTTTTATTTTTTTGGGATACATAGTACAAAGCCGCAATAATTAATACACTCCGCATTTTGTCGTCGTCTGTACGGTAAGGCGGTCAGTACGATAATAGAACGAGCCACGCTGAGCCTCAGCGCTGACAAACAACGCGCTGAGCTATGAGCGCTGACGGTGAGGCAGAGACTAAAATCAGCCTTACTTTTATTTCCCCCGTAAATGACGTAGTAAAACACAGTTGTAATTACAGTTTATAGCCTGACCCCTTTTATGATAATCAATCATGATCACACCCTACGAGTCCCAGAATACTGAAGCCACTACCTTATTTGCCAACTAAATCGCCTTAGCCATTTTAGGGGGTGGTGTACCAGGTCCTCTCCACTATTTCGATTGTTGTTTTGTTTTTGGCGTACAGTAATGAACCCATGTTTCATATGTTATAACAAACCCATGCAAAAATCATCTGCATCGGCTTCAAATAAATTCAAACCGTCACGTGAAATAGTCACTCGTGTCCTTTTTAGTTCAACTGAATGCAGTCGCATAACCGGCCTCGCAGACACCTTGCGGAAACCCAATTCGATGATGTTTTGAGTTTGTCCATAAGAGAGAGCCTATAACCTCGGCTATCTCTCTCATTTTTAATCTGCGGCCATAATTAAATTAAGTACTTTTATATGTGTTAGGCCGAGCACTTTTCAATCCACCCAGGTACATAGATATCCGCATTAACGTTATGCAGATGTGTTGCCCTTCTTCCCTTCTCTTCAACAAAGGTGCATTCGAATGTAACATGTGAGCGAGAGGTACCTCCCAGGTCGCGCAATACCTCTTAATAATAAAGGCATTAACATTTCTTATCTATAAGTTTTTATAACTATGTAAAGCCGACTCATCCACGTTTACAATAATTTCAAGTAGGTAAATAATGATTTAATATTACATAAACATACCTGACCCGGTGCACGTTGTTTTGCCGGGTTGGGCGAACAACCGTTATCACTTAGGGGTATGAAAAATATAAAGCCGATTCTCAGGCCTACTGAATATGTATGTAAAATTTGGTAAAAATCGGTAAAGCCATTTCGGAAGAGTAAGGCCACTAACATCGTCACACGAGCGTCTCATATACAAGATGATCATAAATGTATAATGTACGACCGCCCTTAGGTGTCTATGTAACACGCAAGCGCAAAATCGTTTCGATATATTGGTTACATCTAGGTAAATATTATGAGGACTTATAAAAACTTATAAAAAAATATCTCCTTTCCCAATAAATTCATCATCATATCAAGTTCGTTCTTTCGAAAGTTCATACTCAACGTAGTACATAAGAAATAGGTGTATAATTCGTTAAACCGCAATAAAGTGATTGCTTCGTTCTCGCATAACGTGCGGATTTTAAGTGTCCAGTGGCCCATTGATAACAAATAGGACGAAGGAGGAATGATATTGAACATGTTCACATACTCACCCGTCTATTATTTATTTATAAATACGTATTTGTTAGTGTACACATTCATGTAAAGACATAGGTCTCCCGTGTAAGATGATACAGAAAGTGCAAGTGTTACAATACCGCGAAACCTCTGCGTTCCGCCATTTTTTTCCCCGCCCTATTGTTTGCCCGTCCGATACAAGTTATAAATGATCGCACAGATTTACATCCATGATACCAAACCATTTCAACCAGCCAATATTATACTCACGACTGTGCACATAGAAGCTATTATTAAATAATAATATAAAATAAGAATAAAAGGTATGCTACCTGAAAATGAAATAGATTGCCGCTTGTAAAAAAATATAGAATGTTATATTTTGAATTATTTCGTTTAAATTATTATATTAGAAAAACTTTGTGGCTGTATCTATATATACTAATCATAAAAACCTAAAGAGTTTGTTTGTTTGAACAAGCTAGTCTTTGAAAGTACTGGCCCGAATTGAATAATTATATTTGTGTTGAATAGTCCACTTATCGAGTAAGGCTATAGGCTATGTACCATGACGCCTCGACTAATAGGACGGAGTAACGCCGGCGAAACCGTTTGATGACGCTTGTAAAATTATAAAGTGGTTTGAAGTAAATAGTATCGGTAGATTACAACTAAAAAACTAGGCCTCGGTTACTGCAGGTCCTATAGCACAGAGGTACAAACGAGCAATCGGACATTTGTCCTCCTCCTCCCCTCCAATGGACCACCGGCCACCCAAAGTACCGCACGAAACACGACAGTACATTAGCAGAAAAGTGGAGATTATAAAACATTTTAGATAATCTGTGATTAAGTCCGTATACCGTTTGGGACGCAATCGTGTTAACTTAAGAAATCGACGACAAGTCCTACTATTATATAGCCTTATAATACTACAAAGCATTAGTGAAATCTATCTTTTAGATAGATTGTAGTAGCTACATTATATCTTTTCTATTATTAAACACTCCTCTAGGCGCTTTGAGGTGTCATCGCTACGCGTCACGCATCACGCCTTGCGTATGACGCGTGGCTGTAAAATTCACAACTAATATGTTTTGAAGATTTTACTTCTGCCTCTAATTTTTTTCTAGCGTAGATTGAAAAACAAGCTTTCAGGTTCATTTGGTGAGAACCGACGCTCATGTGTACACAGTGGTCATCTGTTACCCGATAGTTGTGCACTCTTTCGCCACTTTCTTCCCATTGCACCATCAGTTACTAAATAAATAACTTTTAAGACGGTAAGGCGGTATGTGAGTGAGAGCCGAGAGGTTTCCCCGGTCGTTCCGGTCCCCCTTTGGCTGCAATGAAGCAATGGCACTACCTCGTACTACCTGGAGGTAAATTGTTACCTAAAATGTGATGAGTTTTAAAATCTCATCCTAAACGTCATCATTGTCTGTGCAAGCAGACGACAAAAAGTGTTGTTGATGATGAGTTTTTCATTCCTTGTTTCTACGTAACAGTTGCAAAACACTAAAAAAACTGTGCAAAAGACACTAATTTTTTACATTACGAATGCATCTTTTTATGTAAAAAAATCCAAAATGGTTTATTTTTAATTGTATACAATAAAAAAGTATTGATCGCTTCATGGAAGCGGGTGTAATTAACCCATTTTTTGCGTCTCGCCCAGATACATTTGATTTATTTTAGGATCCCTTTGAAACGAAAGAATTTGCGAAATATTGTTGTCCAATGATGTCCCGGTCAGTGACTCTCAAACAAGTGGAACTTTTCAAAGCAAAAGTTATGTGCAAAATTTTTGGTGGTGTTTTGGTGTTATCTAAGTTTAGAAGACATTTAGTTTGTTAAATATATTGTTTTGGCATAAAAATCGTGACTATTCAACAAGTTTATTTGGTGTGACACTTGTCTAGAGACGTCTCGGCCTCGCTGAACATTAATTTACACGACTCTAGACTGTCTCTTTGCGAGAATTTTACCAATTCTAAGACTAAGGACAAACGTAAATTCATATTACACAATATGTCTTGATATAAATTGTTACGAGGATGAAAAGTGAAAAAATATATTTAAATATATCATAAAGATAAAATGTTTGAGAACCATAATACCTTTTCTGGCGATTCCGGGAACCGGGCAAAAAGCGCAGGTATGCGCCGAAAGTGAAAGGGTCGATGCAATTGGAGAACTAGCCCAGTTTCACTTGGCGCTTAGTGACCTTCTTGTTTTTGCCCCACGTCGGATCAGATGGGCCATCGATTGCGCACATTCTGTGAATGTAAAGTAGAAACACGTGGGAACTGAGATGAACCCGATATTATTTGCATTCGTTAATCCTGAGTTCTGTCCCTTGACGATATTTGAAAGGTATTGATGGGAATCGATTTAGAGCAAAAAAAAAAAACAATAATGCATATTTTAGATGTCGTTTTGAAATAGTGCACGTGCTTAAACAATATAGATTTTTTCTACCAAATCTGAACTTATACTGTGGAAGTCCAACAGAGCATCATCGGGTAGCTGTGACGGTGAGTACTCATCGGGCGACGGGAGTCTTGTGTCGATCGACCCCCCCCCTCCTCCCTCAACTCCCCCGCAGGTGAGGGAATCGGATTCCTTATACACAACAATTATTCATTATTAATAAGTAATGGCCATCATTGACTGTTGTAGCCACCATCGCTACGACTAATGTTCGTTATTCATCATAACAATTGTACTTGTGAAGGTGTCATTAAGATTTTTTCTATTTTCAATAACATCTTTATGTCAGGAAGTTGGCGGTGTTACACCCCGCGCCAGCGCGTAAGGGGGCGACAAGCCGTCGGTCCTGCACTTGACGATCCTGTGGTCGCCGCTGCAGCCGACCGCTGTGTCTCATCACAACCGTAAGCACACGTACCCAGAGAGAGGAGGCCAGCCCAAAACGCGATCGTGTATGCCGAGAGAGATAGCAAATGTCGTACACGTACGTACGTCCGTCTCTCTTTTCTTCATACGTTTCTCTCTGCGAAATGCACTTGTGAGATTTGATAGACAAGGATAGCACTACTTTCCCATCTTCTTTTTCTATTTAACAAAAAGGCAAGTGACTATCATATAACTGCCTATATCCCCACTCTGTCTATATTATCTCTATGGCTATGATGTTCCCACATCATGGGGGTGTTGGCACTATAAGGTCTACATAAAACATAACATATATTTTGAACATTTTTACATACCCAACTGGTTATAACTATAACAAAAGAAAATTAAATTAAGGATTTAGGAGTTTTAGGAAGAAGTAGTGCCATGCTGCATAGGGGGAGGTAGTGCCATGCGTGGTGCATAGCACTACATTCTCCTATGCAACGGAATCGGGCCAGCACGACCGCGGAAGTACCTCTCGCTCACTCGATACCGGCGTAAAGTGACAGCGTCGCTGTCGCGTTTCGTGCAGTTTGTGACTAGCCGGTGGCCCATGGGGGGATAATAGGAGAGCAACGCTTTTACGTAGCAATCATGCGAATGTCAATGAGTGACGGTAGTCATCAAAAGGCTCCGATTTCTCGTTTGCTCCCTTATGCCATAAAAAGACTACTCTATCCCTAATTCTTAAGTAAAAGAAAACCATAAATAAACCCATGTCCATTAATTTACTGTGTTTCGTTTTAGTTAGACCCAAAGACTACTGATTACAGTACTGTTTGTCTTTCTTTACAAGTTCAGATAAACTTTGTTCCCACTATTCTGTCTCCAGGAGTCAAATTGCCTCACCCCACTTCATTCACTCACTCACTAGGTAGATTTTGCTGAGAGAACTTTTACATCGAACACATTCTTAGTTTTGGTTGCCCACTATACATTATATTAAGAGGCTGTGCCATGTTTTGCGGCCGGCTCAAATGATACCACCGCAAACTGACAGATAGGTTTTCTTGTTTCGTGCGGTTCGCGAGTTTCTTGTGAGCCAGTGGAGGGGGAAAAGCGAGGGCAACACTTAGTGACTAAACTGTATATTAAACTCAGTAGTACTTGAAAGGCCTCCGGGCTTTTCAAGTAGCAAGTAGCTACCGAGCAGCAGTCAGCTGCAAGTTTGCCCATATTATAAAAATATACATCTGAAAATATGAAAGTCTGCTCTACATAGTTCACGCGGAAAGAGATGTCAAGAAACCCTTGTATCGTCTTCAAACATACCATCGCAATTTCTATTAAGTTTTACCTTCACATTTTTATAGTATAGGGCGCAATCGAGAAATTGGGCCGACGCCTATATACACTGTTATTATCATGTAGAAGCGATACCCTCCTTTCGTTCTCCGTTCAATGGACAGCCGGCTATCCGCAAACCGCACTTCACGGCGACGTCATGTGAGCGAGCGTCACCCCGGTCGTGCCGGTCCAATTCGGCGGCAATGGAGCACGACAATACCTCTTACTAAACTCGATTACACTAATTCATCCAAAAAAAATTTTCCAATAAGATATGGGCCGATAAAAATCGATAGGAAACACAAATGCTATCCAATTGTGCCATCTCCATTATTTTATGAGCTATTACTAGTTAATGCCAGTGTTAAAGTTTATGGGAACAATTCAAGTCAAATTCACTCTTACTACACATGTATTTTATTATTATGTTAAATTTATTACAAATTCTTGTATCTAAATACGTCACATTCTTTCCTGCCTACTGTTATTGATAATTGAATGTGTCTTTTAAATACCTCCTTTTTACAACTTTTTTTTAAGGTCGGCAACGAAACATCGATGTAATTACGAAACCGCAGCACTAATGCTCCAGAAAGAGTTCGAAGAATTATTTATGTGTATCTAGCTTCCCTAAAAGCTAGGCTACAGTACTACTAAGCACGATACGCTTTTGTTATCCTTCTCATTCTGGAAATTTTGTCCTTCAGAACCAAACCCTCAGTTGGCCGAAGCCAATTTACGACAATGAAGAGTTAAAAGTGTATTTGGAAGCGAATCCATCCCATACCACTTTAGAGCTAGCGGCAGGCTTCGGTGTGACTGATAAAACAACTTTAAATCACTTAAAATAAATTGGGAAAGTGAAAAGACTCCTCGGACCTTGTTACGGGATATTATCATTTATATCAGCATTTGTAAAATTTCTTACCTGGAAATATATAAGCTCCGATGAAGCAGGCTCCAAAGCCACCTTCAAAGAATTTATGGATTCTTATTCTAACACTTTTGCAGCAAAAATATCAGTAAACTAGGTACCTATGAAATTGCGAAAATGAATAGATAGAAATGGTACATATTTCGATTGATCAAATATATTATTTAATTTTTTTTCCGTTGCATTTTCTCCGTATAAAAGGCTAATATCTTATGTATGGACCTAATTTATTATTTTAGTTCTTCTGGTATAATAGCCACGAGATCTCACGTCACTCATAGTAAACTGCACACTATTAAAATATACAGTCTAACTAGCCGCCCACAGTAGTAAAATTTAGAGATATGCAGATATTCCCCATGGCATGTTATGTAGATCCTTAAGTATATAACTAGTACATCTATTATTATATATTCTTATATATTGTATTAACCACCTCATATAAGCACATAAAAACGAAATTATAATATAAGTTGTAATATTTTTTTTTACAGAAAGCTTTAAATTGGATCTTGATAACCAAGATAACATTTGAAGGAAACAAATTAAATAACAGAGATAGCAGTATTACAAGCATTATCTGCCTACATACGGTATAAAAAAAAACAAACTTTGTGAATTCAATATGATATAAAAGGATTCGTGAAAAAATTACAAGCCTTTAGAAGCGACGGAGTGAAAAGTCAGTTCCCACGCAAACTGTGTGCAACCATGTCGACTAATTCAAACCGAATCGACCGTTTACGGAGAAATTAAAATGTTTGACAGAAAATGTTACTTGCGCAATTTTTTTTTATATCCACGGACTGCGATGGCTTTCTACATTCGGCGTGGGAACGCAGGTGGGGAAGGGTTCCACCTACCTTCAGTCCCGAGATGTGGTTGCACAAAAGTAAGAATTACCAGCCCTTTGTGCGGCCGTCAAGTGATGTTAATGCTAATAGATAATTTATGGAGCCGCCGCACGTCAGCTATAGAAACCAATTTTAAAATATTAGGGTTGATCTGCGTCCGCAGACAGATTCGGCAGATAAAGTTTTATTTTCGGCGCCTGCCGATCATTTGTTTTGGGTATAAAAACATGTTTTATTTAAAAAAAAATGCTTTTATTGCTCTATAATTTATATGCAAGACATGTGTCGGTAAAAAAGTGTTGGAAATTTACAATTTAACAACACATTTGTTCATAATGAAACTACCTATAAGGTTATCACTGTAAAGTTAACATTGGTAAAGATGTATACTACTATAAGTGTAACGATTTGACTTAACATGTGTATTGCCGTTGTAAACCAAAGCGTTAATCCGTTTATATGGAGATGTTCGGATTAAGCGCAGTAATAACTACGATGACAGACTCTACAGTTAAACTGAAAGAACAAGGTGTTGGGACTCTAATCCTGGCTCTGTTGGATCAGTCACGTCAACCTCTCGGCACGCGTTTGTGGGCCTTTTAGACCTATTTGCACTCGCAAGCAACAATGCATTAAACTTAATAGTCATCGGATTAATACGCAATACTTTCGCGTAAAACTGACGAATGCTGCACAATTTGTTTCGCGGATTATGTCTAATTTGTTCCAAAATGGATGAGTAGCGTAGGCTCTAACTCACGTTGAATAGCATACAAAGTGATTCTGTTTTTTATTGTGCTATTTCATTCAAAGATCCTTAATCGATTCATAGAAATAAATGGAGATTTGCGCTTTTAGTGCCAAATCCTCCCTGTTGGGTAAGGAAGTCTTCCTTACTAGGTTTATTATTGATGTGTTTAGTAAGTAAGTAGGAAGCCGACCTAACGTCAATACCGTTTAGGAAGAGGTACTACCATGCTGCATAGGAGGAAGCGTGCCATCCATAGTGCATGACACTACATCCTCCTTTGTAATGGAATTAGGCCGGCATGACTGGGGAGGTACCTCTCACTCGTTTCGTGCGGTTTGTGAGTAGCCGGTGGCTCATTGGGAGAAAAGGAGGGCAACGCATAGGCATAGTAGTTATGTGGATGTTTATGGGCCTCGATAGTCGTAAAAACGCTCCGATTTCTCGTTTGCCCCCCTATTCTATAAAAAAGACGACAATGGAGCAGGTGATACATATGTTGATAAGTGGTTATTAACGCCCACCCTCGCTATAAAATTGACAGTTGTATATTGAACTAATTTAGTTTTGAATCTTATGCTTAACTTCTCGTAATTTCAATTCCTACTTACAAATAACTTTATTCTTTCATTTCATTTTTTTATCATTCACATCGTCGAGGTACCCAGAACTCTTTCTATACGCGGTATTCATTCATAAATTTGTACATGACTGCATCATAAATGGGATCCACCCCAAAAACCAACACCAATGTAAATTGTGATCCTCGTTCTCGCGTCGGATAAATTTATACCATAACCCTTTCCAGCTAACCAATCATAACCCGCGGCGCAGACGTAAAAAATACATAATGGTGAGTAAAAAACGTAAAAGACGGAGCGGCGCGCGCGCCGGCTCATACTGCCGCGATGTTTTGATAGGGGATTAATAATAACCCTTTCGTAACGGAAGGGTTAAACAGCCAATCAGACGCGAGGCGGGGCGACACTGTAATTGTCCTTATCAGTTACTATAATTGGTGGAATGATTAATGGGCTTAGAAATGTATTAGAAGTACATAATAGGTGTACTTTCGATACGTTTATAATTTACAAAACATTGCGATTTCTTAATGCAACATGCCATTTAAAACTTACTGGGAAAAGAAAATATACTGTTTCATTATATAATATGTTCCTTTTATAGGAATTTGAGTTTAGAAAGTTTCGTAAATATTATCAACCTCCCAGCCCTATTGGATGTGTACAACATTGAACAAGAAAAGGAGATATTCGAACAAGGATCATCAATTATTAATGCAGCACTTAAACCTATTTATTACTAAAAAGCTATTAAGAATTTTAAAACCGATAAGTAAAGATAAGACGGAAGTGCAATGACCGTCATATGGATGAGGAAATTGGTGCAGAACCCTTATGTTTTCCCTCGAATACGTTATGATAAAAATACTCCCGCATATATAGCAGAGCACAAATGAATTAAATTCGGTCACCCTCCTACAGCAATTGAAGACAACTGTTAGACTTTTATTAGTACACTTGTGTGGTAAAGTGTTCAAATGTATGCAACTCCTACTATAATATATATATCTATCTATATCTATATATATACATATATATATATATCGTTACATTTGCTATTATATTGGTTGGATCTTGTTGGACACTTGTGCGAAACTAGATACCTACCTATGTTTCTGAGATGATTTCATATAATTAGAAAAAAAAATAGAATTTGGTACAATGTGCTTTTGAACGAGCTGGTGGTAGAATTTGTTACCCAACACGTATCACACTATATTTTTTAAATTTATATATTACAAAATATGTTACTTTTATTTATTTATCAAATACAAGCTGAAATTGAAATTATGTACAAAAAAATCTGATAACCGGTTCGTTTGTGCCGAAATCTAAAATTAAAACACGTCATAAGTGAAATCTAGTAGTATGGACATTAAATAACATTTGTTAAATTTTTATTTATAATTGTTTGAACAGCTAAGTGGTCGAACGTACATAGATTTCGTGATTTTTTTTTTGCTCTTCTCCAACTCATCCACATCCAGCAAATAAATAAATATTACACAACTGCATCTGTATGGCACAGTACATGAGCGCAATTTGTTCATCCCGTAGTTGTATAGTTACTAATTAACACTTGGATCTCGTTCATAATTTTATGTAGACATCATTTCGTTAGACCTTGGCTATTAAAGTTTCTTTAAACTAGCCATTACGACTTAGTTAAATAAAGTCTAATTTGGTAGCAAATTGTTTAACATTAATTATTAAAATAACTTGCCGAGTTTTGTGTAATTAAGGAATCAGATCCAATTAAAAATAAATTTCTGCCTTTTTAAAAACAAATTAAATTAACGCGATAAAATTAATTGGTTGTACGGTCGACATGTAATTGTTGAAGCGACCACATTAAATGACTTATGTATGAAAAACACGTCATGGGGCACGCAGCCAAATTAACAGAAATAAAATTGTCCCCTATATTCGAAAACGATTTTTTTTTTATTAAAAATCGGGCAATGAGCCTTAAATGTTATAAATACGTAAAAATGGCAATATTATATCGTAAGTATAGGGGCATATTCACTGTGAATGATCCAATGTGGGCGATTTTTCCACGTTTAATTGGGTAAGTAGTCGGACCTAATTGCTCCTGGACACGACACGGAGACTCAGATAAATATCACTGACATTAATATTCATTATTATCAGGAAAGCATTAACAACGATTAAGATTCGCGGCTTTATCTACTACATCACGTGTTTTACTCACCTAATCATGGAGGGAAAGGTATAAAATGGAAAGGAGTGTTTGGAAATGTATTGTTTTATTAACAAAAATGAGTGAGAGATTATAGAGGTAGCGCTTTGTGTGGTTTGTGATTTTTCGGTTTTCAGAGACATCACACCTGTCAACAATTATGTGGCAGTCTATGAGCGTCGGTTGTCATCAATAGGCTCCGTCTTTTCCTTTGCCCACTTTCGCAAGTATTTATTTGTGAAGTCAACTAAAAAATAGAATTACGGTTTAATCATAAAAAAATGTAATTAGAAGAGATTTTATATGGCCACGGACTAGGGGTATCCCAGATGAGTGCATTACGCAATGCAAGTCCTGTGGATCGCTACGGGCGGAAGTAGTCACTATCCACCTGCTCGTTTGCTCCCATATCTCATAAAAAAGTATATGTTTGGTCCCTGACCCAAAAGGTGTATACAGTGTCCCAAGCGCGTTGTGATGTTGCGAAATTTGGCAAGTTTACATAATGAAGAGGTGCCTCTAATCATTTATTTATTGTCACACCTGCACTAAGTTGTTGCAACGTTAAATTACACTGTGTTTATTATGTCAATTTATTACACCTATAAATAATTAAGTTTCATACGAGTGTGCCAATTGACATAATCTATACACATCTATTTAATTTGAGTTGTTTACAAACGTGTTCAGACCTAACACAGAACCTAGCAGCTTTTATATGATACTATACAAGTTGGAAAGTAAGAAAAGGTATGTTTATATTCCCAATGCATATTGTGATACGATGGGTATTGTCTATACTAATAATGTAAAGCCTATTTTGTTACAGAGTTTGCTTTGTTTCCACGCGCTACTCTCGAGAACTACTTAGCTGAATTGAAAAAATATTTTTGTGTCGTATAGTCCACTTATCGACGATGGTTATAGGCTACATACCATGATGCTACGAATAATTGGAGTTGATGAGGTCCGGAGTTGCGCACGTGAAACCGCGGGGTGATGCTAGTAACTGTACAGGTGTTCGTTTCAGCTAAGCTCACTTTTGTACCTCATCGTGTCTATTGATTTCTGTACCTAAGTGTGTTTATTGATCTTAAGTTTACGCGAATGTTACCCATCACAATAAGACTGGTTTTACGATTTTTATCGCGGTTTATTTAATTATTTAACTAGCCCGACGTTTCAGAAGCTTTACAGCAGCCATGGCGCAGCAACGGTAGCAGTCCACCAGTGACCATGGCTGCTGTAAATCTCCTGAAACATCGGGCTAGTTAAATAATTAAATAAACCGCGACAAAATCAGTAAATGTACTTTTACTGTAATAAGTGTGTTTAGTTTGGAATGGCTCCATATTATAACTTCTTGCTCACATGATACCGTCGCAAAGTGACTGGTACGCTGTCACGCTTCGTGCGGTCTGTGTGTTTCCAATGGTCCACTAAAGGGAACGTCGAGAGAAGGTCAATACAGCATTATCAGGATATCTATGGACGTTGATCAAAAGGCTCCTGCCGACTGTTTGTTTACCCGCTTATATTATAAAAAAATATGATATGCCGTTTCTTTATACTAATCGTAGGGCAAACGTACAAACGAAGCATTTTCACGACTGACGCCCGTAGACATCCGTATTACTGTTGTTATGCTGATGCATTACGTTCCTTTCCTCCACCCCTCAAATGAGCCACCGACTACTCACAAAACGCACGAAACGCGACAGCATAACTGTCACTTTACCGCACCCTATGACGGGACATAGTTCTCGTTGATACGTAATGTCCATTAAAACTAGGTACTTTTACGTTCATTTTTACTACCGGGCAGCGGGCACGCGGCGTAGTTTACTGTCGGACACGGTGGTGCGGTGTTTTACCACCGGCTATCGGGTAATCCGGTAATCCGCCTCGCGAGGCGCATTAGTCAAATTAACACCGAATAAGGTTTGGCGTGCCTGTTGATTAGTGGCCGACGCAGGGCCCGCGGGCGCGACTCTGTCTAATTGACCTAAAACTGTTCTACACGAATCGGTCGGAATTACGCGACACAAGCCAAGGGCTACCACAATATCGGTTTAGTATTTTCTATTTTTTTTACCGACTTCATCTCAGGAAAAGCTCTCGGAGATCTCACCGAGAGCTTTTTCTGAGATGAATCGATCGTTTTGTTACTATTAGTCAGCTGTAGAAATTACTGAAAATGTAGTGCGATTTAGCAGAAAAATTATTACATTAAAACAGAAAAGGCCTGGGCTGACATTTTAACTCCCACAAATTGCACTAATCACTTTACGTCAGTATTATGTGAGTAAGAGGTACCTCTTTGATTGCGCCGGCCTGATTCAGCTGAAAGGGTCTTAGTAGTTATTAAGGATAATTAATAATTATTAGCGGGCTCAACATTAATTCACATAGCGCTGTTAGGGAATTCGTTTTTGTTTTTTATGTGCATATGTAAATCTAGCTTTGCATCTGAGGTGAATGTGAAGTAAAGAAAAAGTGAAGCATACTTTTAAACTTGATAGTTGGTTTAGCTGAGACATTACCTCAAACACATTTAAAGGGTTGCCATTAACAGGAGACCTGGAAAAGATGTAAGGTAGAGAAAATGGAACATGTAGAAATCTGACGGTTGGCAGCCCTATTTCAAGTGACATGGTAATGTGGCGGATTGATAGCCCCCGCCCACTAACCCTAATCAAATGAATGGCGAGCGAGCTCTGATTAACGCCGCGAAACATTTCCATAGCTCAGGCGGTGGCGAGGCGCGCCCGATTTATCGCCAGTTCAGACGCTTCGTGTTATCACTATTGTTAATCACGGACTAATCAATGTGGTATAGATGTTTTTTGCCGAGCAAGTAGTATCATCTGACAATATTATTTGTGCAGACACATATAGATACGCATTTCATATGCATTCAAACAAAACAAATGATTCTACTCGTATAGAGACGATTTGCAGATGCATTGTGCGTTCCTTTTAAAAACTATAACATCACTTGTAGAGAAATCCAACAATACGTTACATTTTGACGCAATTAAGTTTTTTAGTAATCAAGCCACTTTGTTAAATATTTTCTCTGTAAATAATTCTCTACAGTTTTTTTGATTTAATTTATTTTATCAACAATGCTCTTGGTAGTACATGAACCATGGAAGCACATAGATAAAGATCGTTTATAGGGTCATATTTCTAGCACAAGGCTCACAATTATAAAAGGAACTTAATAAATGATTTTTACTCCTCTATTACCTACAGTGCAAACATACATATACAAAAGGTACACAATGACATTTTAATTAAGATAAAATGGTGAATTTACACATTTACAAGAAATTAAAACCTTTCCGTCCCCCAGTTTGAGACGACACAGCTCTTTGAAACTCTATCAACTTCGTTTGAAGTAATTAAAATCCATCTTTGAGGGCACACATTCAACGTATAATTTTCCTTTCAAAACGGACTTCCGTTTTAGCGTCTCTCTTCAAGAAAGATTACTCTCTCGGGCCGAAAAAGGCTTTTAAGGAACGCCAGTGAAATGACCGAACTTTTATACTTTAACGACTTAGTACAAAATTTGCTGATTCCCAAAGAAATTTTAAACTTAGATTAAGATTTCGATGTTTGAAAGTGTGGGATGTTTTCGAGAGTTTTACCGACATTTTGATTACGCGGTATGAATATTAAAAAAGCGACTCTAATTGCTTTTTAATTACTTCCCGCTTATACTTCTTTAATGTTGAATTTTGAAATGTATAACTAAAATATTGATTCATGTCGTAGTTTTGTGATTGCTAGTTTTTTAAAACAATAATCATATGTAACATAGTCATTTAGATATCATATGTAACATAGTCATTTAGATATCATATGTAACATAGTCATTTAGATATCATATGTAACATAGTCATTTAGATATCAATGCTAGTTGAAAGTGGGGCGTGGATATAGTCCACGTCCATAATTTATAAACGTTATTAAAATGTGCAATGTTAATTAATTTGGGTTTGACACATTAAATTTAAGAAAAGAACATATCACTCTGTGCATCTATACGTATTGTGTCTCATTATACTTTTTATCCCTACTCTACAACTCACAAACAAATTTACCAAATTTATAATTTATGATAATAACACTCAATCATCCTATATTTTCCTTTACTGCTTGTCATTTGGCATATCCATTTGATTGTTCATAATATTGTGTAGTTGTAGTTTATACAATAATATGTAAATATTAAATGCTTATTTAGGCATAGGTATAGACATATTATTTGAACCTGTGCACTAAAGACAATCCGGTTGATTATCTGTGTAACACGAAAAAGGAGTGTTGAATGGGTGATACAGTTAGTGTAACGACGAAGTCGCCGTCCGCACACTTATTAATTGGTGGCTCCCTTCTCGTAAAACTCGGGCCCGCAGCAAGGGCGCAAAAACATCCTCCCGAGCCCTGTCAATGAGGGAAAAAATCAGTGAGCGATCGTCCCCTCGCGGGAGAGTCCATCATATTGATTGAGGGTGGGGCTGCCATTGGTCAGCGTCTCTACCGTTCATTTATTATGGACAGAGATGCTGCCGGGCAACGCTGTGCGGCGCGGCGGTGATAGTCGGACACGCTTTTTATATGGGGACCGAATGTTTCGGAATAGACGCTAAAATAATATTCAACTTTATGATATCGTGAATTCGGTAATAAAATTCATTATTCGCGGTAAATTAGGCAGAGACTACTATGTTATTGTCTATCGAAACTATTTTCTTTGATTTCTGTGTGTATATGATTCCTGATTATGTCACAATTAAGCAAAGTTAAAAAAGGCTTTAGCATCGATTTACAAAAATATCAAGATGCAGTCGGCGTCTCAAAACCGTCCATATAAACATTGTAAAATTTTGCACTGTAAAAACAAACTAAAACCATGCGTGTAAGCTTGAAAACTATATTGAAATTATGCGCTTCTTTGAAGCATTCAGATCATTTCAAAGCATCCGTGATTGTACGATCACGGATGCTTTGAAGACAGTTCAGTATGAAATCGTATATCTTGTGTTTTTGTAAACCAATGTGTTTTAAGGCATTTTATTTATCTTTGTATAAAGGGTGCTGTAAGTGCCTGATAGACCGAGAAATTTGATTTTGTATATTATCTCTTCTGTACATATGAAAAAATCAATTTTAAAATTATCTGAATGAGATATCCACGTGACTAACTCTCCTGTGACTGATGTTCTGTGCAGTTTATAAAACTCCCAGATGGCTCAAGCAAGCCTGCCTATGAAATATATGACGATAAGCGGGCTACCACCACATGACTGATGACTTAAATGCTCGTTAGTTTTTTTTTACTTATAGAATGGACGCCTCATTGAAAGAGGCAACCTCCACTCTAGGACCTTAGAGAACCGGCGATATACTCTTCTGTGAATGTAATCAGCTGTTCTCCTTATCTATAGAGCTACCTAGCTGAAGGTGATATGATACATTCCTTGCCTATCTATTTATTGACAGATTATTTATTAAAACTTAGGCACTATGACGTTTATGAAGGATTATGCTGGATAACTTATGACGATCGAGCCTCAGCATATAACACCGCATACAAAACATAACAAAAATAAATATAAATTTATTTATTATTATATAAAAAGGTTCTGAAATAAAACAAAACGCTTGTCAAAAGTATTGTCCAGAGAATTAAAAAGAAGTTGTTTTCAACAAATACGAGGCGTACACCAAAAGCTCGCAAACTATGAACGACACATTACGAATATAAATTATAAATGGAAAAGTAATGTACCGAGCCCACTGCTTACCAACTATAAGACGAAGGTTAGTAAAATGTTTGTGCCTATAGAATATAGAATCAACACATCTTCACGCCATTTCCCTAATGGGTAGGCAGAGGGAACGGAGTGTCATGTTACACGATTTTTACATACCTGCGTCCTGCATATTTATTTCTCTCTTCATACACATCTTCTCTTCGCACTTATTATAAAACAATGTCCCCAAATTATAT
Organism: Eumaeus atala; assembly: GCA_017140195.1. Taxonomy (NCBI): domain Eukaryota; kingdom Metazoa; phylum Arthropoda; class Insecta; order Lepidoptera; family Lycaenidae; genus Eumaeus; species Eumaeus atala. The sequence continues at coordinate 617,061 of JAFELO010000165.1, forward strand.
CTGTGATCAATTCTCTTACAATCTACAGGGTGGATTTTCATGTGCTTTCACCTCTGGACAGTGCGACTCCCGAAGAAGGTTTCAGTGTATAATTAATTGATCTCCCGTTACTCACGAGCGAACTCAGGATGGATCTCTAATAAAATATATATTGAAATAAAAAAGATAGACGTACGAGTGAGCCCTATTGTGAGACATACCACGCCGATCTTTCAGTAATCTTAAATTAATGGTTCTTAAGCTAAATGTATCGCAAATTCTCCACAACAAAAAGAACTCTCCACAAGTATCGTCATAATACAGAATTAAAGACCTCAGCCAAAAGTTATTAAAACACACGAGAAATCCGAGGCTTAATGTAGTGTTAGTGTTACGAAGTGAGAAAATAAAAGCGGGGTAAAGGGAAAGTTTTACTCTCCTTAAAATATGTAGAGAAAGTGAAAAGTAAGTGGGGTCCGGTGGGGCGTNNGGGAAGGGGGGTGCGGTCAGGGATGATGGATCACTCTCGGGCCCGGTCTCGCTTCTCCTTTATTTCCAATTACACCTACAAACACAACTTATTTAACCAACTACCGCTCTTATTAAACAAAAAGAACTTATTTATTTGATAGTTTTTTTCTTTGTTTTTTTTTTTCTAGTATTTTCATGACTATCATAGGCTACTTTTGAGTCATTGGACTGCAAACCGGCAGCCCATGCGTCGTCCAGTCTTGTCGTAGGGCTATAACATACCCTCGTCTTTAAGTAATAAAATATTTCTTATTGAATTTTAACACAAATAATATGAATAGATATCATTATAAAAAGTCTACAGAAAAGCAACCTACTAGGTGCTCTAATCAGCGTGTAACCGTGTCTTGGTATATTTTTATTGCTTTTTGGCAATTTAAAACACAATTATGGGCGGTGTGGCGGGAGAATCTATTGCTCCATCTCTCTCTTGGAATGACCTGTACAGTAAGGATTTTGATTAGAATTCATCAGTATCATCGCCATGAGTGGATTTTCGGTAGTAACACTTCAATGATATATTATGACGACATAATATTTTTATGGGAAGAATCAGTACAATTTACAATTTTATTTTTACAACAATTATCTCAGAAACAATAGTAAAAACTCTTGATCCAATAAAAAGTTCTTGTAGACATCTAGAGTCCATAAATTCTATTTGCTTTTCTTTAAAAGCGCCACCGGGCCTTGTTACGTTAAATCATTATTAAAACATAGTTATTATGCATTTTATATAATAACAATACCCACTTCCAAAAAAGTGCTGTTTATCTATATTGTAAATTAAGTATATGCTAGAAGTAAAAAAAATGGCGTGCATATATTCTACCCGTCTTCTATTTTAATATTTATAGATATAGATTTTGAATACGTATTGGAATAATCAATATCTAATTAGATTTGATCAGTTAATAGTAAAAACATACAACATATTATTAATTGCTTACCTAAAAATAGTAATTACACCAGCTTTAAGGGTCAACACACACAACACAATAAGGACGACCTAATACTGGGTCATTCTTAGCGTCGTTCCTTGTCTAAGGCTAGTAAAGTATTCCGTCTTATGATTAAATTTCCATATCTGTCGTCACTGTGAGATATACGTATTGGATAAAACGAAAAATGTTTAGCTGATGCAAGTCTTAAAGAGACAGTTGGACATAAGGCTACTTAATAAGGTGTACTTTAGGCTTGTTTAAAAGGCTATGATACTAGATAGACTGCTAATGACTAATGCAGGTGAAAAAGCTCCAATGGCTTTATCGATTAATTAACTACTGAAGCAGACACAATTAATGGGACAAGTGGACAAGTAATGCAGCATATTTTCTTAACAATTATTAATTAATTCTGCATTCATCAATCAATTTGTTTAATGTTAAGCAAATTGTTCTTCCGTCGAGGTTGAGGTCGTATCAACAAACAATTGGCTAGGTATCTATAGTTTTTGAGTTTAGCTAGGTAATCGTAGGTATGGTTTTATTGGGTTTAGAATGGTGTTTTATGTTTAGAATTCTAAGACAAATATTAAAATGCTTTTATCTTAAGACGCCAGTATTTACAAATGAGACGTGATCATTATATTATCTGTGCATCTGAGTGTAGCGGAGGGCTCGTGTGTCATACGTGGCGCGTGGGGTTCGATTGCGGTAGCCTCCCTCGCCGTCGCCTGGCAACCGTTTGTTTTCGCGCCGCCGGCACACTGGGCGGGAATCGGATAGAAGGGGTAGGCTCCATGATTGATCAGCCTATCTCACCACCGATGCCTACGGCAATGCTCGGATATATTTTTAAGTATTTACAATTTTTATACGCCTATTTACTTTGCTCCTCGGAATTTACGCGAACTTTTCACTTTGGATATTCTTAAAAGGACGAATTATAAGTCCTATAGAGATAACATAAAGATTCATTTTTATTCTTTAGTAACCTCACATAAAGATTCACTTAGGCCTTGAGTAATAACAATAATACTGGAGCGTTTTTGGGTTGTTTGTATATATTTCTCAATTTAGGGACAAGAAGGTCACAAAAATATTTTTTTATTGTAATTACATTATTAATGAAATTTTACTACGAGGTAGTGCCATTGATTTCCTTTAGTGCCTTTGCTGTGAGACTGGAAATTCGTTCTGGAAATTTCGACCTACCCCGTGGACGGCCTGAGATCCAAGTTGATAAGACAGCAAGATATAATAAGTACTGTTTACGTTAATCGGAACAACTAAAATTATAATTCTTCGGGCACTTTTAAAAACATCTTTACTTTTAATAACATCAGGACAACTGTCATCTCAGTCCACCGGTGACGATGGTTGCTGTAAAACTTCTGAAACGCCGGGCTACTTAAATAATTAAATAAACCGCGATAAAATCCGTAAAAGTAGTTTTAATGTAATAAATATTAAAAAATATTCGACTTTTTGTTCCTCCCATACATAGTGCCAATTTCATATGTATGGACCTAATATTAACGATACGGATTTGATTTACTAAACAATTGTTCAGATGCTATAAAACAACAGTTTGTCTTTAAACCGGTTTACAGAAAATACAATTTTATGTGATAACGATTATCTAGTTGATCTGTAAAGGCACGATGACAGGAAATAGACGACTTATTACGCTCGCAGGCTCTGCCCATTCGGAACATTACTATGACTCGGAACGTTACTATGACGTCATATTTTTAGTGTATGGAGCTAGCATTATTGATTTACAAGACGCTGTAACGTCTAATACTGTCATCGTCTCGCGGTTGTACTCGCGCAACTCCCCTCCTATTCTTCGTAGCGTGACGGTATATAGCCTGTACACTTCCTTAATAAATAGACTATCTAACAACTTTTTGTTTTTCAATTCTGAACAGTAGTTTCTGAGAGTAGCGCATGCAACCAATTTTTTAAAATATATTAAAGTACCTTCACGCCTATTATACCCGAAGAGGTAGGTGAGAGTGAGAGTGAGGTGTGCTAGTACATCCACAACCCGTAAGTGCAGTAGATATACTAGCACACCTACGATTAGCCAAGGTACTGGGGCCCATGGTGTCATAGTTGGCAAGGCTATGGCCAGTTCAGCACATTCCAAACCCGGACAATGTAATGTCTGTTCAGAATAATCTAAAAAACATTTTAATAATAGTTACCCGACCTGGGGAACGAACCGATTTTTAAAAAAATAATATTATATATTATTTTTATAATAATAGTATTTACGTCTGAATGATGCTCGGCTATCACAAAAATTCCCATTATGTCCAACTGTCAATATATCATACGCACATAAAATCGAAAGGGCACATAACATATATAAATGATATATCAGAGCGACGAGCATGTAGATCGCTAGAGATAAAAGGAACACCCACGTCAAGACGCCGCGCGTAGCTGCGACACGTTTGTCTGCGCGTTTCCACGACACCTCGCGACTGACGGAGCGTGTGGGTGCTCTGAGGTGTGAACTGTGACGCAGGGATGTATATTTGAATAATCCTGAACTGCGAGTACGGCCGCGGCGGGCCATTTAATGGGCTTCGAGTCACCAATGACTACGATATAAAAAAAACCAATAGGTCGTGGTCTACTGTCAAACATGTTCATGTTTTTTTATAGTATAGGGGGACAAACGAGCAATCGGAGCCTCTCAACTACTATCGACGCCCATGAACATCAGCATAATTATGCCGATGCATTGCACTCCCTTTCACGCCGTTTCGGGAAGGGGGCCAATGGGCCACCGGCTACTCACAAACCGCACGAAAGGCGACACCGTAGGAATCTCTTTACGGCGGTATCAAGTGAGCGATAGGTACCTCTCCGGTCGTATCGGCCCAGTTCCGTTGCACAGGAGGATGTAGTGCGGTCCCGTGATCGATTCCCGAGAATATTGGGATTTTCAATTTGTAATAACGATCCGAAATCAGGTACATCAGGTAGCCGAGCCCGATACCTGCGGACGTAAAAACAGGAGGAAGCTCGGATGCAGAAGACTCTGAAGTGGGGTAGTCGGCGGTGCTACACCTCTGTGCCTCGGAGAGCACGTTAAGCCGTCAGTCTTGTGCCTGATCTCCGGTCCTGTACTATTAGCGACCCATTGAAATAGAGGAATAGCGGAAAAGAAAGATACATGGAGTACAGTGTGTCTGTACACCTACTTGTTCACTATAATAAGGCTCTATACAGATGGGTACAGTAGCCGATATTAGGCTAGGATGAGGTTATTGCTTAATATTACTTGATACTGGCAGTCGACAGGGAGGAGTAAGTTAAGCGGTGGATGTACCACGGCTGAGGAGAAAAAGAAGAGAGTTATCTCAGTTAGAAGGATACGCGAGCTGCAGGTCAAGTCTTGTGCCGCTCCATTTGTACATAAAACTCGGAACTCTGTTTGTCTGCGGTGCAGGGAAAAATTGCGAGGAATTCAGGCCCCATCTTTATCGCATGTGACACGTCGAATCGACTGAAACGTCGATAATCCTTAGACTTGCATTAACACATCTGATAAATTTGATTGTGATAAAATTGGCCACATTTTTGTGCGAGCTACGATAGAAACTTACTTCATGTCAACAAAGAATATCCCACAATATGTACGTATATTGTGTTATGATCATGCGCGCGCAACACGTGGCAAGTTGGACATAAATAACAGAAATAATAGTCAGTTTTTAGATATGAATACAATTCCAAAAACATATTTCTCAGTAGTGCAAATGTGGCGGAACCGTAACAAACGTCAGGTACACTTTTCGCTACTTCGTCATTAAAAAAAACTAAAACTAGAGTAAAAAATTGCATCGCCTTTTTTAATTTTTTAAAGCGTATCGAAAATTTTCACAAAAATCCTCATACATTCAAATCGACTTGCTCCTTTTCAAATTACTTCTCATTGTCTCCTTGTGCGAGGTTCGAGTGCACAATGGTTTCTGTGCCAGTATTCAAATTCGCAGAAGAATTTGCGCGACGGCTTTGCAAAAATTTTATAACCGCCATTCGTATGACCCAACCTTTGAAAAAATCTCATTGTTGACATCGAAACTTATTGTTGGGTAAATAAAAATACAAGCGATAAATAGAGCAAAAATAGAAAATTGTAGCAAGCTAACGCTGGTGAATGGTAAATAAGTAATTTTTACACACACAGCCACTCCGGAAACAATGCTCGACTACTGACCAAAACATCTGACAGTGATTGCTAAGTATCGAAGCTCAAACATAGAAATTCATACAACCAGAAGATATGGTAGCGTGATTGTTGCATTGCAGCTGGCTCGGGCCAGAACTGGGCTAGGAGCCCTTGTTTCTCTTGTTTCTTGTTCTTCGGTTTAACACTAGCGCGATGTGTCATGTGTCAGCTACTCTGTAGCATATGCGTTCATGCGACTAACTTACTACTAGCAGATTATATATCACATTTTTTAAAACAAAGATTGAATTAAAATGTGGCTAGCATAGTATTATCTGGCAGACTTTATGAGATACAGCCGTGTGTGAAAACGTGAAGGACACCTTTTGTGATTTGTGATATTCTCACCTACTTTACATCAAAATTTTAAATTGTTATTTTTATAAAATTATCTATTGTTCGTAAAATGTCGTAGACGGCAAATACGTGACCCTTTAGAAAAGTAAATTTCCCGTAGGCAAATATAACTTTAACCGTACTTAAGAATAATAGAAATGAAATATAAACATATTTTGTTTTGAATAAAACCACAGATACCTAAATAGCTTTGTATCAGGCGAAGAACGATGGACCTCCACGTGGGCAGGTTGACTGCCTCGTGGTCTAGTGGTGAGCGTATGTGGCCACACATACCTAACCGCCGGGTCGGAATTACGTGTCAGACTAGAATGAATACGATTTTAACAATTTCCAATATCAAGCCGAAGTTGGGAATCGGCGGTGTTAAATCCCCGTGCCTCGCAGAGCACGCTAAGCCGTCGGTGCTGCGCCTGATTTCTCTATCGTCGTGTCAGATTACCGTGCGATCTGAATAGAGGAGTATGAGAAGTGAATATATGTAGAGCGACACACATTTTTGTGCACGCTATGTCCCGCGCACTTCGCTAGTCTCTGTAGAGATAGCAGCTATAGCGGAAAATGTATTATATAAGATAACGTTCCCTACATGTTATATATGTACAATGTGCCTTTTTTTTTTTTTTGG